>VYXD01002588.1:259712-354804 GCA_013397195.1 Hylia prasina
GCGGGTGTGGTGGTGGGAAGGCAGAGACAAGGGTAGAGCAGGAGGGGTGGACTCCAGAGATTTTATCTACATGTGCAAAGAGAAGCCTTTTGCTCCATTAGTCATCATGTAATGGAACGTCTGGCCTCTGCAGGTGTCAGGGTTGTCATGATCTCATTGCAGTTGCAAGGTGGGTTCCTCCAAAGACAGTTAACAGGATCAGTTAATGCTTTTAAGCCAGCACCAGCTGGAAAAATCCTGCTGTACAGCAGCTTGCTGGAGGGATGTCAGGAGCCCAGGGGCTAGGAAGGGGCAGAGCAAAGGCACCATGAGGATACCACGAACCACTGCTGCCTAAACATATGATACAAATTGCCCCTAACACTAGACAGCCTTCTGCTCGCTGTCAGTCAGACAAACAGGAAAAGAAACAATTGACTCTGGGTGCAGCTGCTCAGTGTGCTGATGGAGCTGCCCTCTGCCCATGGCCATGGCTGCATGGAGCGAGATTCCCCCCGAGTTTCCAATGCATGTCCTGGGAGCAAGGTCCTGCCAGCTCTGTCCTGCCCAAGCTGCTGTGGGTCCTGTGTCCTGCCTGTAAGTGCCAGGCAGGCTTCAGCAGAAACTCCCTTTTGGCACCTGCCACAGTGAGCCCTACTTTTCTTATCACTGCTATTGAGTTATTTTCACTGGCTGTACTGAGAGCTGCAGTCCACTGGGCTCCATAAGAATTCTCTTGCCTCCAGCTGGAGGGGCAGCAGGCTGCCAATCTTCAGGCATCCTATCTTTGGGGAACCTTGGGCTTGGGTGGCAGTGGCACGACAGCGTGGTGGCGCAGAGTGAGCCAGCTCTGGGTCCTGGCTGGGAGAGTGACAGTCTCCCCCTGGGTCTCTGCCCTGCCTGCTGCAAGAGCTCTGTGACAGGAGGGCTGGGCAGTGCTGTGGTGGGCAGTGGCAGGGGCAGGCTGGTACCAGGCTGACTGGGGGATCTCTGGTGGGATTTAGAAGGGTACTGCCGTTTGGTGCCAGCATGGATGCGATTCGTAGCTTTGCAGTGAGCAGGCATACTTGAGTGGAATTACAGCATCTACAGGTAAATGACAAGTTTTAAAATGCCCTTTGAAGTTTGGAAAGTCACATTTTTAAAGTTTATAGAAGAGTGCCAGAAGGATAAGAAGAAACCAGAAGAAAGTTATTATTAATAAGCACATTGTCTCATGCGCTACATTCACATTGAGGGGCTGCAACAGTACTTCCCCATGAAATGTCAAGAAGTGGAAAACATCCCTTGAGAAGCAAAGCAGTGTGGTGTTTTTATGAATTCATTTTCCAGCCAGTGATTGTTAGACACTTCCTTGTGATTAAGCATTCTCATTAACTAGAATAGGTCCTTTGCAGAATTGAACTTAATCTGTATGTAACCTAGTGCATTTGCTTATTGCCATTTGGTGACAGTATATAGTTTGGTGCCAATGGACCTGCAGTTAGAGAGAAAACTGGGAGAGAAGAAATCCCTGAACACAGAGTCCATGCTTGTGCCCATGACAGAAATATGTTCCCTTGCTTTGAAGAAACATGAAATAGATCCTAAAGCTTTGTCATCTTCCTGAAGGTTGACAGTGATGCACTGATAGAAGAAACAGCAAATGAGGTACAGACAGGGCAGTGGCACACAGCAGACTGCATGACCTGATAGTCTGGTAGTCTGGTTGCTGTTAAAATACATGCACTTGGAAAATGCAGCCAAGCTCAAATCCAGACACGCAGGGAGATAGTGCAGAGCATCCTTCCAGGGAAAAGGCAGTGCTTCCTCCAAGGAAACTATGACAGGCTGGAAAAGGGCTGGAGACTAAGACAAATATGAGCTGCTAACCCAGCCCTTCTGCCAAATGATTAAAGACATGGGAATACTGAGTGGGAGTAAGTAGGATATATTACCTCCAGCACATTGGCCAAATGAGTCCATTTCTGGTGTCAGCAATTCAAGGAGGATATTGAAAACTGGAGAGGATTCAAGTAAAAACTACCAGAGTGTAGGGGGANAAATCACAGAGGGAGGGAAAAAAAAAAAAAAAAAAAAAAAAAAAAGGAAAACATGAGGAAGTCGCAAGGAGAGAAGTAAGTCTGTTTATCTTATCAAAACCAAGGCTAGTGCAGCTGGTGAATATCTATAGAGGAAAGAAAAATTTATTAGCAGATAACTCTTCAGCCCAACAAATAAGCACTGTCCATCAAGAGGGGTGAAAGACAGAAAGACTTCAGATTAAAAATAAGGTGTAAATGTTTAACAAAAGGACCAATTAACAAGTAAGCTAGTTAATAACTACCATAGATTGCATTATTTTCCTGCTGAAAGAGATGCTCTGGATACAACAGGGGTTAACAAAGAAATCTGAGTTTGATGTTCTGCAAAATCTCAAACCAAATGGTCTCAGCCATCTCTTCCAGCTCTTCCTTTGAATTCTGTAATATATTCTGTCCCTAATTCAATATGGGAAAAAGGTTTCACTCCAGCATCTATGATTTCTACAAAATGGTTTTTGCATTTGTCTTGCAGTGGTTTTTATTTCCTGTAATGAAAGTTTGGCTGATCTTTAGCTCTGTATGCATAAACATTGCTGGCAGATAACAACTGAGCTTCAATATCCAAAGCTTCATAGGAGCATTCCATAATATAACAGCCAGTTATGAAAATAAGTTATTAGATTATGATTCTGATTCTCTGTCCTGAGGGAATTTCAGTGAAAATCCAATATATTAAAAAAAAAAAAAAATGAACAGTCAGGGCTTTTACCAAGGGCTTGCAAAGTGGAGACCGAAAAAAAACCTGGTTGAAGCCTATGTATTTCCTATAACCATATTTTATTGTACTTATGTATTGTAGATAAATATTCAGGAGTAGATAATTTTAAAAAATAAATCTTGCACTGCTAGTTTGTGTGAGGTCTGGTGACATTTTTTGACATGTGACACCTTGTTTAAACACAGTGCTTGCTTAAATGCATCTCTCTAATGTGGTTTTGCTTAGCCTTGTATGCTGTAAAATCTGAACCAGGTGGGTGTTAGAGGATACTGAGCTTTAGGATGAATATTTACACTTGTTTTCTGGGGGCCAGAAGAGCAGGACAAGTATCTGAGCTCAGTTATTGTACTGCTTGCAACACCTTGCCTGTGCCTTGTGTTTAAGAAAACAGAAGTTTCCTTTTTTGAGGGATTTTTGGGTTAGATCATCTGCTGGTTTTAGCATATCATTTTTGGTAGATTGTCACAATTTTATTACAATGATACTTTCATAATTTTATTGTTGGTAATACCCAAAGAGTTTACAAAGCCATGGCATATGGACACAACATACGTGGCATTTTATCACAATTCATTTATGAATTAGCCATATGCATAAGTTAAAAAACAAAAAAAAGAAAAGCAGCTGTGTTTAACAGAAAATGTTGCCAGACACCGCATGAAAAATTTGAGGAATGGAATATTTTTATAAGGGGGGGATTAGTTTAATGTGTTTTCTTAGTTTGTCTGTTTGAATAGCTTGTGCAACTCAATTTTCTGCTCTTGATGCAGAGCAGTCCAAAGCTCTTCTATTTTAGCTTTTAACTAGTCTGGTATGTGCAACACACAGTGATAACCCAGATCAGGTGGATTGGCTGGGACACTGAACTCCATAAATGAATGCATTTTCTCCATGAATATGGATGGTGCAAGCTTACACGTTTGACCAGCTAACTTTTTATTTGTATTTTTACCAGAATGGAGGAAGCAAAGGGGAAAATCCAGTGCAAACAGCATGGATTACTTCCTGGATTTGGTGGGCACCCACAAAAGGATTTGCTATTTACAGGGTTTTAGATTCAGTGTTTCAGTGCTATCAGTTCCATTACTAAAATCAAACTCTCTTTTCAGATTTACCATGTACAAACATGCAGTTAATTCAAACCCTCTGCATATATAACAATAATCTGAAGCACCAAAAAGCACAGACAAATTTAGCTAAAAAACCTTCAGATCCTGTTTCCATGCTTGCTTTAGAAAGCGCTCCAAAGCCTTGGCTCATACTTGCATTTCTATTCCTATGCGAAGCCTAAAGCCTCACATGTTCAAAACACACATATCCTAGAGTCAGAATTTGAGGCAAATTTTGTCTACAGACATGTGGGGGTTGAGATGGAGTCTTCTGCCAGAAAAAGGCACAGAATCAACTTTGCTTTTTTAGGTCAGTAGATTGTCCAGCTTGGGATCTTTAGTCCTGTCACAGGAAAACAGATGTGGTTTTGGTGATGCTTCTCTTTCCTTGCTTTTGTCTCTTTTTCTTCTTCCCTTTCTGTATGAGATGCCTCATCCTTGTCTGTATTTCAAAGCAACACTCCCCACTACAGGTCATCAGTGGAAAAGAGGAGAAAGTCATGGCTGCCTTGTGAGGAAGGCAAATAAAGATCTGGAGCTTTTCATCAGATCCTCTTTCCTCTGATATAAATGACCCATTGGGAACTTAAAAAAAACCACAACCCACCAAAAAACCACCCCCCCCAACCCAAAAACTTTTATTTTAATAAATTAAATACAGATAAAAGATAAAAAGGGAATTTTGTGCTCTTATCCATTCATAAGCAAGCCAATCTACTAACAAACTTGTTCTAGCCTGGCTACTCAAATGCTTTTGAATTTTTGACACTAAATTAGTGCTAAGCTTTGGATGAGCATGGCTGCCCTGCAGAATTAACAAGGATAAGGGATAAAGTAAATAGATGCCTGTGTTCATTGTGTAATTTATCAGCTTTTAAATTCTGAGTTCTGAATGAGAAGCCGTTCATATTTCTGAATATGAAATTTACAGAGGTGTGATTTCATTCTCAGCCTGCCTTCCAGCTGGCCTCCTTGCTTCTGCCCCTGGGCAGTCAGTAGCCCTTTCTGAGTCCCTGTGGCAGCACTCTTACAATCTTCATAATGCACTGATAGTACCTGCTTTGAGCTTCAACGTGTATGAGCCTTTTGTCCCAAGCAAACATGCATTAGGCCCCTTGCATTCAGGGGAAGAAGAAAATGCCAGGATGGTTTTTGTATGTTCCAGCCACTGAAATGTGAAAGCAGGAAGAACAGCACAGGCAAACAAAAATACTATCTCAAGAAAGTCTGTTCTGAGGAGCCCTTAGAGGTAAGAGGAAGAGTATTTTTGAATGTATTTTTGAGGTATGACTTTGCACAGGACTGAGTTCTGCAGGTGCGCAAGTCACTCAAGATTGTTCTTGTCAAACTTTCTGTTGGAGACACTTTAATGTACTGTGAGGGTACTTGTAGGAAATAAGAATTTTATTCATCTTTATCTTTCTCAGACATTAATATTTCATTTGGAGTTAGATATGTACATGATGAAGGTGGCATTAATTGATCAGGACATCCATTCAATTAAATGTCCTCTAGGAATCATGGCAAGTGAATTTAATGCTCCTTCATGCTTCACAAAACAGTATAGGAGCACAAGAACGAAAGTAAAGATGTAGTTGAGCATCTGTGTCTGTAAAGACATGGTTAAGCTCTAAGAGGATTATATCTGTTAAAAACAGACAGAATTCAAACCCACAGCTTTGCTCTGTGTTCTTCTTGCAGTGAAGGAGACTGAGGTAATTCACAAGGAGGCTTTATTTATGCAGTAATGACTCAAGACAAAAAAAAACCCAGATCTTTTAATTACACCCCAGTGACGGAAAAGTATGAAAGCACTATTCATGGTACCCTGGAGATCACATGATATCTTGGTGGTAGTTGTTCTGTCCAAAATTACATGAAGGTAACTGTTTCCATTTTGTCTAAATACATTCCCCTGAGGATTAATATTTATGGAGGATTTGGGAAAAATTGGTTTCAAGTCAACACAGATTATTTAAGTGAGAAACTGGACATTGAGTAAGGGATGAAGGATTCCAGCAGAATATAAGATCAGTGGATCTGTTTCCTAGGACAGAGAAATACAGGTGCTGGGAGTCAGGCTGTAAACCTGGCTTTTAGGAACCGGGTTTTAACTGATACTGGCCCAACTGAGGATGCAGATGTGGCATAAGCAAAAGTGGCTGTATCCCTGGGGAGACAAGGGACCATACCTACCCACTCTGAAGGAGGATAGTGTCAGGGTTTGTGGAGTTTTGCCTCATTCTTTTGTTCAGAGAAATAAAGACATTTTCAATGTGTCTACCTGAAATCCTGCTGCTCAGCATTGCTAGCCTGGCTGGCAGAGAAATGCAGCAGCCCACAGACATGGGCATTTGCTTTGTCACAGGCAGTTCTGGTAACAGAGAATGATGATTTTCATATAAAAAAATGAAAAAAAATTGGTGCTATCTTTTATATTACTTATTAGGTTTGCATCCTTCCCTCTGGAGGGTTTGCACCTTTATTTGAAGTGATGCTAGGACTGGTGAACTATTTTAGTCATTCTCCATATTTAAAATGTATAGCTTTTTGATGTGATTTTTTTTTTTTTCTAAAGCTGGGGGAAGGGGAGAAAGACAATCACAGCCTTTCAAGGAAGGAGGGAAGGCCAATGGGGATTTTTGGTGTGCTCCCAAGCCATTAATTAGTATCAGCTGATGAGTCAGAAAAATGTGGCTGTCTGCTGACTTGTAACGTGTCCTAGTAACAAAACAGGTTCCTGTAGTGGCAGTTCACCGTTACTAATCCAGAGACAAGCCCTCTGTCAGCCCCACATCCAAATAAAGGGCAGCCTTTTGCCTCCTGTTTGCTTGTCCCGTCTCCTGGTCCCCCCTACCGACCTCTGCGGGCAGCCTGATGGAAATAGGTTTTTTACAACATTCTGCAGCACTCTGTGCATAAACATATATATATATTTGAATTGAATCATAAGGATACTAGATTGTGCAATATTTAATAAAACAGTAATCTCCATTGTTATGCTGTTGAAAACTGCAAAGCAGCTTCAGGTGCTCTTGTGGAGAAGCGCCTGAGACTGGCTGCAGGTGATTCTTCCATATCATGTCCCCCAGCAGCCCAGCACCGCTCCTCACTGCCCAGGAAAGGAAGCAGCAGCCCCAGCTGGGATACGCCACTGCAGAGACATGGCTGCATCTGCAGGAAGACAATCCCCAGGGTCCGCTGGGATGGAGCAGAACTAGGGAAAGGCGAAGGCAGATGGCAAATGGGCTGCTCCTTGCTCTGAGTGGGAAGCTGGGCTACAGCACAACCTGCTGAGGGCCCTTCCTACCTGAGTCACCCTGTGATCCTCTAAACCACACCAGAGCCGCTCGGGACCACCAGAAGCCCTTGCAGATATTTCACTCTCTGGCCTGCTTCCAGCCTTTTGGCCACACATTTGTACCTACGTCATCACTTTGTGAGTTGAAAATCTGGCCCCTGCTCTACATCTTCAGGAAGTGCACAAAAAGAAAAGAATATAGCATTTTATGTTATGGAAATTATCTAAACCTGTGTTTCTTGTAGATTTTTATGGTTTGAGATGCAGACTTGCTATCTGCTACCAAAGCTGAGAGACAGGATTGTCATAAGAAACCTTCAGAACTGTGACAAAAGGCATTCAGGGAGGCTGAGCTGGCACCACAGGGGTATCTGTCCTCTATGATGCCATGTGACACACTTTGCCCAAGACACAGACTGTTGTCCTTTCCTGACCAGAACAATGCTGTGGCAATGTCACGATGAGAGGTCAGACACATGGGGATCACAGCAGAGCTCCCAGCTAGCTTGGCACTCCCAGGTGCCGCAGTATTGCACCCTTTCCTCTGCAGTGGCTGGGAAGCTGTGCTGCCTGTTTGGCAGGATACACCATCTGTCTGATCCAAGCTCTTCCTGCCTGTCCTGCAAAGTTGTGTCATGTGTCTTCATTCCTCTATAGATGCTAAAAGAAACACACGTAATCAGGCAGGCAAAACTAAGAGATCACATGTGCAAGTTGTTGAAGGATCACAACACCCACAAAAAGGAAAGGAAAGAGGAGGCTGGCCTCTTCTCTTGAAGGGCTGGGATCAGGGAGCACAAGTCAAATCCATCACTCCTTCTCCCATATTTAGTAAAAAAAGCCAATAATCTCTGCTTTGGAGCTGCTCTCAGTGGTCAGATTTCAAAATCACAATAGAGTCTGGTAGCAAAGAGGGACTGAAAGGGCCTTGGGAAGGTGCATAAAGCCACATGGATTCCTTGCAGCTGCTGGTTCACCTTCTCTGTGCTTCCCCCACCAGTACCAGGACGGACCTTGTTGTGCAGGTCAGCTCGTGCATCTCACGAGCCATTCTCCACCCCCAAAATTCAACAATGTTTGAGCAGCTTGGAGGCTAAGCCCTGCTGCCCATCTCTGGGCAGATGTAGTTGTTCCTGGCTCAGACATGTCCCTACCAGTGACACAGGCTGCAGACACCTCACTGCCCATTGCCACACATGCCCACATTGTGCCCTCTTCCAGCTACCAGCCCGTGGCAAACACAGGTTTGGGTTGGATGGGGAAGGCTCATCTCTCTTAATCCCATGAACCCATCTCCTCATGGAACCACCTCAACCATGGGGGGAAAAGAGCATTTCTAAATCTCTGCCCATGTGGTATGACCAGCAGCCTACAACATCTGTATTTCACACTGGGATTTGGAACTGGAGTGTCCCCAGTCAAACCAAGGTGCTGTGGATCCTTTCATTCTCTTATACAGGGTAGTGACTGCATACGAATTATCTAAATTAGTTAATAGCTCTGATCAAACACAGTTATCTGCTAATATAGTAAATAATTGCTGGGTTCCAGGCACCTGCCAGTCATTTCTCATAGTGTTTTGAGACCTATTTGGCAAATGAACTGGGGTTTTAATGTGAACTTTTTTCTTTCTTGTTAGACTAATCGTACCTTCCTCCTGGTGAAATTCTTGCTAGATGAAAACCAGGTAAGCTAAAAATCAGCTTATGAGGCTGTTCTGTATAGCTTCATGGGTTTCTATGTTTTTTTTTCCAGCCAATTGCATATTTCTAGCAACTCTTGTTTGACAAGCTCAGACGTAAGGAGCTAACTGCCATTTATTCAAGTTCAGCAGAAACTCAGGCACATCTCAGTTTAATCATAACCACTGAATCTGATTTTGAGGAAAAATTCCGCTCAGAACATGTTTGGTGTCATGGACCATGCAATGTTTCCTGTAAATACAAAGTGAACTAGGAAGCAGGGTGGGAGGGACACAAATATTTTGACACAAATAGATAGAACAAGAATTTTTTTCTAGTAGTTAATTTTCAAAATAGAAATTCTGTAGGATTTCAAAGCAGAAATCACTTTTACATAATTAAATCTTTTGAGAGGTTCATCTTCATGCTTGTCTCTGCTGTGGGATGACTGTTTTGCTGCCCACAATCAGGCACAGATGGTCCCCCCTGTAGCATCCCAGTGAATTTGTGGTATGATCAGCAAGCCCCAATGTGTCTGGGGGGCAAGTGGCCTCAGCTCTAAGCAAACTTGTACCTGGGAGGGGAAGGGCTTTAGAGAGGCCCCGCTAAAATAATGAGAGAAAATAACACAGCCCCCAGGGCCAGATTTTCAAAGATAAGCATACAAGCACTGTTTCCAGTAGTGTTCCTCGGGTAGCCAGTATTGTCTACCCAGTTTTTACATTTGGAAATATGTTATCTAAATGCAAAGCAAATGGAAAAGATGAGCTATTATCTCAGACCTTTATCCCTTGTTCTGCATGAACTCAGGGTGTGGGAAAAAATGTGTCTGCAAACATTAGTAGTACTCTGCACCAAAAATAATGGTGTAGTTTTTGAGCAGGCTGCTTTTGCATGTGGGGGTGTCCCTTTCTGTTTCTGCCATTAGGCTTCACAGATTTCTCTGCAGAGCAGAAGACAACAGCCTGTTATCTTTTGGGGTGCCTCTGTGTTTAAGACCTCAGCTGCAGGTATCTTGGGTATCAATAATCCCAACCACATCATGCCCAAGTGTGCAGGAACAAGGCACCACTCCTCAGCCAAGCAGTCAGCATCAGGGTGATATGGGAAGGCATTTGCTCCCATGGCAAATGCTGGCAGGCAGTCCTCATTCCCCACAGTGGGGAAACGCTTGTGGAGGGGTGGCAGAACCTGACAAACACGTCCTGTGCACTTGGAGATAGATTGTGCTTGCAGGGGGCTGGGGAGGAGGGAAGCAGCCCCCTTGCCTAGCATGCTCTCCTGAATCACTCTCATACCCGGGATGAGGTGCTGTAGTGAGAATGGTTGCTTTATGCACACAAAAATACACAATGCTCTTCACAGTGTGCTGCACATGGGACCCTCCTGGGCAGAGGAGGGCCCCGGTGCCACCAAGGCACTGATCTATGCCAGTGCTGTGGGGGAGCCAGGCATCCAACAACCATGGTGCTGGAAAGCCCCTGGAGGTTTTCCACCATGGCCATGTCCCCAACAGTCCTGGCACCCCTGGGTGCCTTTCCCTGTGGTGACACCAGCGAGGCAAAGCGTCAACGCCACCACATGTTGGCTTTGCCTGCTGCCCTCATGGGTGGGAAGGAACTGCCCGAGCATCTTGTGTCAGGACAGGGCTGATTTTCACTGGTGCCTTTTACATGCTCCAGGAACTCAGAGGTAACAGATGGCAGCGTTTATTGTATTGCAGTGGCGTCCCCTGCCAGCTTTGCATTGATCCAAGTCTGGCAGCACAGGACAATCCCTCCCATTCATAAAATCCTGGGATTTTCATTGTTTCCTTTGACACCAGTTTTTGAATGATACTGATTTATACTTACGAACGGCTTAGCAATCTTGTGACAAATAACACGGTGGCATAGGGGTCAGGGGCAGGGAGGCAAAACCATTTTTCTTTTTGCTCCAATTCTCTCCCAGGCTGGGTGTGAATTATGGTCTGCAGTTAATGATGAAGTGCTGAGGCTGGCGCAACATTCTGCTTACCCAACAAAAGGAACAAAGCACATCTTTTAGCAAAAAGCAATATTTTTTTGTATTTGAAAGCCCAGTGGTGCTCAGAAAGCACTGAGGCTTTGAAGCTGGTGTTTGGGGGGAGGCTGAGTGAATGCAGCAATAAAGCTGACAGTTTTAGAAGCAGGGATACCTAAAAAACCTCCTCTAGTAGAACAGTGATGCATATAAAATGACCCAGATGAGGTTTAGGTCTAACTCCTGCTCACAGCTCTGGCTAGAGCTGAGGGTAGATGACTGTCAGAATAAAATGCTGTTATGGCACAGTGCTTTCACAATCCCATATGCTGCTACAGCACAGTTATAACCTAAAGAGCTGGTGAAAGGGGACTGTAAATGTTAGGAACAAAAGGGTAATACAACAATATAATAAAATTTCTCAGTACTAAAGCTGTGAGTCTGCCCTGGATTTCATAAATATATGAATTGGTATCTTCTGGCATGGAGATTCAGAGAAACCCTAGGCCATAAGGCCTCTCAGTGGGTACCAGTAGCCTTGGATGCAGTTAGTATTCCCTGAAGTGCTCCAGCACTTTGCAGGATGGGAGAATCACTGCCCTGAAGCACCTCGCTCCCTCTCCAGAAGTGGGACAACTGGGAAAGCTGCTGCCCCCACAGTGTGATAAATACCCACACCCTACTCATTCAGCACCCTTCACACCACCCCTATGTTCACTGTAACTGTGGATCCAGCTCTCTGCTAGCCAAGCCTGATCCTCCTCCATTCCCTGAGCATCCTGGGTCACAAATTTCATTAATTATTAAAATTCACGGTGCAATGGAGGTACACAACACTGTAATCCATACTGTAGAGGGATAACAAATAAAATTAAATATTAATTATTATTTGAACAAATACAGCATATTTATTATCAAATATTATTAATTATAAATTTAAATTTATATGGACCAACTCACATATAATTTTAAACCTAACTTTTTTCCTCCTTGAGGTAATTATATAGGTGATATTTAATTCAGAATCATGATGGTATATTTTAAGATTATCACAGGGTATTAAAATAGCTTGAACTGAATAAACACTGATAGATAATATTCAAACACTACTTGTTTGTTTTCAAAGTCCTTGAGACAGTTGCAGCTTTAGGACAGGAGCTGACCATGTTGAGCCAGAGTTTCACCAAGGGGATGCACCAGCTCTCAGCAGCAGCAGCCACTTCTCCAGGTACAGAAGGAATATCCACTTTGTTTTGCTTTTGTTGTTTAAAATCCATTATATGGATAAGGCTTTCAGTAACCAAGTTATTAATTTCCAGTGCAAAACATAGTTTAAGAAAAGTAACTGAAACATATGAAACCAATTTACCATAGTTTTAAATTTCTGTACTTTTATTAAATCCCGCTTTCCATCCAGAAACAGCAAGATGCAAAAAGAGTTAGCTTTTTCAGTTTTCATTTGCTGTTCTCTGTTACAAAGAATGAAGAACCTAAGCAGGGTATGTTAAGTTATGCAATGGCTTAAACATGTTCATCATATATCCCCCTGGATAACAAAAAAAAAAAGCCAAATTCTGTGCAAAGACTGTGGACAAGTTCAAACAAACACATCTTTGTGGCTAGTAACCAACAAGGTCTACCTCTCCCTTTCAAAAGAATAAAGAAGAAGAAATGTAAGAAGATTAAAAGTAATTATTTAAAGGAAAGTGTCTTGCTGCTAATTTATATTGTAATTGAAGACACTGATTATAACCCTTTTGGTTGAGATGAGTCTATTCACATGCAACTGCTCTCTGAAGATGCCTTCACTCTCTCCTTCAACTAGAAATCATTGGTCTTGGTGGAGAGAAATTTTGAGGAAAAAACAGTTACCCTCTGATGCAAGTGGAATAATATGAAGACCAAATCTGAAGCAGGACCTGATGACTAGGCAAGACAGCCAAACTGAGTGTCATGAGACAAAATGTTCTTGCTGTAGAAGTGAGTAAGCACAGTCATGCTCTTTCTCACTGCTTAAGGACCTGGTATGAAAATGTTCCTGAACTAAAATCTTGTCCTGTTGCAATGTATACCCTGACTTTACTTCTCCCAGGCAGAGGTAAGCGTTATGGTCCCTCTGGAAGGCATGATTGAAGGGATATGTGCTCGCTGGTGGTTCTCATGTGCTACAGGAATTAATCATGAGGTGGTATGTGCTCTAAGGTTCCTCATTCCCCAGAGATGTCACAGACTGGCTGCAGTCTCATGCGCTTCAAGGAGAGAAATTTCCTCCTGTATGAAAAGGAATAAATGATGCATTGTGGTATTCAAAACATCAGAGGAGTCATTCTAACTATGAAGAGCATTGTCAAATGGGCAGGTGTTGCCCCGCTGAGATTTCATAAAATCCCTTCAGCAACTTGGTGTTCCATTTCCACCTGGCATTGCTGTATGCAGAAACCAGCCCCATCCTGCTTTTTTGTTCAACAAAGGCCAAGAGATGCTAAAGTACACTGGAGGCTTTCAAGTGATTGCAGAATACTTCTGGGTCTCAAGAGCACAATTTCATATGAGCTGCCAGTATTTCCCATGGTGTATTTCCCATTATCCCTCTTGATTCTGTAGTCTCAATGACTCCTGAGTCCCTGTGCATCACCCAGTGTCTGCTCTGAAACATGATGCATAAACATGAACATAAACAGCTCAAACTCTTTCACATCTTTGTGTCATTCCCATTTGTTCTTTGGTATAAGACATTTAATATGTTTTAAGTAGTTTTTTATCAGTGATATAGACTTACTGTTTAGTCTATTATCTTTTGACCATCATTCAATTATAGTGATGATTAGATTCCTGCAGGGTAGATTTAACTTAGTACATTTGATGATTCTCATTTGAAAAACAATCTTTGTAATATTATCTTTCTTTCCCATTCCTTTTTTTTTTAAGTGATGAAGCAGTCTGTGGTGTCCATACAAATGCTGTGACATTTATAGCAGTTCAGCTGGGAACATACCGCCTGCATGTTCTTTTTATTCCTAATTTGCTGATGATTTCCAGCAGTGTAAGAGCACAAGCAAGCACTCCGTTTGATAGCAGTGTCTGCTGGTGCCCTTTTCTCTTTTTTTGTAACCCTTATCTAATTTTGGCAGGACCACAGTTCCTGCTCTTAGACCTGATAACAGGATCAGCACACAGCCCAAACCTACAGTAAAAGGCTTTGAGAACATTTAGGTGGGATTCTCAGACCAGCACATGGTGAAGTGGGGCCATCTGACCCACGAGACAGAGTATCCTTTGGTTCCAGTGAGCTTGTTGGCTACCCACAACTCTAATAATCGTAGCACTTAGTACTGCAATTGGCATGTCTCATCTGTCTTGCTGACTCCCTTTGTGCCCTCTCTCCTGATTTGTAAATGGTCTCAAATACTCAGTAAGAACTGCTGCTTAACCATGGTGTTTTACAAGTTTTTACGTTTTCTAATTTACTTGTGGTTTCCATGGTGCAAACCTTAATGTGCAGAACAATGTGGGGAGAGAACTGGGAGGGTCACCGATCTTAAGGCAAGAAAGAATCATGAAATTTAGCACAATCACATGCAAGAAACAGATCATTTAATTTTGAGTGTTCATATATTGAGATCAATACCTTGTGTTACACTAAAGCGTATTACCCAGAAAGGCAACAAATCATCAGCTGATGCCATCAAGTAGTGGAGAAACAATTTACATCTCAGCCACTTTTTAACCACAATTGTGTATAAATTTGCTTGTGTAAAAAATTCATTTCTTATTTCTGCTACCTTAATTTGATAATTATTATCCGTTGATAATTTAAATATAGCCACTGAATCATTTATCTGAAATATTAATACCTTCTTAATACTAGGCATTTTAAGACACTATAGTAGCATTGTCTACAGATTTTGACAAACAAATGATATTTTTTCATAGAGCTCTTGGCAATTTTCCTATGCTCCAATTCTTTGGTAGGCCTCTTCTGCAAGTTAATTTAATTTTGTAAGAAATGTAGTCACTAACTTGACACAGGTGTTCAGGATCACTTCACCAATGCTGTACTTAAACATTTACATCACTGTGTTGCTCACTATTTTCTTGTCCATATATCTTTTTTATTTTTTTCACAGCATTGTTCTGAGCACTTCAGTTGCATTGATTGACCTCTTTTAATTCACAAACTTACAGAGTAATTTCTTTCCAGCATCCTATTTCCCTTCACACAGATCCAGCACTCCTCATCCCTAGATGTGTGGTTTTGCATAGCCTGGTGTTAAAATCGTTCCTGTTTGGGTGACTGGAGCTGAGCAAGTGCTCCAGCTCCCTCTGCACGACTGTCATGTCATAACAGATTTCCCTTGCTGCCTGGGCATCTTCCACACACTGACTTTGCAGGGTTCTTGAATCACTCTCAGGTGCTGAACAAAACCAGTGCCTTCGTCCTAGGCTGCCTGACTCAGAAACACAACAGTCCATTTCATGACTGCTCCTCACTGTTAATCACCAAGGGCTTAATCCATTGGGTCTGTCCTGTATTACATAGTGGGGAGTTTTTGTTGATACTGGTGGGGTTTTTCTGAGATAACATCCAGCTAGCTTGTTACAACAAGTATGGATTAACAGTCTGTCATGTCCACAATTGCCTTTTTCAGTCGAACTTATAAACCAGAAAAGTAAGAGATATATTAAACAAAAGTCAACTTGTTCTTATGAAACAGTTTCAGTGATTAAATGTACATGCTCTTGATCACTGAATTGCACATCAAGCTTTTTCATAGTTTCACTCAGGATGAAAATCTTTCAGCCCAGTGACTTCCTACTCGTCCCATTTAATTAGTACATCACAATCTTGTTTGAAATTTTCTATAATGCCTTCAGTACTTAAGTTACTGAAAAAATAATTCCCTTATCTTTTGGGACATTTAGGATGTGCAAGACATGCTCTGCTCCTGTAACAGGAGCCAGCATCCTCCATCTTCCAAAAATTGAGAAAAAGCACTTTACTGAGTGTTTCTGTCCTTTTTTTGTCTCATTTGAAATGTACTTTAATCTTCAGCTATTGGAGGCCTTGAGTCATTTTATGTTCTTGTTTTGAGTATATCTACCTTGAATAATTTTCTTTGAACAAATGGTAGATTGCCACAGTAAGAATATGCTTCTATCCAGCCTTGTTTATGAGACACGCGTACTAGGGGCTACCATGATGGACTTACTCTGAGTTTGGGAACATCCTAGCACATAACTCATGCAGCTCTGGAATGATGGGGTGAGCGTTGGGATGGGTGCAGCTGTAATGCTCTGTATGGGAAGCTGTGTAAGGTTCCCTCTTCCCCATAACCTAGTGGCTGTGCTAAAGGAAGGCAGGAGCCAGGCACCCGCTGCCTGCCCCATCACTTGTCTGCCCACTCTACTTCCACTTTTCTTCAGAGGCTGCAGCAGCAACTTTGTGCTTTACAAGTGTGAGTTCACTTGAGAGAATTCCAAAGCACCCTGCAGCTTTCCCAACCTGCTCAGACTTGGAGTCTCCTTGTATGACAGCCTTTTGAATTGGCCACAAATATGTTTTCTCGTTACCCATTCATGTATTAAATACTCATCTCAATGATGAAATGCTTGCCTGGGTCTCTCTAATGAACAAGTGTCAGATGTTTAGCACCAGTAGACTTTATTGCTCAAAGGCACAGGCTTCTTGGAGTTCCTCTCAGTCACTTCCAGCTCTGTCTGACTCAAAATAATGGAGAGAGGGAAAGGGAAAGGAAGAGGCTGTTCCTGTCAATGGGATTCCAGCTGGTTTGTATATAAAATCTTTCCAGGACACCCAAAATGCTTTATTCACCAGTTGGATGTCATATTCTAAATAAAACCAATTATTTGGTTGACATCTACAACCCTGCTGAGGTATGTGATAATGGTGCCCCTTGTCTGCTAAGACAAGCACACACATTCTCCCCGCAGCGAGCAGCCAAGCGGCCCTCGCCAGCCCCGGCAGCGGAAGAATGCTCCCCTATTCCCTGCCTCTCTCCCTCTCTGCCTGCCCAGAGAGCCGAGCCCATGAGAATACCCTGGCATAACTTTCTGGCAAGAACCATCATTTCTATGTTGCTTTTGGGAAAACTTCAATGACTCATCTTGTATTCATGCTCATCTACGGCTGGCTTTTCTATAATTTTTTTCTTCTAGTGTTCTGATCTGCCAAGCTGCGAGTAGTTTGCTTAACAATGTGCAATGCTCAGAGAACAGATGGGCTCCTTTCCTCCACCCAGTGGCATGCAAAAATGAAATTTTATCCATCAAAGTTCGATCTGTGACATTTTACTTGGAATGGTGGTTTTAACAGCTACTTTGCCACCCAGCAGCTCCATTGTTTTTCCTTCTGTACTGGATATAACTTAATGACAAACTCAGCACTGAGCAGCCAGAAGTCTGCATTGTGATGGTACCTCACACAGGATTATCTTGAATTGCCCTCCTGCAAAAATACATACTTAGAAAAAGTTTGCGTCCTTGAAAATTTACACTGTAGGCAAGGAAAATTGTTTTCCAAGTGTAGTAGCAGCTTTGAAAATAGATACCCAGGTTCTCAGGAACATTGTAGGGCTGACTACACTGATGGACTCCCCTTTTCCAGGGCTGGTGCAAACTCACTGTTATCCAACCTACAAATTCTGCTTTAACCCAGAAAAAACATTTTTGAGAAATAACATTATGTCTTTCCATGTGCCATTTCATGAAAAACTAAGGAAAAAGATAGAAGGAATGCTTCATGCTCTGCTGCTCTACTTGTTCAGACTGCCTTTCCAGAGGGTTGACTAGTATAATTATTTTCACTGAAACTTTGCTTGCTACCTCTAGAAACCAAATGGCACTTTGCTCAAATATACACTGCTCAATTCCATGAAACACCAAGGGGAATGGCTGAAATCAGAGCTAGACTAGGACTACTGAGCAAGTCACATCTAGGACTGCTGCATCCCATACACTCAGTCCAAAGTGCTCTGGAAGCCGTTTTGGCCATCTGTGCAAAGAAAGAGTTTGTTCTTTAGTTGACTGACATACTTAGTTCCCTGTAGGTAAAAGAAAATGGATGTAATAGCTTAGACATTCCCATATGTTGCTGGTGAATCTCAGCTTCTTGAAGCAGTTGATAACTAGTGCAATCTTGCCTAGAGCAAGAGCAGCACACAGACATGATAGGCTTTTGTGAGCTTTAAAGATGTTTTAAAGCAGAATATTCACAAAGGCTAATTAAGCAACAGCAGCTGCTCATCACAGGTCAGTCTGCAGGCAGTGGGCAGAGGGAAGCTCCCCTCAAAGTGACTCAGAGCACATCCCCACATTAAACTCTTGCTCTGAATCACCTCCTGAGAGAGCCTCTGCTCCCCTCACAGATGCCCATCTCCACCTTTTCACATCATTCATCTTTCCAGCTGTGTCCCCGAGGCTCCTCTGCTGTCACTGTGGACACAGGCCAGGGGAAATTGCTGCAAAATCTATTGCAGGTGGAAGGATAAGCATGTTGTAAATGGCTTCACAGACTCA
The DNA here is from genome assembly GCA_013397195.1 of Hylia prasina. Taxonomy (NCBI): domain Eukaryota; kingdom Metazoa; phylum Chordata; class Aves; order Passeriformes; family Sylviidae; genus Hylia; species Hylia prasina. The sequence continues at coordinate 278,123 of VYXD01002588.1, forward strand.
AATGGGGTTTGATATTTCCAGCGATGAACCACAGCTTGCTAAATTCTGTGTTTTGAAACTCACTGCTAATATTTTAAAGTGAAAAACAATATCCTCCATATGGGATTTAGCAATTCGCATGCCAGGTTATGATGAGCTGCTTGGTTTGTCAGTTCCCAGCTGCTCCTTTGAAAAATCACCAAGGGATTTCCTCACTGACTGGGCTGCCAGCTATCCTGTGGTGAATACAGAGAACAAGAAGTTTTGTATTAGATTTTAGGGGCTGGAGCCTTCAGCATGCCACAATCCCTCTGAATCACATGAATGTGAACCAAGGACAAACTGACTCTCATGAATCCCTGCATTTATGAGGAAAGAGGTCTCCATGGACACAAAACTGGTGGAGGCAATGTTCCAGCTCCATATTTCAGACACATGTCCTATGGCATAGAAAGGTAGGAGGATGGAAGATACGTGGGAATAGGGCTCCTCTGCAGCTTATCCTCTGCCTGCTGGCTTCCTTTGAGCCTGAGTTATGGCTGCAGCACATAGGTGTTTTTACAGCTTCTAGGGACAGCTGTCCATCACCTATAGCTACACATATGCACATTTACTGATACACAGATCCAGCAAGGATGAGAATTGAGGTTTTATGTGCTCTGTGGCACAGAAAGCGTGAGAATGTTCAGGGTGAGCCAGTGGGTTGTTGTCATGCCCTTCACCCAAGACAGCCTGATCAGACTTTGCCCCCTGGGGGATCTGGCACTGACAGCAGTAGTGACCTGGCCCACACAGCCTGGCCCAACTCAGTGCAAGGAGAAGCAGCATTGTTAGCTGTAGAAATCTCTATATCTCAAAATTAATTTGCATGTGGTTCTGCTAACACCTTCTGATTATGCTGCTCTCCCAGTAAAAGAAAGGGTGTACTGAAATCAATTTCCCACCCCCTATTCCACTGTAGATAGAAGACAGAAGATATATTGCTAATTAAAATGTTCTAATCTGCTGGAAAGCAGTTTTGTAGGATTGATTTGAATAAAACTGATGATGCAGCCCACTCAGATCACTGGGAAATGACCTCTCTATTATGAAGTCCCAGAATAACATAGCCAAGCAATCTTGATTTCCTAATATCTATCAAAGGAAGAACTTCTTAGTTAGTTACAGTATATAATACGGATATTCCTGAAATGTCCTCTGCTTAATGAACAGCTGATATTGGCTAACCTCATAGAAATAAGAGAGAATTAGTACCAGCTGCAAAACGCATTCACTGGATAGTGAAACTGGCAGTTGGTATTATGCCTGCTATAAATATTTTTAATTAAAAATTGTTTTCTGTCTCTTCAATTGGTATAATAGCGATAATGCTTACTGTGAGTTACTGAAGATGTAATAGGATTCCCCTTCGTGTATAGCAGAGCTATTTATTCTGCTGTAATATTGCTGTAGTGGAAATCTGCATAATAATGTCCAGATTCTAGTGCAAGAGAAAAATAGACTGCGGGAGTGCTTCAGAATAAGGCACATGAGCAGGCAAATTCCTAAATAAAAACCATGCTCAGACTCTGTTTTCTCAGGTATGACTTTAAAATTATATTAAAAACCTAGGGTTGAGGGGCAGATTTTCATCTTCAATCTACAGTCCTGGGGTATTGTATCCCTCTAAGAATGGGTTTGCTCTTTGCATGTTACAGAGAGCTGTACAGCAGATCCTCTTGTGCTGCTCTGGCTGGGCTCTGGCACAGCTCTCTGTCAGAGAGGATGGGAGTTTGGGGGTGCTTCTCCTGCCCTCATTCAGAAAGGATCATCTCCTTTCCCCTCTTGGAGGGGCTGGGAGAGGCACTGGCAGAGACCCTTCAGTGCTGCAGCAGACCCGAGCCTGTGGGCACCTGGTCTCCACTTGGTGCCCTTCTGCCATGACCATCCACAGGTGGTGAGGGACATCTCCTCCTCTGGGGAGTCAAGGGGCATTGGACCAGCAATGACCATGTGAGGCATTACCTAAATAGGATGGTTACTACAACAGCTGGAGAAATCTCTTAGCTGTCCCTGCTGGGCCCTTGGGAACTTGTGATTGCTCTCCACACTGTGTGGGAGACTTTCTAAAGCTGATGGCACCAATCGCTTTCTCATCTCCACTTGACTCCTCCCCTGTGAGGGTTTGGAGCAGTATAATAATTGAGGCATTTTCTTCCACCACCCTCCTCAGGCCCCTGCCTTCATCCTCCCTAGCTTCTGATACATCTACCCCTGACCAGCACTCACCTTCACTCTCATTTTTACTCTCCTGTGTATATCTCAGAGATCCTGGTGCAGCTTGCCTTGGTCTGGTGGTTGCTTTCAGGCAAATCCCAGCGGCTCAAGTCAAGACAAAATCCTTATTCTGTCAGTCACTATATGAATACATGATTAGGCCCATTCCCTGCTCCAAAGACCTTTTGATCTAAATCTGCTGGTTTGATACCATGACAGTAAATTCCTTTCCCAGCTTGGCTCTCATCCGTTTCTTGCCCCTAAACTGTCAGCAATTTTATTGCAAGCAAGAAATTTCCCAGACAAAGCTATGGTCGCTTTTACCAATAGGTTCTTCCTTCTTATTCTGGGTTCTTCTTTCTGCCACAAATTTGCTTTGCGTCGCTATTCCAGCCAGCCCTTTAAGATGCACTTATGGTTTACAGTCCTCTCATTTTCCAGCTCCTTGTTACTTACTCCTAGGGTTCAGCAGGTACTGTCCTCTCTGCTCTCTTTCAAAAGGAAAGATGAACTCTGCTTGCTGGGGCATTTCCCGAGCTCTCCACGGAGAAGGCAGCAGCCCCACTGCGGTGTATTCTTGCCTGGCCAGGTTTGCAATGGACACAAATACCATCATCTGTGAGCACCTCCACAGACCAATGGATTCCACAGCAAAGACAAGAACAAAACAAAACCAGGGAAGAGACTCACACTGGTGCCCAGAGAGATAAAGGAAGAGAGAGAGAGAGAGAGAAATGACCTCATCTGCCTGAGGGCACAGAGGTCATGTTAGCCAGAGAATGAAATAAAATGGACTTTTCTGAGGGTGGCTGGGCAGGGGGAGTTTCTGTTTGATTACTTTAATTCTTCCAGGCTACCTCTTAGGGTCAGATCACCTAATTTTATTGCAATAATGAAAGCAGTCTGTTATGAAAAAGGACAACACATGATTATTTTTTTCTCCATCCAATCCAATGAATTGGTTTTGGTGGTCACTTTGAATGCTATTTTGACCACTTGACAGGTTTAATATGAAATACCTGATAATTTAAGAGCCTGTTACACCAGGAGAAAACCTTGTTTGCTCATGTGTCTATTTCCTGCCCTGTTGTACACTAAAAGAATTAAGAACACTCAAAGCCGAGATACATTTGAAATACAATTCTCCAGTTGTTTGAATCAAAAGGCAGTATTGATTATTTAATTACATAGAAATGATCCAGATGCTTAGCATTTACTACAGATTAATGACTGTCCCAGAGTAGTTAATGGCCCTTCTTGCTGCCATCAACAGAAGCTGCTTATTAATCCCTGGAAAACGGCTTGCATAACAATCATAACCTGCTGTTAAAAGTTTATAAATAGATAAAAGTGTCACATGGATTTATGAGCGCTGAGGCTGAATGGGATCTGTGTGGCGTTTCTAGCAAATGAATGCCATGTGCATGAGCTCATCTGATTGCTTGAATTATCACAAAATCCCAAGTTGCTCTTTTGGATTGGAAAATGGCACGTAAGAAAGTGCCAAGTGGCTGGAGTCCTATCTACTGACTGGGAAATAATTACTTTGCTGCATAATAAAGAGGCACCTTCTTTCTAACAGCAGTGCTCTGCCCTTTTTATTGTATCATATGAAACATGCATAAGGGAGGCTGTGCTGTTTCATTCCTTCGCTTTAAGAGGAAAAAACATTTGCACATAGACACACACAGAGTTGAGCCAGGTCCTCCCAGGAACAGCAATGGCTCCAGCAGGTGTAGGGGTCTTGCTGGACTAGGATATGTACTGCTCAGAAAAAGGTCTTCGAAGGAGCCTTTTGCACCTGGGTCTCTCCATCCCACACTGGGCTGGGTAGAACACTGAACATGGTATGTGCTGCCAGTGAAAAGTACTTTTGGAAAACATGTTGCTCCTGGAAGAGCTGGGAGGGCAAGCAGACCCTGGTGGTGGGGAAGGGGTGGTGGAGGGCAGGGATTTACAGCAGCACTGTATCCCCGCATGTGGTAACTGTGCCCCACCACTGCAGTGGCACTCACACTGTCCCTCCTGCCTGGTTCAAACTAGTGTGAAGAGGACCCTGCTCCTGCGGGGCTGCAGAATACCTGTCCCAGTCACCTGGACAGCAATAGCCATTGTCCCCTCAAATAGCCATTGTCCCTGTACTTGGCTGTCCTCAGCTTCCTAACCCCACCTGATGAGCAATAGCTGGTTATTGCATTTGAGCTGTGAATAGTAAAAATTATATACACATGCCGCTGTCTGGAGAAGCAGGGCAGGTCTGTTGGCAGGTCTGTTGGCAGGTCTGGGGGGCACATGATCCTATTAGGAATTTAGGGAAGTGGCTTCCTGGTATCCAGCCAGACTGCAGACACTGAGGTAAGAGGAAAGATGTGAAATTACTGTTTCCTTCAAAGAATCAGACAGGAGGGGACCTGACAGACCTTCTCAAATTGCATCTTCCAAGCCTGTTAGCATTAGTGACTCTATTTTCTGTTATTTTCAGTGTATCTGTCTTGATCGGGCAAAGACACACTTCAGTGCAGCGCTGGACCACAGAGGGTTGCCCGTCCTTAGAAGTCACAAGGCCCCAGTCCCTTGCCCCTTACCCCATGCACCGTTCACCTCTCCTCCAGCACAGAGGCTCGGGGGCAGCAGCAGCAGCTGGCCGAGGGGCTGGGATGCAGGAGAGGAGAGGGCACATGAGTAGGCTGTCGCTGCTACTCTGAGGTGTGGGATGTACGCGTGGAGCAAGCGCGCTAGTCACGAGGTTGGCAGGCCGGAGGCTGCAGCCTGTATTTTTTCTTCACGCTCTCAACACTCGGAATCGCAGCCTCTCTCCTCTCATCCCATCAGGAGGCTTTACTCCCACTGCCAAACCCTGAGAGATACCCCTTCCACAGCTCACTCCCGTGATTTTTTTGGTGGGCTACACCACAGGAGACGTCAGACACTAAAGAGGAGCAGAACTAAACTAATTATCCTCCCTCAAACTCTTTCCAAATCTGCTTTTCTGCGCTGTCACAATACGCGACCAGGTTTCAGGTGACAGAGACGCGCACTCTGCGCTTCGAGCACTTCACAGCGCCGCCTCCCCGGGACCCCCAGCCTTTCCTTCGCATCGACCGGGTGCCTGCAGCCCGGCAGGACCCTGTCCTGTGCTCAAAGGCTTTGCAGCGCTGAGGAATACCAGCCCGGCAAGCAGCCCCAGAAAGCTTCTGTGTCCAAGAGACCTGAGAGGCAAATTTACCTCCCTGTGCTTGTCCAGGGTCACGGAACCATGCCAATGGCATTCGGCAACCAAAGCCCCGTCCCGGGCGCGGCAGGGCTGCGGGGGCGGAGGGGGAGCACATTCCCACCGCCTCCGGCCCTGCCTCCCGGTCCCTCCCGCGGAAGCCGCAGGGCGGGCGGCAGCTCCGTTCGGGATGCTGCGCTTAGCGCGGCGGCCGGTGCCATCTAGCGGGATCGGGAATGGATAACCAGCCTCCCCAAAGCGCCGCAGCCACCGCCAGCACCCTCTACCAAGTGCCTTCCCTTGGGGAACCGCTCCTGCTTCCTTGTTTGAAGGATGTTAACAGACAGAGATTAAAATAAAAGGCTAAAAGCGTGCATCAACTCGATGTCAAGCTTGCAGACAGAAAGGACCTTGGAAGTCCTGTTCGTTGTGCGAGATGGGAGTGTGCGAACGGCTGGCAGATGGAGCAGGCGAGGAAAAACAGCAGCCAGGTCCGACGGAAAGGTTTTGGGAGGGTTAAACTGATTTGTAAATTAGTATTTTACTTAGTTATAGATCAGGTGATAGAAATCTCTTTCTCATCATTTAGGTAATTAAACATCGTAGATTGCAGGTTTTTCTGAACAGATGCAGTAAACACCTGCCAAAGACAACACTATCCTGCCTCAGAGTGTTCTTGCTCTTAAAGGTCTCCTCCAGGTTTTCACCCCATTGGCTTTTCATGGTGTCCATGAGCGAGAGCGGAGGAGGCACCTTTTTGCTCTTTCATTCAAGGAAATGCCCAGCTACAGGTACAAGAATGGGCAGGGAGGAGGACACAGAGCATCCCCCAGAAATTAATTAAATTATTTATTATCCAGTTTCATCAACTGAATAGTAAGTTTCTCAGCTGAAAAATCAGGTCTCACCAGGAACCCCTTTTCTTTAGTTGCGAGCACCGAAGTTCTGGGGGTGTTTGTTTCTGCGCGCTCCGGCCGGCCCATCCCACGCCAAGGGCGGGGCAAGTTCCGCTCGGCCCGGGGGCTGCGCCGGCCCCGCCCCTTCCGTCGCGCGCGCGGACATGGCGGCCGTGCCCGAGCAGGAGGCCGGGCCTGGGCCGGGCCCGAAGCAGAGGGAAAAGCAGAAGAACAAGAATAAGAAGAAAGCGGCGCCAGGTNGGCTGAGGGTCCTTTCGTGGGGCGCTGCGGAGGGTAGAGGCGGCCGGTGGGTGCTTGGGGCCGGCAGCGGCGGTGCCGTGTTGTGGTGTGCCCGCCTTCCAGTTACTCGGCTTCCTCGCCTCAGTCTGTGCCTTGTTCCTGTGTATATTATACTTGCATAATCGTCTTGAATATACCAGATCAACAGCGCATATCCCAGCTGCGGATTTCTTATATATATATATAAATGCTTTAAAGCAGTAATTTTTCTAAGGTCAGAAAAGATGCAAACTGCCCTCAACAGTGTATTAAGTCAATCTTCTTATAACAATAGCTCCTTTTTTTCTTTTTTAATAGCAGTTGATGAATCTGAACTTCTCACTGTGCCAGATGGATGGAAAGAGCCGGCCTTTACAAGAGAGGATAATCCCAAAGGGCTTCTGGAAGAAAGCAGTTTTGCAACATTGTTCCCGAAGTATAGAGAAGCATACTTGAAAGAGTGCTGGCCACTTGTCCAGAAAGCATTGGGTGAACATGTATGAACTGCTGATAATTATGATAGTGCACTTTACATTTTGGGACATACAGGTCTTACTTAAGCTAATACAGATAGTGCAAGTTGCTTTTCTCATACCATATTTGTAAATTTCTGCTGTGCTTGCATTTTGAATTAGCAGTGTCATTTTTTGTTATTAAAACTGTGGAAGAACTGTGTACCAGACTTGCAGTTCTTTACAAATGCTGTTAGCAAAATATCTGCAGCAGCAAATACCTCTTCTTCCAGGCACTGACAGCTTTGTTGTGCTTGAATTCAGGGAAATGAGAAGGGTGGTGCTTTGGGACTTGTGATACAGTCTGGATTTTTTCTCTGTGTGTGTGAATTTTCTTAAGTCACTTAAGAAGTTTGGGAAAATAGATGTACATTCTGTTAGTTAACTGCTTGCTGCCAAAGCTGAATTATGATATTGATCCTGTGTTTCATTTCAAATACTGCAGTATGTGAATGCAGCGCTGGATCTAATTGAAGGAAGCATGACTGTCACTACCACTAAGAAGACTTTCGATCCATATGCAATCATTAGGGCTAGAGACTTAATAAAACTTCTGGCAAGAAGTGTTCCATTTGAGCAGGTCTGTAATAAATTCTGAAAGTTTTTATCCATCACAATATTTTATCTTAAATTTTATCTTATATTTTGTCTTAAATTCTATCATAATATTATACTTAAATTCTATCATAATACTTATAAAATACATCTTAAAATGCGGGAATTTCAAGTGAGTCAAGTAAAATTCTATCATAATACTTATAAAATACATCTTAAAATGCGGGAATTTCAAGTGAGTCAAGTAAAATAAAATACATATTTGAGGTAAATATATCTGAAAGCAAAGAGAGAAGAATAAACTGAAGTATTCTCTTGATTCTTACAAGTAATACATTTGAATTCAGATGATATTGCTTGCATCTTTTTAGGCAGTTCGTATCCTTCAGGATGATGTTGCATGTGACATCATTAAGATAGGCTCTCTGGTGAGGAAGAGAGAGACTTTTATAAAAAGAAGAGCACGGCTTCTTGGGCCAAAAGGATCTACTCTGAAGGTATTTCCTATAGGGGTAGTACCAGACAATACTGAGACCAAATTTCTGTCAGGTCTTCATATTATACTAATTTATTTTCTTTTTTTGGTGTAGGCCCTGGAACTGTTAACAAACTGTTATATTATGGTGCAAGGCAACACTGTTTCAGCTCTTGGACCCTTCAGTGGCCTAAAAGAGGTAAGATGAGGTAGATGAGCTGTTTGTGTAGCAAACACAAACTAATGTGCCCAGCTGCAGGGTGGGCGATACGCAAAATCTGGCAACCTCGGCAGTATCTCACTGACTTTTCAGCTGTGTGTTAGTAAGATGCATATACATGAATGTCCATAGTAGTATCATCTTAGCTGCTGAATTTTAAGATCTTTCTGTCTTGGAAGAAAAACATCTGTATATGTTTTAATAACTATGTGGGAGAAGAATGCTTGTCAAAAGCAAATTCCTCATGACACTGTAAGATCCCATGGTAACATGAAAATAGTGTTTGTGGGGCCTGCTGGAGTCTTATTAGAAGCATGACAATATTATTGGCATTTTTGAACTGCTGTTCTTCCAGTTAACCTTGTGCTTTCGCTTTTTAAAGGCTAGAATCAATCATCTTGGAGGTCTTCTCCAACCTGAATGTTTCTGTAATTTTAAGGCTTACTACTCTGGGGAGGCAGAGGCGAGGAGAGGAAGCACGATATTTTATAGCAGCTATTTTAATTGATTTGTGTGTGAAGTACTTACTGAGCTTGCTGTTCTTTTTCTTTTGTATTCAATACAGGTTAGAAAAGTTGTTCTGGACACAATGAAGAATATACATCCCATATATAACATCAAGGTTAGCGTGGTCCACTGTGCATCTTTGTTTACAAGAAAACAATATTCCCAGAGGGTTGTATGTTAATAACTTACATGTTTCTGTGTGGTAATCTACTTTTGAGAATTTCTGTAGTGTGTTGCTTTATAAAAACCACTGACTTTGATATCCTCCATATTACTAGGATGCATTGCTATAACACCATTATGGCAGTATCTGCAAAATCAAAGGAAAAATGTGTATAAGCTTTCTCCTTTGATTGTTGGCTTGATACTTGCTCACTTAAACTAAATCACCTTCTCCAGTGCATTCTGTCCCTGTTTTGAGACATCTTTCTGGTTCTGCTGTTCATAATGAAGCCTCTCTGCTCTTACTGAAGTGAGATGCGGAAGGTTTGGATGTAGCATATTCACTGTAAGAAAGTCTAGTGAAACGTTTGGATCTCTTGGCTCCTACTGTAATACTCTTTTTCAATAACTTCTTTGTGATGTTCTGAAACTACTGAAGACTTTGATGATCAAAAGGGAATTAGCAAAAGATCCTGAATTGAGGACACAAAGTTGGGAAAGATTTTTGCCTAAATTCAAGCGGAAGAACTTGAAAAAACGCAAGGAGCCCAAGAAGAAAAATACTAAGAAGGAGTACACACCGTTCCCACCTCCGCAGCCAGAAAGCCAGGTCAGTTGCAACTTGATTTGGTTATGCAGGAATATAGCACACCTGAAATTGTGTTCTTAAAAAAGACATGGGGAGGCTTTTTCTGTCATCTTCTGATTCCCTGATACTACACATCTGGCTTATAATGCATAATTAAGTAAGGCTTCTTGCTACTTGTCTTACACAGATTGATAAAGAATTGGCAAGTGGTGAATACTTCTTAAAAGAAAGACAGAAGAAACGCAAGCAAATGGAAGAGATAAAGGTAAAGTACTAATCCAGGGACCAGTTGAAAAGCATTTGATTGCTGACTTGGAATCTGATTTTTTTTTTTTTGTCCTTTTTTGCCCTGCTCTATTGCTGTTTGACCTTTTTATTGGTAACTTCAGGCAAAGCAAGCAGATGCAATCAAGAGAAGACAAGAAGAAAGAAATAAAGCTTTTATCCCACCAAAGGAAAAGCCAGTTGAGAAAACAAAGAAAGGTAATAATTTTTTTTCCTGTTTGTTGTCAATTTCTAGACTGAGTGATTTTGTGAACACAGCCTAGGAAAAGGAAAGGTCATACAAAAAAAATCCTGGTGATAAGATCCATGCCTAGAGTTGCCAGGGACAGCAGAAAGATTATCTAACCAATAAGTCTGTACTTAAAAAATGACATTCCTCTGTTGAAAAGTCAATCTCAATTGGTTGTTCTAGCTTCATCAATTTTTGCCTTTCAGTTTTACAGTGAAGCTGCCATGACTTTTACATTCAAGTAAACAGAAAGTAATACTTGAAAAACTTACATCACAACTCTGATACAAGATAGGGTAAATAGCTTTTCTGAAGGTTAAAATAAAACCACACTATTTACAGAGCTTATGTTCTCAAGTGATTATTTTTTAATGCACTAGAGAAACAAGTCTTTAGGTTCTCACTGATTATACTTCATATTCATAGTGTTAGATATACTATTAGCTATACTACCTACATATTATTACACTATATATTAGACAATTTCTTAGGAATTTTAAAGTTTGTGTTTCTTGAAAGGCATGTGTTTTGTAGCATTGATACAGTACTTTTTTGTTGTTGTGATGGCAGTAAATTTCCAGTGATAGGGAAACTCTTGTTGTTTGCACTATATCTCAAATATGGTGCTTTTCTAGCTGCTGTGTGTTTTGAGCTGAAATCCTTCAGTCTTCCAAGAACAGATAACAGGAGTAGTTTGTATGGTACCCACCATTAGATTTAGGAATTAGCTGTGTGAGATAGGAAAGTTAGATCCAAACTCATGGCTTGTGCTCAGAAGAGAAAATACCATCACCTGTGTGAACATAAGAGTAGGTTATTCACGTTGCTCAGCACTGTGTTTATTAACTTCAGTATTTCTGGCACTCCCTATAGAAATTTTTAATAAAGGTTTTCATGCAGGGGTCAAAGATGTACATCATATTCCCCCAACCCACCCTTCCTCATCCTTTGTCTGACAGTGACTGTTAATGGATGACCACAGAGAGAGTATAAGGATGGGATAGGCATGTTTGGGATCTTAGCACTTTAGTTATTTGCAGAGAGACAAAATGTTGTAAAAGCTTCTCTGCATGTAAGTGCTTAGCAGTTAATTTCTTTTGTTATGCAAGATCAATCAAGCCTATGTCTAAGTGTGTATCTACTAATTTCAGAGGAGTATATCTGTGTTCTGAGGAGTGTATGTAATAGTTTGTATGTCTGTAAGGTGTGGCATCTGTGTTCAAATGTTGTTGTATGGGATTTTTTATATAATTGTTCTTCAAATTCTGCTGAATAAGATTTGTAGATAATACTAGTTTCAACAAAAATTATTATTAGAATCTGTAAGATCATTAGTGAACATAAAATGAGTCCTAACCAATGCCACAGGATGCAGTTTGCTGTGTTTTATATATAAAGCCTTCTTGTAGACTGTTAACATTTTTCAGAAGTAAAATTCATGTCTGTTACCTTTGTATTTTGTACTGTGTAGCCTCCACTGAGAAAAAGATTGATATTGAAGCCATCAAAGAAAAGGTAAAGAATGCAAAGAAGAAGAAATTGGGAGCACTCCCTGAGGAAGAAGTAAAGTTAAAAATGGCAGCAGATGAAAAGAAAAAAAAGAAAAAGAAGTAATTCACCACCCAAGATGTTTACTTGTCACCTCTGATAATGAACATTTTTACACTCGGAAGATGGGAGGTATTTTGCTGTCGGTATAATGTTGACAAGAAAAGACTAAGTAGAAAGATCATCCTCTTTTCCTAAGTACAGTTTAATTAGTGGATCTGCACTAGCTGTACAGACTTGGCGAGGTTGGTGAAGAAAATCTGTGCTCCTGTGTTGTTTGGGAAAGTAAGAAAATGTATTTGGATAATATCCATCTGTGTAAATTGAAGGTTTCACAATAGAAACATTGAGGAGTTTGATACGGAGTGCTAAACATTGGAGTCAAAACTCTGGGAAGGTGAAAGCTTAAGGTAATGGTGTGGTCATAACTTTTGCTAAACGGGCAAGATTTATTACTGTATTATGCTTTTATTTTTGTAAAAGCTGATTATTTTTGTGTGTCTTGTCTCAATGTTAATAAACTATTTTAATACAATGTTCTTAAATCCTTAGTTAATGTACTGCACAACCTCAATTGTGTTGTCCAGGAAACAAACTCACAGTTTCAACTGAAAATTAGACAAACCATAATCTTCATTGCATACCAGTAATAAACTGTCATTTATTAGCATTATTCTGATGGGTTTTTACACAGAATATGGTACAAAGTGTCTTCACATGGGGATTATGCTGCAGGGAAAGCAAAAAGTTGTGTTATTTACCTTTAAATATATTCTTAGTTTGTTTCCTTCTTGCAAGAATGTCTTTAAAAATTGTTTTCCTCTTTTTTTTTTTGAGACACTTCCCCTGTTTAAAGGGAAAACCTCTAAACTTTCAAACTTCCTTTTAAAGGAAGTTTAGAGGTTTTTCAGTTTCCTAAAACTATGAAATGTGATGAAATAAAGTGCATCAGCAGAGCAGCTGTTGCTTATTTCATACATGTAAGATTACAGAAACAAATGTAATGAGGAGGTGATAGAGCCACACTAATTTCATGACTCTGAGTGCTTTTGCTGGGTTTTGGAATTTTGATCACTGGACATACAGTGGAAATGATTCTTCTATAAGGATGCAGCTCAATGCTTTTTAGGGTAGTGACCTTTTACTTGAAATTAGTAGGTGAAAACACAGCCTTTTTTTTTTACCCAAATAAATAAGAATTGAGGATGTGTTTAGTTAGAGTGCCAGTACATGTGCATTGGGACGCAGCTACGGTGCTTGCCCTCTAAGCAAGTGGACCTTTCCGTTATGTGAGCAGTTCTTGGCACTTAAGGAAAAAGTACTCCCCATCTTAGGGACTGCATTGTTCATCAGTGGCATTTTCTTTGGAATCAATCAGGAAAATACTATGTAAGCATCTTTCACTGAGAACACGATGCATAAGTCACAAGCCACCCATCTCAGAAACTGCAGTGATTTGATGGGTTCAGTGGTACCAGCACTATGAAAAGCTTTTTAGAAACACCAGCTGGTGTTTGGCAGTTGCCAGAGTAAAGGGGAGACCAAAGTTCAGGGCTTGGTGGGTAGTTCAGACCTCTCATGTAGTGAAAGGACTAATTTCAACAGGTGACACTGGAATACTTGAGTTTAAATTCCTGCTCTCACAAACGTGCTTCAGCAGAAGAGTGCAGAGCGAGGACCCATTAAGGAGGAGTTTGACAAGCCAAGGAAGGAGCATGGGTGTATATGGGGAGGGAGAGTCCTTGGTTATCTGAACTGCATCAGGCTGCTTTCATGACATTCCCCTGCCCGTTTAAAAAGTTAAAAACAAGTGTGATGCTGCTTGTCTCATATTGGTCTTTTAGACTGGCCTATCATTTCAGGAATCTGGCTGTGAAAGTATCCTAAAAAAGGGGGTTTTCAGCTGCATCAGCTAACTTGGGTGCCTGAGTTGCAGTTCAGGAAAATGTAGCTCATCTTGGGGCAGCCTGGCTTTGTTTCTTTCCGTGGAAGTGTGCTTTTTTAAAATTAGGGCCGCCAGCTGAGCCATTTATGTAGCTTTTACATGACACCTTTCTCTCCAGTAAAATTCTTAGTACACTTCAGGAATTCTTGTCCTATTGTTATGGGGTGGAAAGGTAGCACATGGTATTTAGTATTTCTTGGTTACTGTTGACAAGTTTCAAGGATTGTTGCTAGGACATTAATTACTTAAACTGGAAAATCAAGAAAGCTTATTCATATTCCTGTAGGCAAACCAAAGGATTTGTCTGCCTAAGAGTCCGCATCTGAATGGAAAGGGGCTGCATGTTGTCACTTCCTGGTGCTTTGTGCATCTGTTTTCTGACAGAGTATGGCAGTTGTGTAAAGCATAAATAATAGAAAATAAAGTGGGCTTGGAAGAGTGAAGGGGTTTTTGTATTTTCAGAATAGCTTGGACTACTGCAAATTATGTTCTTAAACTGATTTTAGAATTTACAGACTTGCAAAAATGTACCTGAAGTCTATTTCTGTATCAGTGTTTTGCATTTATCATATGGAATTCTTGGGAATATGCTGTGTGAACAATTTGAAGTGGTTTGATCAACCAGAGCTAAATACCTGGATTTTTGGATATCCTTAAAATGACAAGCTGTTTTTTTCCTCTTGACTTCTTGATTTTCAGGCTTTTTTATTTGAAAGATGCCACATTGTAAAGTTTTGGGGTTTAATCCTTCTAAGTCGGCAGTTTTTTTAAGGAAGGTCTTTCTTAGGATTTCCTAAGAGCTGCCTAAGTACTTAGTTAAATGAAAGCATTAACATTTTGAACTTTAAGGTCTCTTTGTTGCTTCTGTTTCTTCTCCTGGAGACGACTCATTAATTAAACTACACAGGGGAGAATTCCTGCTGAGCTCATTTTAAGCTCCCTGGTCACAGCAGCGTATCTGGTTCCCTTCCCTGCACTGCTCTTTCCAGTAATAGGATTTACCCACAGGGCGGGCAGAGACCCTGCTGGGCATTCTGCTGTGGAGCCCTGAGCAGGAGAGTGCCCACACATTAAGTCCTGCCGCCCACGTGCCGCTTGCCGGCTGATTTTTAGATGGGACTTTGCAGTACATGGAGCTTGAGGCTTGGGTTTCACACAAGAATGTCTGTGAGTGGGTTGTTTTGGCTATTGGAGGCTCCAGCAGTCAACAAACTATGATGTATAAAGATACAGCAAGCGTGAAATTCCTAATTTTGTCCCCAGCCATATTTGCATTTTGAAAAATTATTCAAGGAATGCTGCAATATTGAAATTATTCTAGTACAAGCAGTACTAGCAGATAACTATCTGGAACTCTAATGTGAGAAATGTTGGGCCCCAGTTCCAACATTTTCAGTTAAAATCCATGCTGGTAGTAAGAGCAGGAGTCAGGGTCAGGAGTGAACATGCAGAAACACGGACAGGTATTGTGGTGACAGTACCACAGAAATGAAGGGGTGAGGGGAACTTCCCAGCTTCCTCTACAGCAGTCTGTGCAGAGGCACATGGTGCAGAAGCTTCTAAAAGTATAGACAGGGATTGCTGTGGTCCAGCTGTGAGTTTGTGCAGCTCTGTTGCTTCCAGACTCTGCCTGAGCTGAGTGTGGTTGGTAGAGGACATACCAAGCTGAACACAGCAGCTGTCCCAGCAGCCTTCTGCCTGCTCCAGATGTGCAGGTTCCAGGAGATTTGTTCTTTGGCAGCTATTGAACCAAAGTTGTAACTATGGGCACAGTGTGATTTTATTTAGAGTTCTATCTTTCCCAGCATTGTTTCTAGTGCTGTGCAAGTTGGAGCTGAATCTTGGGGTTATTTTGTGCACCAGCAGTTAAGCTTTAGCTCATGTTGCAAATTCATGATTGCCATACACAGGAAGCAGGAAATAACAATTTATTGTTTGAAACAGCAGTAAAACCCCTATGCTCAAAAAAAAAAAACCACCCACAACAGGAAAGATTGCAGTGATACATAACCATGTAAACACAGGTGAAACTGTTTAGGCGCAGATGCCATGAGTTTAAAAACAAATTCTAAGCCAAGCGAAGTACCAAAGAGAAGTGCTCTGTGAGACTGAGAAGTGCTGCCACAGGATGCAAATGCCAGAGCACACAGGGATCCAAAAATTCCTTTAAAAAAATTTAAATTATACAGGCCACTCTGCATCTTGCTGTAGGAGCGCCCAAGGTAAGAGTGCAATAGGAATGAGGCAGGTGCATGCTCTGCCTGTGTCTTGGCTGGGGGCTGGGAGCTGGCTCCTGGGCTGGACACTCTCCAGCTCTTCCTAAAGTGTGTTGGGCAGCTGCCTGCACCTTAGTGTGCTGCCTGGACAATGTGCTCCTGTACCCATCAGATCACATGCACACGGCTTCACTTTAAAAATATTTTGACTTTTAAAGCAATTTTAACATCTAAATTCATTTTAACTTTTGACTGGTTCTGAGCAATGAAAAAGCTGCTTATCGGTGCTTACAACTACAACCTGCAATGAAGATATTATTTCTGTGCTTCTAAATCACCTGTGGATGCAAACAATGTCTCTACCAATGTTTGTGTTGCCTGTAACTTATGTGAATGGGGAAGAGATAAGTTGGGCCAAGTGCTCTTGTGGTCTTCTACATGTGTGTTACCCACTGACACATACTAGAGACCAATATTTTGGTAAGAGCCAGGTAGCCACAAATGTCAGTATAAGAAGTAGTGATCTTAAAGCAATAATGGAGATGCAGAACGCATCACATGCAGGTCTGTCCCACTCTGGATGCCACTTGGAATCCTCTGTAAAAAAAACAATTCACTTATTTTCAAGTATAACTGCAATAATGGCAACAAAAGGAAGCAGTAACTCCAGTGGTACTTACCAATGACTTTGTCACGCTCTGCATTTTCTGGAGAGAGAAAAGAAGTAGACACAAGCACACTTACAATTTAGAAACAAATTGACTAACCAAAAGGGAATGAATTGTGACCATCACAATGGGCTTATAAATACAGCTAATGTGTTTCTTCTCAGGAAGAGACAAAGAGCTGCTGACTCTGGGAGAGCCCTGCAGTGTCTCTCAGGACTCTGCTGAGAAGTGGTTTATCACACTTTTTTGACTTCTACCGCCAGTGGCTGGTGTAGAGAGGACTCCCCCCATGGGTGTGTTTCCCAAGATCACTTTGGCTTTTGCCCTGTGCCTTGTGTTTTGAGAGCCTGCAACTAACATTAAACAGCCCTGTGAATCCAGCACTCCCTTACATTCCTTAGGTACTGGTGTTTTAACAGCATCTTCCCACTCACTTTAGTTCACCAATGGTTGAGTGCTGGGGAAAAGTGTGACCATACCCACAGCTCCCCACAGGTCAATGGCCACAGCACAGTGCCTTTTCTTTATGGAAATTTCAGGTCTCCTTCCTTCCTGACTCCATGCAGCCATTACAAAGCCAAAAGCAGGCATATCAGGAAGGCTGCCAGACTTGGGTTGAGCACTGCATCTCCATGAAGGCTCTTGCATGTCAGCCTTGTTCTCCCCTAGTGCTTAGGGGAAAGCAGATGGCCTGGCTGATATTCACTGGAGTGAACAGCTTTGGCAGTGCCTGCTGCTCTCCCCACCTGCAGTGGCATGGCAGGGGCAAAACTTGCTTGGATCTGCACCGGCTCAAGCCACAGCTCACACATCACGTAATAACTGGGAGTCCCCAGGACAGGACAGGTATCCCATTCTCTGCTTTCTATTTCTGCAAGCAGTAACTTCTGGCAGGGTTAAAAATACCTTAAACTGCAGCCACCACATCTCCTGTGATACGTCCTCCAGCACTTGAAGAGCAGACCCCATCCCATCATTCCCCAGGGTAGAAAACAGGCTCCTTCTGCCCTCCTCCCCTCACTTTGTGCATCACTACCCACTTGGCTTCTGACTGCAGTTCTTCAGCCTATATTTAGGAACAGGAGAGTGCTGTGCCTGCCTCCTGCTGGTATCTTTTGTGTGCTCTTTCTTTTTCTGTGTGTGCTTGGGGAGGATGTCTGCTTGTCTCCTACTTACGACACAGCTGGCCGGCACAGTGCTCACCACCGCACTCGCTGCACGCGTCTCCCGTCTTGTATGGGCGCACTGGGTAATTCCCACTGTGAAGGAAAACAACACTGCTCTCAAACAGCCTTTGGGAAGACATTAATACCTACTGCTAATTAGGTTTTAACCTGAGTTTTGCTTCACTTACGCTGATGGTTGTTTCAAGAGTCCCATCTGAGTGCCCTGTGCCCAAGAAATGCAGTGAAACAGAAGAAATTAAGTGTAATGGGACACCCTGTTGTTTGGGAACATGGAGCAGTATTGCAAACCTGGGAATTAAAGCAGTCTCAGAGTTGGGTAATTTGTGTGCAGGGAGAATCTGGACTCTCATAGCTTGCTCTGGCTATGGAACTATGGAAACAAGAGCAGGTTCAGTTACTGTGTATGTTACTATGTGTTCAGCCTTGAAGAGGAATGCTCTGGTGTTGGAGAATCTCTCAAAGGTAGGTAGTGATTTCATCCACTTATTGGTTAATATTTTAGGAGTGATGTAGGTCTCTCTCCTGCTCCCTCCCTCTGCCAGTGGTGTGAGTGGGACCAGCTACCTCTGCCCAGGCTGATACTGCACCAAACACAGCTGAGTGCTTTGCTCAGAGCATGGCCAAAGCAAGATTTACAGTATGCCTCAAACTGCCCGTGAACACAGAGAGGGATTTTTGTAAGCATGAAATCTCAGGTGTGAGATGAACCTTCATGGTAAAACCTCATTACTTTCAGCAAGGTGAGGCTTTCATTGCTTGGTCTAAGCTGAAGAGTACATTCACTTGTGGAAACTGTGTATACCTCTTGCATGGGCCCTTGGTAGGGCTGAAACAAAGAAATGAAGCTGCTGCTTCTCAAAATCAACAGCTGAATGTGACATTACTCCACTTGCTAGCATGCAACTGACCATTTATGGTGTCCTCACCCAGCAGGGAAGGGCCCAGCTTTAAAGCCTTCTCTAAAGCCCCTTGCCTCTCCAGAGAGACCCCTGCCTGCTTTGCTGGTGCTGGTGAAGGCACCACTCCTCCATGCCAACACAGGGCAAGAAATCCAGTGGGATTTTGACCCTCTGCACATTTGGATGTGGGGCTTCTAGGGAGACCAGCAGCTATGTCATTTCAAGGTATCTAGTCAGGGGTACATATTTTTCCAAGGATCAAGCATGGACAAAAGGAATGCCAAATTTGCTTGAGTTCAAGAGCTGCCTTGCTTTGGCCCAACATGGTATGCATGTAAGGCTTTTAAAGCTTCATTTATATACCATGGTGGTATTAATTAGCTGGAGAAGAGAATAATGCATCCATCCTAGCTGGACATCCTACTGACTATGCATATGAAGGACCTCTGGATCAAATTTGTCTTGAGCAGCCCCAGCCTCCTAAGTAGCCCTCAGCTGCTAAGACAGCAGGCTGCCAGCACTGCAGACTTCAATATTTATCCAAGCCATTGCCTTAGGGGTTTAATTCTCCAGGCACTTGTGGGAATATCTTCAGACTTTGGGTTTGCACCTTGGCAACTGTCTGGGGACATCTTGACAATCAGGAGCAAGGGATTAACTTCCAGATGATCACTTCAGTATTTTCATGTCAATATCTTATATTTAATCCTTTCTTCCAATCCCACTGCTTTTTGTCTCCAATAGATAGCCCTCATCTAGCAAATAAATAATAATTTTAAAAAAGCTGGTTGGACAAAGGTGTACCTCTTCCTCTATTTTGGAGACTATTTCCTCCCACAAAACACAGGACTAAATGGACTGATCTAATAAACTTGCATGTTGTGGAAGGGAAGGGGTAGGACCCGAAATATTGATAAAAGAAAACCTTACGGCGGCCCATAGTTGCAGATGAAGTGTGCTGCGTTGCGTATGGAGGTGTACGTCACCTTGGGACAGAAGTGGACTGCACAACCAACCTTGTAGCTTGTAGCCCAAACTACCTGCAAAGACAGATGTATACCCTGGTGACAAAGGCTTTGATTCAGCACCTGAGGAGTTAGGAGAACTCTCTGTAACTCTCTCTCCTCTGTTTTATTACATACAATGGGATGAAGAGGACTCCTTTGGCAGGCTTCACAAGGAAAAGCAGCAGTAATGGATCTCAAAATCAATCATAGTTTGTTCTGAAAAAAGACTGATTATTTCACCCAATTCACCACGCATTGTTAAAACTATGCGAAAAGAAGACACAACGGGTTGTAACATGTTGTTTTCATTTCTTGCAAAGGAGAAAGGTGAAGTTCATCTCCTTTGTTTCAACCTAATCCATTAGCTTTGTCTCTCCTGCCGTGGGAGCTGAGTTCACACCTGTGCAGAAAAGGCTGCACGATCTGCTACAGCTCTTATGAGGGCTGGCTGCCGCTTTACTAAATCCCGCGGGGACATAAAACAAACTGCCAGAAGGCACTGGTGCTTTGGCAGGATTGTGTCTGGGCTACAGTCCTGCCTTTTAATATCATGGCCTTTTAATATCATGGCTAAGATAATCTGGAGACAAGGCCATTACTTCATGTACTGATCCTCTCTCTAGAACATAAACACTTTGTGCTTCCACCGACTTAGGGGGAGGCCTGGCCCTTTCTGCTTATGCCTGTTTGGTACTAGCTCTGGGAAGAGGGGACAATCCTCAGGCTCCTGAGGGTCTTCTCAAGCAGTGGCAGAGCAGAGGTCGCTCCTGGCACCAGCTGTAGATAACTTAATTCCTGAGGACTGTGAAGGACTGAACAAAAGGACCTTCCCTATCGTAGGAGACCACTGACTGAGCAGTGATTTGTGGTAACTGCAGTAATTGTGCCCATGGAAAATTCTCTTCTCTGCAGTTGGGAAGAAGCGGAATGAGGAGTTCCCCAACAGTAAAGACCAAAGGATACCTCCTGAGGCTGTCAGATATACATCTTCTAGCTACAGTCACTATCACTGCTAACTCCAAGTGAGAATAATCTTATTTTTTTATTCTACCCCCAGGAAACTGCATGGGCTGCTCCTCTACAAACACTATGGTCAACAGCACTGTGCTTTAGTGCCAGGAAAGGCATGCTTCTGTGCAGTTTCCAGGTGCTGACTCTTGCAACATCCTTGAGAGCAAGCTCAAAGACCAGCACAGTCACCTCTCACAGCTCCTGGATGCAAGTATCTTCTCTGCACAAAAGTTCAGAAAGCCCACCAGCTTCACCTCATCTACTCAAGTCCTAAATGCACATGTGTATCTCTGCAAAAAATATTAAATAGCCTCAGGTCACAGTTTAACCCTAGAGCTGCAAGCTGTCCTGCTTTCCTATAGCTGTGGGTAGTGACAGCAGGGTTTCATGGCAGTGGCAGTCCTTTTCCTCCCTTTGCCCACTTCCTTTGGGAATAGCAGTTGGACAAAGTGCACACATTATATTTGCAGAATTGCAGATATCTCTTTTCATGATGGTACTTCTCCAGCCCGTGGTATTTGAAGTCAGCTTGACAGAGCTGGGACCTCATTCCATGCATGCACTGAAGTTCACAGCCACTGCCATTGCCTGTTTTTTGGCCACTGCTTGGCTAATCTGACTGCTTGATGGCTGCACTATTTTCTTCTAAAAAAACCCCCAAACTGCCACATTTAAAGTAATAGTACAGTGACTCTTTTCCTCTCATAAATGGGAATGTAAGAACATCTTGTGCACACAGACATACAGTAAGACTACAGAAGCTGGAAAAGTTCACTGAATCTTCAACAGAAATGTAGAGGTTTTGTATCAAAATGGCAAAGTGGTTCATGGTTTGGATGGAGAAATGCAATGCCTACCTGCGTATAGTGGCCGCACACTTTACTGCACCCATTGGTGTCGTAAGTGTAGTGTTGGACCTCTTGGTACCAAGAGTCTAAAGCTGCTTTCACAGTAAAGGCAGGAAGTGAGCCAGTCCAGATGTTTTCTCCAACAAAATTAAATCTGGGGTGAGCTTTCCCTCGCTCCTTGAGGTATATATTGTGTTTAAATAGGCATTTCTGTGCCCAAGCTTTTGCAGTCTTTGCCAAATCTGGATCCCAACTCTGCAAAATAAGGCCAATTAAAAATCACTTTGTTATATTGGCAGTGCAGTAATTCAGAGCAGGTCTCAGGAGAAGCTGGGTCTCTATAGCGTAAATGCTTTTGGTTCATTGATTTTTTATGTCTTTTGAGACTTACAGAGCTACATGGTAGATCAGCTTGCAGATTTCTTTCGCATTTGAACTTAAATTTGATTAAGCTTGAGGAAATTTTTGGGGTGGTGTATGGTCTTGGCTGACTGTCTTGTTGGACACCAAGAGCTGTATATCAGGTAAATACAGTGTTTGTGGCACAATGAGCATTTTAAGGCTGTGCTGGCCATGATAGAACATTAATGTAAATTAAACTGAATTTACATGGGATCTGGAAAATGAGGGTTATGCTTACCATATCAATAATGCAAAAGTCTTGTGTAGCCTCGTATTTGCTTAAGGCCATGGCTTGAAGGTTGAGATTTTGGGGACAGTTTAAACTCACCCTTTGGTGAGCATCATTGTGTTTGGTGGCTTGAAACATTAGTGCTGAATTCATATTTGTGGAATGACTCATTCACTTGCTATTCTGTTTTAAAGGAAGTGGTTATTTAAGCAATTGAGTTATGTAAATGTCTTTTGTTTGCACTGGAGGTAGTGTCTGCTCTTGCTGGGTTTTCTTGTGCACACACCTTGATTGAGTGATTATAGCATTGTACCTCCTGGTAGATACAGTACCACAAGCGTATGCTTGTAGTCCTGGTTATACTTTGTTACATAAATTAAGTTGCCCAGCACTGAACTATTTTGTACTGAAGTCTTTTTAAAAAATAACCTTTTTATTTGTCCTCTTCTGAATTAATTAAAATAGCTTACTTGCTTCTGCAAATGATGAAACTCTAAGGAAATTGTTTTGAATGCATCAGAAATGATGAAGGGAAGGGTGTATTTTACAATCTACCTTTTGTAGATTTTGTAGGTATGTTGTTAGATTTTGTCTATGTTTTACCTAAGCAAGCTTTTTTGGTACCATAGCTAAGTCTGAAACAATGTGTATTGTTTAGGCTACCAATTAGTAATTAAAAATCACAAGATCACGGCAAAATGCATCTACAGAGATTTGAAAATATTTTTAACCTATGTCTTCCATTTCTTCCTTTGCTTAACATTTGTGGAGAGTCTATTTTCCCACTGTGGTGGGGTGGACACTGGCCAGGTGCCCACCAAAGCCACTCTATCGCTGTCCTCCTCAGCTGGGCAGGGGAGAGAAAATGCCACCAAAGGCTCCTGTTCTGTCACCCAGCCTGCTCAGCGTGGGCTCCTCTCTCCATGGGGCTGCAGGTCCTGCCAGGGCCCTGCTCCAGCACAGGCTTCCCACAGGGTCACAGCCCCCTTCAGGCCTCCCCCTGCTCCAGTGTGGGCTCCTCCACAGGCTGCAGTTGGACCTCTGCTCCTCCATGGACCTCCACGGACTGGAAGGTCCCCCCCCTGCCTCACCATGGGCTGCACCAGGGGCTGCAGGGGAATCTCTGCTCGGGCACCTGGAACACCTCCTGCCCCTCCTTCTGCCCTGCCCTTGGCGTCTGCAGGGCTGTTCCTTTCACTCTTCTCTGGCTGCAATTGCTTGTGCACAACAAGCAATTATTCCCCTTCTTGAATCCTAGAGACACAACCACTGTGGCTGATGGACTTGGCCTTGGCCAGCAGCAGGGAAATGGCTCTGTGGGACATACAGGTAGCTTCTGGAAGCTTCTCATGGAAGCCACCCCTGCATGCCCCATCTGCTTCCAAAACCTGTCCATGCAAACCAAATACACCCACAAAACTAGGACATAAATAATTTAGATAGGAACTCATTATATCAAGTATTAAATTTGGGTCAGGGAGTCTTATTTCAAGTGAGCAGTTGGTATTTCCTTAGATACTTTTAAGGACAATGGATACAATCTGGCATTGTACAGAACTTATTTTCCAGTCCTGGAAGATATCTCTGCCAGTTAAGACAGAAGCTTCATTTTACATCTTGTCAAGGCTCTGAGATGATGAAAGATATACAACAGTGGGGGATGCACCTTAGTGCTTCACAGTCTCTTCTTTTCCACATTCTGCTCTTTAAGAGTCCATGCACTTCGTCTCTTTCATCCTATTGTAGTAACAGGTATAAAGTTCGATAAAGGTATGCATAATACAAAGTTTAAAATTGCACATTAAATTTATATACACTTTCCATTTTGGGTGAATGTTTAAACTGGATGGCAGATGAAAAGTGGTGTACAGAAATGTTCACAATTATCTTTAGTTTGACTGCAGTTCCACTCATTATTTGCTCATAATACTGCATTTAAACAGAAAGATTCTGCACAGGAAGAAAATTAACAGGGCAGGAAGATTTGCATATAGATATCACTGCTGTTTAAGGAAACAATACTTACATTTTTCTCCCCTCATGAACTGCTTCTCAGTTTTCATTTTATAACAAGTTGCTTGATGACTTAAGGAGGAAAAATTTAATGTACAATATGTGAAAAGTGATGGAAGGCAGCACTGACTCAAAGGAGACTGTTGTGAAGCCCTGGTGAAACTGATGAGACTGCTGTTTTTGAGGTGCCTTAGAACTAAGCAGTGCTTTGGGTGGCTGAGAATGGGCTCACATTTGTCAGGTTAAAAAAAATTTAGATCAACATTTTCATTTTATAATACATGTTTTACAAATATCAGTGGTTGAGCTTTGCTACTTGCAATGCAAGGAGTTTCAATTTTGCATTTTCTTTTAAAAACTACTTTTCCAAAATATGGGAATGCCCTGAACTCAGTCTTAATTTTTTACATATCTAGGCGGACAGTTACCTCCCGCAAAAAAGAAGTTTCCTGTGAAATAAAAGCACCATCTTCTTTTCTGCCTTTCTGAAGTGCCAAAGGCCACTGAAAATAGTTTTCAATTCCAATGCTTTTACTTTTGTAACAGATTTTATCACGTATTGCTCTGCTATCTCCACATTAAATAGTTCCTGGAAGAGGTCATATTTAAGACTAGAGGTTTTGCAGTGTTTTGAAAGAAACTTACCATGATTCAGTTTGTGGTTTAGATGCAATTTATTTGTCTCTTTCTTATGCTTCCTTTTTTTCCCCCCAAGATTTCAATTCTTTACTTTTTCAAAAGAAGAAACTAAGCACAATTTAAAAATATGAATATTGCACTTTTAACACATCCTAACAATATTTTGTTTAGAGCCAGTAAAGAAATGTAGAAAATAGAGTCCTCAGTGACACGTTCTGAAGGTCAGGATGCACAGCTGAGGAGAGCTGATGTAAAAGATTCATCTAGAAGAGAAACTAAATAAGTTTCCTGTCATGTTTGCAATTCAAGTCTGATTACAGTGCAGTTACACCTCCCATATGGGGCACTTATCTTTTAGTGTCTAACAACCAGAAATGGCAAATGAATTTTTTTTTTTTCTCCTAACTTCAGTTGGGGTGTTGCTAATTACAGCTGTGGCTATGTCCTCTTCTGGTGGTGACCACGCAAGATAGTAAGAAAGCGGGGCATAAAGACAGAGCTCAGAATTAGGACAGTGGTTGTGGTCCACTGAATGACAGGCTGTGTTTTGCATGGTAGCTGCAGATGTTGCTCCTGAGGTGCCCTGAGGAGCAGGTGGGGGCAGAGCAGTGGGGAGTGGAATTGTCTCCAGCACTCGATCCTGCTGCACCTGGTGCAGGCCCGGCCCCTCAGAACTGCCGCGCTGCTGGCTCGGTCCGTGCGAGCCTTGAGGAGAATGCTCGGAGAGCGCTCAGAGAAAGCTCTCCAGCGCTGTTTGGCAAGAGGATCCCTCGCCGACTCGAGCAGGAAGGTTGTGCTTAGATGTGCACAAACCCCACACCTCCGGCTCCCGAGCTGCCTGTGGTGCCTCTCAAGGAGGAGGCTTCTCACACAACACCACGACAGCGCTCGGCTGAGGGCCGGGTGGGCTCTTGGGCTTCGAATGAGGGGTTTCAGTCAGAGCAAAACTGCGCACATATCCAATTGCATAAAGCCGCCTGATAATTAAAGCCTTCTTTAGAGGTCAGTCTTATGACGCCAGGTTTTTGTGGGGTTGTTTTCTGATTTTTTGCATTTGATCACAAAAGCAATCTCTCAAAATCATAAACAGCATCTCAATGCTACAAATTTGTATATAAGTCATGAAGATTCCCTTACCATGTAGAGCATGTTGCTGGCTGGTGGATCCACTCTCGACCGCAATGTGTTATGGGTTTGCACACATTCCTCAATAAACTTTGGATCCCGAGGATCAGGCAATGTTGATGGTTCATAAGAATCAGAGGAATAACAAAAGAGCAGAAAAGCCAGCACACAAGTAGAAAATCTGCTTGTCATCGGGAAAGGGAGAAGAAGAGAGATGGTGCAAGCAGAAAATCACCACAGTGGATCTAGGGGCATTCCGGGGGACACCCACCGTCCGGACCCGCGGTGCTGAAATCCCCGCCGGGGTTACCTTTGTAGAGCCCCTCTCCAGCCTGAGGGCAGCTGGGCGTGGCCTGGCCCGCCCCAGCGGGCGNCGGGCGGGGCAGCCCGCGCCAAGTCCAGTGTCCTGTCTGAGACCCCGCCGCCTGTGCTTGTGCTGTTCCTCACTGGCTGTGCAACACACCGCGATGGAACGCCGCCGGGAAAAGTATCAGCGTCGGTCCTGCCCCCGCAGGGCCGGCGCTGAAAGTCAGTTCATTTCTGTGGTTTGTGCACAGGCACCGGGGAAGTTTTCTTCAACCAGTTCCGTTACCGAGCACTTGCTTAAGGCATACACTGCTAATGTCATTAGTCCTTTCCTTACAGTCATGCTTCTCAACATTTGGTCTTCCAGCTTTAAAAGCAGAGTGTTTCAGCTGTACAAAGTGGTTTTAGCTCTACCAGCGGCATTTTGCTTGGAAGATTTATGGGCTGGACTTACTTTAGCCATGGATTAATTGAATACAAAGTTAGTCACAGGAAACGAGTCATATTTCAAGAACTGCAATGAGAATAAGGAAATTAAGCTGCAAGTTCACGTTGGAACTGTAGCAGCCTTGTCTCTTTTTTTCTTCCTTCTTTAATTGTGGTTGGCAAGCGTGTCTCCTGTCCTTTAGGCTTCTTTGCTACTATTTGTTTGGCCCCTGTAATCCTATTCATAGTAATCATAATGTATAGCAGAAAAGTTTGGGATAAATTTTCTTCTTTTAATGAAACTAGAGGCTGTTGAGGCTGTTGCTTTTTCTTTTCCTTATAGATTTTCTTCCTTTCAACTACAACCAAACTGTTATAAAATAAAGCTGCCTTATTTATTTATTTATTTACTGGTCATTCAGTGTCATTTCACTCTAATCCACCCCAAGGGATCTATTAACATGAACCTTGGCTGAAGCCCATTTTTATTCGGTGGGATGACATGCTGCAATGTGGCTCAGAATTTGAGTCACTGTGTTCTTAAAACATTAGAACAAAGGAGGAAAAAACAGCTTTAAATATTGATAGCACAGTTATGCATTGCTAATATCTCCTGGCTTGAAACATGTCCCTCGCTAACAAACATATATTGGAACAATGGGAGTCAGGTTGAGGGCTAAATATCTCTTAAAACAAACTGAATCCATCAGAGGTTTGGACTTTTTAAATGAAGCTGAGATATTCCATTTCTAAACCAGAATCTGTCCTGGGCCCATTTCATCTTCTGTCTCTGTTTCCTGCTATCTGAAAGCTCATGGTGGCTGCCATCTACTCTGCATTTTAGATATTTTCACCGTCTCACATCCTAAAATTAACCTTTCCCCATTGAAATCCCACCTTAACCCTTACTCTGTCAACTTTCCCTCGTATTCTTCTGCTTTGGGAGAACAAGGATTAACTCTGAGAGGAGAAGAACTGAATAGTACAGCTGACAATAGAGTAACAGACACCAACACACTTAAATATATAGCTAAATATAGCAAAGGACAAGCTTTATTCCTGTTCATAAAAAGTAATACATGCAGTTAAGTTTCCATTATCTGGGGAAAATTCTGTCTGGGATAGCTGAAGGTTAATGAAGATGAATTATTGCTTCTTTTGGATGCAGTGTGCCACTTCGTTATGTCTTTGTTATGCCCCAGGCTTCCAGGAGCATTGTTAGTTAGCACATGGTCTCTGTGGTCCCTCTAGCAACCTACCCCTAGAGCTAAGAAGCTCATACAGACATAGGAGCATGTTGCAGCTATTGCCAATAAATTATACTACCTCTATGCACAGCCACTTATATCTTGCCTTGAGTGAAGAAGCAGCCTTTTCTATAGATAAACACTGGCTGGATAAACATTGCAGGGATAATGAGAGATGACCAAACGCTTCTTTTAAATGTGTGCCAATTATGTGAGAGTAATACATAAGTAGGATCACAATCAGTATCTTAATTGACCATTACTCATAAAAAAAAGTGTGTGGAAAACGCTGTTGTACTAAAAGTACAGCACCAGCACTCAATACGAGAAACACTGGCCTTAAAATTAAAACACTAAGACAGTATTGGTCACAAGAGGGTCGTGGATGCTCAGCAGGTGGGACATACGATGGCACAGGAGGCCTGGGGGGACGGGGCTGCGGTGGCTGGGGCTGTGTATCCCAGTCTGGATACCAGCTGGCATAACCTAAAAGTCAGTGAAGAAACAGGTGTTAAGACCTAGTCTTAGTCATACTTACAGGAAAGCCATTAAGAACAATTTGATACGTACTTATCAGCTCCTCACGTTTTCTATTTTCTGCAAAGAGATCAGAAGAGGAAAGTAATGTGAGTACCATTCAATGGTGGATCTTAATGTAAAGAGGTAAGCTTATGCTGGTGCCCGGCTGATTGCACTGATGATGCCTAAATGATGCACTGATGATGCACAGTTAATGCCTAAAACATCCTCCAAGGGGGAAGCAGGCCAGCAAGAGCAGGCTCCCAACTGGTGTGGAGTTCATATTTTTTATTGAATTGAAAGAGAAGCAGGAAAAACCAGTTGTATCAGGAAGGATTTGTGTCATGGAGATGAAGGAATAAAAAAAACCAATAGAACATGGAATTTATTTAAAATTGTTACACATAGCCAATTTAAGTAGTTACAGACAGACAAATATAACTACTAATTTATCACAGAAGTACACCTTTACTAAAAGTTTTGATGCATTTGCAAGATGCCTGTGTGCATCCTATTGAAATTCCTCATCTGCCCTATTGGAGAAGATGGTTAAAGCAGGTGGTAGGATCTAGCACTTAACTTTTAAATACTCTCTTCTTCCTGTCCCTCCCATAGTCTTTGAGATGTTTCTAATTTTTCTGTGTAATCTCTACAGCTGAAGCTGTCTAGAGCCTGGCTAGTAAAGACCATCCCCA
This sequence comes from Hylia prasina, assembly GCA_013397195.1. Taxonomy (NCBI): domain Eukaryota; kingdom Metazoa; phylum Chordata; class Aves; order Passeriformes; family Sylviidae; genus Hylia; species Hylia prasina. The sequence continues at coordinate 307,208 of VYXD01002588.1, forward strand.
TTCAACTCTGTATAAAATTCATATTTGATTTAAGTCATTGCTGCATCTCCTTTATTTATTTAAAACGTTGCCCAGTTTGGGACTAGGTGAATTGACATAAAGGACTACTGCTGTTTGGAGCAGCCTCAGTGATGGGGGTACAGGCTGTGTGTTTCCCTGCTGTCCCCACACCCTGGCACTGAAGAGACAGACCCAGCACAGAGTCACTCTGGCTCATTGGAGGGGAGGCAAGGAGGAGGGAGCAGGCTGAGCCCGTCACCATCACCCACTTCTCTCCCAGGCCCAGGCAGCACATTTGCAGGGAACACCTCCACCCCAGAGAGGTTTCTACTCCAATCACACTCCTTTCATTGTTGCATCTTTGTAGGGTTTGGGAGTGGGCTGTGCCAGCTCAGCCCCACTCTGGCTCCCAGCACCAGCTAGACATCCCACAGCTGCCACAGGACTGCTCCAAAGGGGTTTTTTTTTTATTAATTGCTCCTCAAGATCTGATTAAAATCCCCTCATGCCCTGAGCATTCCGAGCTCTGTTACAACTGCTCATTTAGTTATTTTCCACCAGCACTCTGATAACACTGAGCATAGTAGGGAAAAGATTTACAAACAAGCTCTCTGTGCTGTTTTTCAGAAAATTGTGTGTTAGAAATAACTGTGCTTTTTGGTACAGTCTTATTATTAGTTCAGAAATACAGTTGTCTGGAAAATGTGTTAGGACATGCTAAACAAGCAAAAAAAAAGCAGAAGATAAATTTTCTATTTCTGCTGGGGGAGAAGAAGTAGACAGTGAATATTTGTTGGGGCTAAAATTTTTGATTTGACTTCCTGGCCAGATAAAAAGGAGAAAATAGTCTAACTGATACTTCTGTGCATCAGAAACTAGCTTCTTCTTCTGAGAGCCTTCAACAGCAAAGTATTTCAATTATGTTTTTCTTACTCTATTACTCCCAGAGTTTGGTACTGTTGTTGTGTGGTGTGCTACAGACTCACTATGCATAGTGCAACTAGTGCAAATTGACTTCTTGTTGTCTTTCCACTGCTAATTATGCCACTTTTATTGCTATGCAATTTTCTTACTTGATCACTTTGGTCTTACCACAGAGCTTGTCTACACACTTCTCATTACTGCATCTACTGCATGGCTGTCCTTCTTTATATGGTTTTCTTGGGTAATTCCCACTGCAAAACAGGAACAGTATTTTGGTAGTTGCCATTGAAAAGCTATCAAGGGGAGGGAATACCCTAATCAAAACACTTGTCATTGCAATTGTTTGAAATTCCTTTTAGATCAGATTAAAGCTCTCACTGCCATAGGGAGCAGTTGACTCCTGCCACTGGAAATTAATTTGACTTCTCAGGCAATACTGTATTATTGTAAACATATAAGAATTTGCCCCTAGTCCTTCATTACCCACCTGGATTATAAAAAACAAACCTGTAAAAAGTAGATAGAAATACTGCCAGGTACCAGGTAAACTAGAGGACTGTCTTCCTTTTATTTCTTAAACTACAGTGTCTTGTTTGAAATTCGTGTAGGGCCAGAGAAAGATGTAATCTTTCTGAAGCAAGAAGATTACACCTTTCCCACTTTTTCCTGGAGAGACTGAAGTAAAACAGATTTTCTTCCACCATCTGCATTATGGTGAGTGGTCTCAGCTATGATCTGCTCTCCTGCTTTTTTTAGAATGGGATTTTCTGCAGTCCCAGCTATGCCCAGTAGGTTCTGTTCCCAACGGTCAGGGGAAGTTTCCCTTGGACAGCTACATGAGGATGTAGCTTATTCTGAAATTTGTTACAACTGCACCCATAGTTGTTGGCATCTGATATGAGATCAGCTGGGGGATTTAAAAAACAACATAAACCCCACCCAAATGCCACAATTAACTTACGCTGGCCCATAGTTACAAACAAAATGTGCTGCTTTGAACAGTCCTGGAAAATTTTCAACTGTATGGCAGAAGTGAACTGCGCAGCCAACTTTGTAACTCTCTGCCCAGACAACCTGCAGGACAAAGGGATGTATGTAATGCACTGTTCAAACACTGCCAAAGCAACAGCATTAAGGGAAGAAGGAGAAGGGAAGTATCTCAGGGAAATTTAAATCAGCTGACAGAGGAGCAACTTTAACCCAAAAGGCAGCCAGGACAAATGATGGATTGATAGCCATTTTTGCACTTATTATCTGGGCTCCCCTGTAAATGTGAAATTTCCAGGAGTTAATACCTTCCACCATTACTGGAAGTAGAACTTCACATCCCTAGGGCTCATAATATTTATTTCCAATCTCATGCAACAATAAACTAAGGGGTGCAAAGCCCTGCAGTAATTGCTGTTCCAAAGCATTCTGTTCCAAGCCTTTACTCAGATCTTTAGTGAAATTAGACTATATACATATTAGACTATCCATATGTTAGACTATTATTTTGTTGGCATGTAAGACTCACCTGAGTGTAGTGACCACACTTGTCAGTACATGTATTGGTGCTGAAATCATAGCTACTGACTTCATTAAACCAGGACCTGAGAGCTGCATCCACAGAGAAGATGCGGGCTGTGCCAGTCCAGATGTTTTCTCCAACAAGTGGAAAGGTGGGGTGCATTTTTCCTGGCATTTCAAGGTAGGTATTGTGGTTAAACTTGCACCTCTTTGCCCATGCTTTGGCAGTCTTAGCTAAAGCAGCATCCCAGGACTGTAGATAAGGAAGAAAATGTATTATAACCTGCACTGCAGTGACTTAGCTGAATTCAGACATTTTAAAACAGAAACTTGCTTAAAGTTCTTTTCCCCTTTTCTGCTTCCCATCCCTGCCTTCAGTTTCTTTCTCTCACTTGACATCTCTACTCTCATAACAAATTTTTGTCTTTTTTCTCCCTTAGCTATTGCAGGACACGCAGGATCTATCCACTGTCCTGTTGTATCTGACTTGTTAATATATTTACAGCTGGAGTGCAGTCTTTAGGCTACTTCATCTGGAGGGGGTAACTGTGTGAAACTTCCAGCTGTAGAGGGGCTCGGAGGCCTGTGTGCCTAGGAGATATTGGCGGTCCAGGGATTTTCACTTGGCAATTGTTACCAGGCCAGATAGGAATTCTGTTCTGCTGGCCAGGACAGAAGGGAGAGTCACAGCTGCCCCCTTCTGCAGCTCCTTCTGCCTCTTTTCTCCCTCCTCAGCAGATGGACAAAGCAAATAAAAGACTCACTCATCTCTGGTGGGCTGAGAGGAAAACACTCCTATCCAAAGAGGCACAAGTGAAAATTTAACAAACCAGTCTGGCAGCCTTGTAGATTTTACACTGACAGGTAAAGTTCAGTACAGGGAAATTCAAGTTAAGGGATGTGAGAAAAAATTGAGGTTTTGTTCCTAATAATAGTTTTGGAGATGGCTATTACCACTTGAAAGTAGTACACTAAAAAGCAAACAAAGTATTAGAAACTCTTTGCAAAGGAATGGAGAATAAAACCACATATATAGTCACACTTCTGCAGAAGTCCTGTTAAATGCTGTGTGCCGCACAGCACCCCACCTCCAGAAAGATACGCTAGAACTAGAAAGGCCAGAGAGAACCTGGAGTAGGATGATCATCTTCAAGTTTGGAGGGCTTTTATATAGCAACAGACAGTGCTCTGCAGCTTCAGTCAGAGACATCTGGACATCTATCAGAGACATCTGGACATCTTGCGCGAAATAGGTAAATAAGCAGCATTAACTTTCATCTTCCAATATGAAGGGGGAGTGCCCTGAAAATTGTGAGAAGCTAGCTGAGTAACGTAATCACACCAATGTGGCTACATACGTTCTCCTTTATTTCAGGCAAAATGGCAGCTTATATACAGTACAGCATAGTTTACATTTCCAGACATCCCCTCACTGGTGTACAGCGCACAAGAATGTAACTAAACTATGTTTATTCTTACACTTAAGGTGGCTAAAGCACTCAGACTAACATGTGCATCCACTATTAATTAGGTGTACTACTTTCTCCCTGGGCATACCTGAACATAATTTCTAATGATGCCACAGGCTGCAGGCCTCAACACAGGCTTGCACCTGAATCAGGCTGGGTTGACCAACCTAATTCCAGAGCACATCGTGCCGCTGCTCTCTAAGAAATTCCTCTACACCAATACAAAGACCAGACACTATTAAATGAAGCTAGGCATTAGCAGGCAAAAATCAAACACAGGGAAATAGCTTCACAGAACCTGTGGTTAGGCTGTGCAGCCCTTTGCCATGAGTTGCTAGAAATGATAAAAAACTTTCATGAACTCAAGGCTGAAAAAAAAAATCAAAAATGATTGGACACCTTGTAAGTACACCTTTGATTCAAGAGGTTTAAACATATTTGTCCTGCTGTTATTCCAGAATTTCTGGGTCTTTGGTCTGAGCAGGTAAGTTTGCTTTTTTAATTAAACGTAATTTTTAACATGGCACGAAATTAGTCACTAGTACTTTCTTCCTTTTACTGTGAGCTTCCATTTGCAGAAGTGATTCATACTCTGCATGTGGTTATGCATTTAACTTCCTTTCCAGCTATGCAGCACTGCTGGAGGGTTGAGAGAAGTGACATGCACTGACTGGGATTACCTCCCTCACCTAGCTATAGACATTTTTCCTTATGTATTCCACTGAACAACATGTGACCCACTCATAACCTCTTCTGATATCCACTGTATTTGTAGCAAGCTCTGCTTTTCAGCCTAGATATCACTATCCTTACTTTTCAGACCCTGCCACAGCAGATGAAGATCACGTATTTAAATGGATGTCCTGGAAAATCCCTTTATTCAACACATATTCTAGATTAGAATAAACAACAGGAGATAGATTTTCAACAAATCCTGTTGCAGACTGCCTACTCAGAAACTTTTTAAAAGCCAAACAGCTTCCATGTATGAAACCTGACCTGATATAGAACAGATTACTATCTCTCTTAGAAAGAGGTAGATGACACACTGAGAACTGAACACTATTTTTTGCAATACAGCCCTTTGCTCTGGCTGAAGTCGAGAGTAGTTGAGTTTTGTGCTAAAAAAGAAATTCCCTTCAAATTATTAAAATTGAACAATACTGTGAAAATGAATGTATTTTCTATTTCATACAAAGAGCCAACGTATATGTTACAGAAATCATTAACTGAAATGGAAAGAATAGCATGGTACAAATGAAGAATAAGATGGGCTACATCAGCAGCCCAATCTACAATAATTTCAAAGAGATCACAAACACCACCTTACCATGCGAAACATATTGCTGGCTGGTGGATTCACTTTGGATCGAAATGTGTTGTGAGCTCTCACACAATCTTCAATGAACTTTGCATCTTCTATGTCAGGCAAGGGATATTGCAGATAAGCATGAAGGAAAGTGAAGAAATCCAGTGAGGACAATGCCGCAAAGAAAAATGTGATTTTCATAATTCTCCAGTATTTTTTCTTAAGTTTTAAAACGAAAAATCCCTTAGGTGGAGATGATACTGGCAAGCAATTTTTCAGAGGTTGTCCCCTGGGTGTGGAAGCACTTGAAAGTGTCAAACAGGAAGTGAAGAGCAGTTGCTTAATCAGGTACTACTCTGTCTGACATCATAGCTGGCAGTCAAAGGGTAAAGCATGAAACAGGCAGTTGCCATGCATATCAGCAAGGAGCAACACTCCAAGTATACTTCTGTCTTTCCTTTGAGTGTGCTTCATCTTGGGTGACTGCCAAACCACTCTCTGATTTTTGGTCTTATCAGAAGAGATGCTGCCAAACAGCTTTCTTAAAACCTGCATCAATCATAAAAAATGCAGCTTTGACAAAATGGAAATCTGCTATTCAGCTGATTTTCCAATAGTACTGCTTAGTCATACCAGCTTAGTAACATTATGTTGCGGGACATTGCTTCCGTATCAGGAGTACTCAAGAAATAAACAGAATTAGCAAATCTGTGCCTCAGCAGGAGAAAAAAACCCATTCCTGAACAGCACCTTGCTGCAAAACAGACATTCTAGCCTGGTTTGGTGTGTAACAAAAATAATTTGGAAGCCTCAAGCTTGAGTATGTGTTGATTCTCTCCTCCTTAGTTGTTTGCTGTTATCTGCCAGCCTGAAATCACTGGAGCAGCTTCCTGTGCTCCTGGAGAGCAGCTACAGGATTAGTACTCCTGGTATAACATTCCAAGTCTGATCACTTCTCAGGGCAGTAGGATGTTATGTGTTGGCATTTGTATTTGTCTCTCCAACTGTTCTCCAAGATGGTTGATATATTTTTTTTCAAACCTAAACCAAATTGTACAGATATGCAAGAGCATAAGAAGAAACATATATTTTAAGAGCTAAGGTCATGTAGCCTAGTTTTAGGTAGCTTTACAAGGAAAATTTGTTGCAAATAGATTGTAAAATATGTTAATGGGTCTCATTCCATGCTCAGTTTTGCCGGTCAGACAATGTAAAACCACAATTACATTACAACTACATGCAGTTTGCACAAAAAAATCATCACACTAAAACTGCATCATTAATTTAACAGTACAGTGATCTTGCACTTATATATGCATGCTGTTGAAATTCTGTATTTGGAAAATGAACTCAGATTTTTTGCAGTAGGAAATTTTGATGGGTCCAGGATAGTCCAGGTTATAAAATGCTTTCTTGCATTTCTGGCTCCATCTAGTGACTCTGTCTATAAATAAAGCAGAAGTTCAGCCTGCCCTCGAGCATCTATATTATTCCAAGAAGAGAGTTTTAGATTTTGCCAGCATTAAGCAGTGGATCTTGACAATAAAGTTTTGGGATTTGGGTATCACATATATAGTCTGGATAATACAAGCCATTGCCTACTCTTCCACAGATCTCAAGTGAAATTTAGCACCCTGAACTGGGTACATGCAAGAAGCTTTATAGTGTCATGATTTTGAAAAATCCCACTTTTGCACTTCTGATCTGCTTTTAGTTCAAAATGGCTGGAAAAATAAAATCCTCACATTTTAAATTTTCCCCTAATGGTCTGTTTAGTCAGAGGACTAAAAACTGGTGAATTACAGCCTATTACAGATATCCACGATGCCCGGGAATCTGTGAAATTACATTTAATTTTGTTCTCAAATCATCAGCTTCTCCACAGAGTATTGTTCCTTGTGTTGGGGAGAGAAGGTCTGACCTAGACTTACTAGATTCAGTTGAACAAATGGGGTGGATCTGCTGGGTTTTCTTATTCTGTCCACAGGATTAGGCAGCTGCAAGATCATTTGGCCTTCCAGACCTGTGAATAAACTGATATTCTGACATGCATTGCTGCTGCTATTACACAATGGCACCTCAGGGCAGAAAACAGATTACCCGACAAGATATTGAATTTCCACAAGAATTATTCTGTAAGAAAACATTTTGTTTTCATTAAAAGCTAAAAAAAATCTAAAATTATTTTGTATAATGAGGCTGTAAACAGTTTCACAATTAATAGAGGAGGCCATTAGTATGGGACTGGACTGCAGGTCGTTTTACTGTAATTTTGAAGTGATCTGGATGATTACTCCTGTAAACTTAAGTGCTAAAACTTTGGCACTGCATATTTTTAGACCAAAGAGTGTTACCTGCCAAACTTAAGAGAAGATGGGCATTACAGTTTTTCTGAGGAGATTCTTCCAATACTTTCTGCACATGACTAACCAAACTGTAACGAATTCAGGTAAAAATGTTTAATTCTGTACCTAGAACATCTGGATGATCATACATTCCATTTCTGGAAGACATGTAGACATAGTAGCTTTACTCAGTAATGGAGTATCTCCCCAGTAGGAAGGGTACAGGCCTCAGACTGACAGACTCAAACATTCCCAAAAGTTTCAATTCTTCAGTTACAAATGAAAGAAGCAGTTGTGTTCATCATACATAACAATTTTGTTTGAAAAGGATCTTAATGTTTAAAGTGGTGTCACCTGAATACTGGGTTAAGGACTAAGCATTTCAGGGACCTTTATGTAACAGCCTCACCTACATTTTTGAGATTTCCACTGTTTTGAGATTCCAGTGTTGTGGCTCTCTTAACAGGTCTACACAGCCCATCCATTTATGATTCATAAATTTTACCCACCTTCAATTTTGTGTCAGAGCCTTCAAGAACACAACTGCATGTGGATCGTGCATGGTCTTCCATTATCAATTCTGATGACACAGGTGCTTTTACATGTTCACACTGTATAACCCATGTACCCTGCTTGTTTCTTTTTCTGGTGATTACTTTCCTTTGTAATTTTCCCTGAAATGTTGCCTGAAATGCATGAACATTTTGATATGACTTAGCTGTGTATAACAGGAAAGGAGAAAACAATCAAGGGAAAGAAAGTTTAGACATGAACATCACTCTAAGAGAAATATACAAAACCCTCCAGAATTCTATGCAGACAAGGTTGAATTGCAATTATTAAAATGCAAAAACTACCTTGCTAAGTAACTTTTCATAATTTATCATGCCAGAGAAAAAATGAAAAATACTTTCTTATGTTTCTGTCTAGTTCTAGCTTTCAAAAAAATCTGCTGCCAAATAAACAGCAAAACTTAAATCCTCCAGCCTTACTTTTGGTTTTGTTATAGGCAGAACCAGGGGCAGAAAACAAGAATTAACACTTGAAGAGAAGTAAGTGAGGAAAGACAAAAAGAACCAAAATGACAATGCTCCAGAAATGATTCTGGTAACTTTTGGTATGTTCACTTCACAGTTCAAAGCTTACTAAAATGAATCTCACAGATACCATTGTGTCTGGTAACAGTAAGTAAACTGCGCAGTATTTTCATCTGTAATTTACACATAAAGCAATCTAAGCACCTTTGAACATTGAGATAAGAAATTTAACAGCTGCTTTTACTAGATAAGATCTACATGACATTAAAATTATCATCTGTTTTAGATCAGTGAAATATCATATATTTGCTCATAGATTAAACGGATTCTATTGCAAAATTTATTCTTTCAACATGAGAATGAATAAATAAACTTAAAATATTAAGTGTTTAAAAGAAACCTTTAGTATCTCGGCAGCATTAAGTTTCTAAGAATTACCACTGAGAAATCAGAAATATATAATTTTTTTAAAATGAGATTTGTAAGGAACAAAATTTACTTTGCCTGGGTTTTATCCTTCTATCAACATTTTTTACTAAGGAATACCCACAGACATTCTGCAATGACTTTGATTACTTTGAACAGCATCTCCAGAGTTAAAGAATTCTGAACTGTGTGGCTTGGTAACTGGAGAACTGGAAATTATTATTTTATGAAGTTCATGTAGTAATCATGCAGTGAAATGAGAAGTGAGGCTTTCAGTGAGGTCAATATTGTGGACAAGAAGAGCGAATTATAGTACAAGGTACTGAGGTGGGCCACTGCAGCGGTAATGAAGTACAGTCATTGTTTGATATTAAAAAGACAGTGAGCTGCCAGTTGCTACCATTTGTACACTTCTGTGTTATTTACAGATGGTACTGATTTACATGGTAGGCACTAACCAGAACATTTTATCAAAGACACTCTTACTTGAATGTAACAACCACAAATGTTAGTACAGTTCTGCACTACGAAAATTAAAAATCTGACCTCACCATACCAATTTAATGGCATCAGCAACATAAAAAACTTCATGACATAAAATCCAAATAGTCTCTCCAACAGATGTGAAATTAGGATGGTATAGATGTTTCTTAAGTATATGTTATGTTCAAAAATGTATTTGTCTATGCCCTTGCAGTCTGTGCCAAAGCTGCATTCCAAGTCTACAAAGCATGAAAGGTGAAATAGTTGTGCAATGTTGAGTTACAAAAAAATTCTTAAACAATCAGATAAAACCAGTCAGCAATAAGCAGATAAATACCAAATGCTGGAGTTTCATGAAGAGATACATTCCCTTACTTAGGCAAGTACCTGTGTTTTATTTTAATTGACTTTTTCTATTGCAGCACAGAAATACAAACTAATTTCATTAGACAAGTTTTTCCTCCCGTCAGTGTTGAAAATAAACTTTGTAAGAGCACTTGCTAGCAACGGAAAAGATATTTGAAATGCAGTTTTGTCTTCAGGCAAGGAATCGCTGGCATGTTAATTAAACATGAAACTTTTTGGGTTTTATTGTTGAATAGGCGTTAAAGGATTTTGATTTGATACATAAAAATTAATTCAAACTAAAAATGCAGATACTGCACATTCAATAGTACAAACATTTTAAATATTTTTACAAGAGCCTCTGGAAACAAATATTTACTCTTCCTATGGTATGACTTTAAATACACATCAAGGCATTTTACAGACAGCTTCATGAGGTAAATGTGCCCATTCTTGCCCGGTAACTCATTCTAGACTTCTCTGCAGCTGATTCCTGAACATGAATGATCTTCTCTATTTGTCTTCCAGTCATGACTGTTTTTCAGAAAGTTTACCATTAAAGTACCCAATTTTATATCATAATAGAAGATGCTGTGATTTATTGCTTAGGTTTACTGGTGCCACACGTTTCACTCTTAGTTTCTTTTTGGACTTTACAATTAACTCCAATTTTTCCTCCCTAAGGTGGTTTTTTTAATTATTATTTTGTTTTGTTTTGTTTTGTTTTGTTTTGTTTGTTTGTTTTTTCCACCCATGCTATTCTTTTCGTGGTTTTCCTATTCCCGACCATTTAAAATTGTGTGCGGTGTCTTTTGCAAACTTCATCACTTCCAAAACCACCACTCCTCCCCTTACCTGCCAATCCAGCTTAAAACCCACCCAAGCAAAGGACATGCATTGCAGAATAAATGCGTGCTCCCAAGCGTGTTCGGGGTGTCCATCATTTAGCTGCCCATTGCTAACACGTTCCTCTTGTGGCACTAAGCGGGCTGAACATCAAACATCTGCTTTTTCTGTATCTTCTTCACCTTTGTTTAACCCTTTCCAGCAAACGTTTCCACGCGCGGCCGGAAAGGCCCTTCATCCCTCGGAGCGCAGCTCTCGGCCGTGCCGCGGCCGGGGCGGGGCCGGGCCGGGCCGTACCGCGGGGCGCCNGTCGGCCGTGCAGCAGGTGCTGGTCTCGGCCGTGCTGGTGCTCTGCGTCTTCGTCGTCATGCCCAGGATGTTCGGGGGAGGAGGCGGCGGGCGGCCCGGCCGGTCTCCGCGGGGCGGCAAGGCCGGCCCCGGCCATTACGATCCCCGTCAGCACGGCAGAGGTAGTAGCCGGGGCGATGCCGCGGCCGCGGTTCCGTGCGGGAGCCGCCGCGGGCTCGGGCGGGCTCGAAGGGAACCCCAGGACCCGAGAGGGATGTGCCTCGTCCGACGGGAGGCGCCGGGTGTACACGGGCTGGGGACGGAGAGGCCTGGTCAGACCGCTTCGAACTGGCCTTAAACAGCCCCCACCTCCCGCCGTGGTTTGCTGTTCTGGTTCGCCAGTGCTTTGCGTTTTGTCTGTGTTGTCTTACCAAAACTACTCCTAAGTGCAGGAAACACCCGGTTAATGGAAATGCGGGGCGGTGTGACTAGCAGTGCCCGCAGGGGCACAATCGAACAGATGAGCTGAGAGATGTCACGGGGAAAAATCAATTGCAATAAGGTAGCCGAGTGTTACTGTTAGTAAATATATGCACAGTCATACAAAATCTATCCGGTAGTGTATTAGAAAAGAGTCCAAGATGCTTGTTTAGAAAAGGTATCAATGAATTGGTTACAGAGTTTACTACTTGTAGGAGCTACAGTGGTATCTGTATATGTTAAGCTGTGTCAGTGCATGTCACGATTTAGCTCAAGGTCGAAAGGTACACCTTTGTTTCTGACGATCACAAAAAGCCTGCTTTTGTGAGGTAGCTCTGTGATTCATTGATGATGCCTTCCAAGGTGTTTCAAACCAAGAGGTAGCTGGTTGCTCTAATCCTCCACATCTCTCTGTGCTTTTTCCTGCTGGCAGAAAAATGGAGGCTTGAGTTGCTACCATATTCTTCCCACCTGATGTCAAACTTACTGTGGTTCATAAGGTCTTGTCTGGCCCATTTCACCTGATTATTTTTTTTATTTATAAGGTAGCTAGCTGTATATTCCCTATAGATCAAATTATTTTTAAAACAAATCCTAAAAAAACCCCCAAACCACTTCACATGCCTGTGATTCTACTGAAGTACTGGCCCAGCACTGAGTAAAATAAATTTCAGACAGATCTCCTCACCTCTCAGGGTAATTCTTTTTTCCTGGTTGGCTAGTAACTCACTTTGCTGTTTCTTCTGTGGGAAAAACTTGGTGCAGGACAGTGGACTCCACTAGGATTCAACATTCCTCCTCTCCAGCCTGAAGGTGTTTCCCTTGCCACATTCTTATTTGTATGATCTGTAGAAATCTTTTTCATCTATGATAGTAACTGTTTTAGTAAAACTTCTCATTTACTTTAAAAACAAATAGAACTTAAAACAGGGAGAAAGGTGAGGGTAAATGTAAAACTAGGAACCAATATGAAACATTCTGAAAGGTGGAAAAATATATGTATTATAAAATGTGATTTCCAGATTAGTTAATGCAGTCTTAGCAAGTCTAAACCTACTTGTCCTGAAAGGACAACACCTTCCTGAATTTGCATTGAATGATGAAAGTAGCTTGAGTTCTGATTGTATCAGCTAGAGCATTTAGGTTTTGTGTAACATTATTTTTTTCTCTATCTGATCCTGCCTGTACTTTGCACACATGAGGTATGTTACTGTGAGTTCCTGAAATGCCACTGTTACAGTATTCATTGATAAGCAGTGATTTACATAATGGTCTTTTGTTTATAGATCTTGAACCTTTCCACACCCATACTCAGGTCTGATATGTTAAGTTTGAAATTGTAAGTCTAGGCACTTGGTTGAGACATGGGTGTAAAACCTCACAATCCCCAATCCCCTGCTGTCTGTCTCTGCAAGCATCTGCCTTCTTTAGCTGAAGGTACTGTTCCATTCTTGTGTGCCCCATGAACTCTTGATTTAAGTACCAAATAACCAGTTTCCTAAGTTGAACAATGACAATGGCTGTTTTCGCATCTGCTCCCTGTTCTGGCAGGCAAATTACATGCAAAAATACTTCTGGCTTCCAAGGTTGCATCTCTTGGCTGTTGTATAATCTTCTCCTGCTAAATATTTGATTTGCAAAGGTACAGTACTTCTATGCCTGTGGAAATAGCCATATAAAACTAGTTTACTGTCAAAATAATGAAAGCATTTCAAGAAAACCTTTTTTTTTTTTTTTCTGGGACCAGACAAGTCAATTTGTAATTAACTCAGTTCCTTTGGTGCAAAGGAAAAAATATTAATTACTGTTTCAGCATTATCAGTTGTTCCTCTGAGTATGCTTTAATGTCAAGATTTAAATTGTTTCTTGTTACATCTATCTTTCTGTTATTTGCTGAGGGTTTGCCAGTGTTTGCTGAGGGTTTGCTGTGAAGAAGCTTAGAAGTTATACACTAAAGAAACCAAGCTTGGATGGAGAGTTTTTGCTGCCTAGATTAAACTGTGCATCCTCTTAATGTAAGAAGATTTTTTAATTTTTTAAGTGGATACAAGGCTGCCCACACCATCTTAGAAGAGTGATAAACAAAGATGATTACACAAGAAGAAAATAATTTAATTCCACTTGTGGACTCCTGATTTTGTTTCTTACTTTGTTATCTTTCTCTCAATTTCATTTTTAAGGTAGTCCTCAGACAGTTTATCAAGTTCACCGGAATCCAGGAAATTCTGACAGTAATGCTTACCAGAGTATTCAGCAGATGAGAAATGCAATGGAAAAAGAGATAAAAAGCGAGAGAACGAGAGGAAATGGTCGAGAGTTAGCATTCGCCCTCATGCCATTGTATGCGCTTGGAGTAGGAATGTTTGCAGTATACAAGCTTCTTAAGGTAAGCCACAGATAAAGCATTAAATTATTGTAGTTAGGAGGAAATGTAACTGCTTGGCTTGTTTGTTTTTCTAATTTGTTTGTTTGTTTGTTTGTTTTTCTGAGGCTGTGTATATGGTTGTCCAAAAGCCATTTCTCGCTCTGTTTGACTTTGAATGTGAAGTCCAAAGTTAAAATTTTAGCATATCTAATTCTTACATACGAAGGCTTCTGGCTTACGTATTTTCAGACGCTTGAAGAAGTGAGAATCTTACTCACCCTGCAGCCTCAAATGAGAATTTGAGAACCTAAACAGTGCTGCTACTTGAGTCTGTAACCTAAGTCTCATCAGTGTTTCACTTCCTTTTCATTCTTCAGAATGAGATTGAGTATGGGAAGGACGTGGACAATTCCTGCCGAGCAGTGCTCTTAGATTAGTAGTCAGATAGAAGAGCAAGTAGACTTGACTTTTTGTTTGGACCTCTCATTTGATCATGCAGTTGCAACATGCAGGTTTCTTCGTGTTATGGGATACCTGTTCTACCATTTGTAAATTCAAAAAGGAGAACACATGATCTGTTGTTTTTTAAAAGGAATCAGTCTTGAAATGTATTATTTATAGTAAGAGATACTACAGGACTTACAAAGCTGAGAGTGCACCTGGGATATTGTTGCCTGTCCTCAGGGAAAGTAAAAATGAACAGGAGTAAGACTGGATACAACATCCTCTTTTCTGGAGTCAGTTCACATTAATCTTGTGTATGAGAAAAATATCACAGCTTAGCAATGAATATAGAGGCTGCCCGGTTTAGTATAGGACTTAAAAATCACGAAAACCATATTTTATGTTACAGTTCTTTACACCTAGGTTTGTGGGATTGAAGTAAATATTTTTATGATAGTATCTTTATTACTTTAAGAAATAAATTCTAGGATCCAGTAACCTAGAAGGTTTCTTCTACTTATTTTTGAAATAACAACTTTCTTTTACAGCTTTTGCCAGTCATGTTGTGTTTCCTTAAAATCAGAAGTGTTAGTTTAAGACAGGAAGGAGGCATCACAGAAGAAAAGTTTAATTAATTTAGCACATTTTCATGATTGCCATTTACTTTCACTAAAGTTCTAAATGCAGTTTTGTTTTTAGTACATGAATAGTGATGAAGTTGTCTAACTTGATTGTATTTTTTAAAGATGAAGTCACATGAAGAAAGTCACTCCAAAAAGGAAACAAGTACAGAAGACAAGGCAAAGGAAACAGGTAAGATATCCATTCAGAATGCATATGATCAATAAAAGTGCTTATTTCCTACTGGAATAAAACATGTTTTCATTGATGCAATTTAGCTAAATGAAGACAATCTTTCAAGTTACTGAGAGCAGTTAGGAATCGACAGAAACCCACTTGGTCATTCTGTGTGTTTGAAATGCTTGTCTGAGGTTTGTTTAAATTCTCCAGACGTAATGCTCTTTAAAACAGCTAGTAATGCAGTATGATTCTCTGTCTTTAAAATGTCTGATGTTTTTCTCACTTGAGATCTGTTCAGTTTTCTTCAGTTCAAGTGGGATAGGGTATTTAAAAATAATATAATGATCTGGTTTACAACTGAATTGTATTGATAGTGGAACAGTGTGGCTAAACAATTATAGAGACCATTTACAAGAAACCTGTCACAAACATTCAAAGTTGATGCTGTTTTCATACCTTTTCCTTCCTTGTATAGACATAATTTTAGTGAATTAAACAACTAGCAGCATCTTGTGTCTGTGTACACCAGGTCTGTAATGAGGTTCAGCAGTGATTCGCTGCACTGCCTACTCAACATCCTTGTGTGTTGCATTCTTCTTTCTTGAAAGTTTAATTGTATTTTAGGAGGAGTGACTCCTCTTGATTGTAGTGCATTAAGCATTAACTATATTTTTAAGGTATGAATAGACAAACACATGAAAGCATGTTGAATATAAATACAGTGCTTACATCTCAGGAAATCTTGCAGCTGCATAGTTTTTGAGACTGGAAAGGTGAGCTCCACATTCTTGCTGAGTTTCTACAAAGGTGTTCTCTGTTTGGGCACTATTGGAGATAGGTTACTTGGTGCAAAGGACTTCTGTTCACACATAATGAGCTTCTGTTTTTACTCCCACCACTCCCTTTTCATATTGTAGAATTTTATAGATGAAAGAAGCTTTCTAGTTTTGAATATGTTCAACAAAAAATATTAATTAATATTCTAATGATATTGTAAAGACATTTTTTACAATGTTCTTTCCCTTGTGCTCCCCCTCTCCCCCCCCCCCCCCCCCCTCCCTCTTTTTTTGTTGTATTGTTTTTGTTTGTTTTTGCTAGAGCATCAGCTTCTAGAACTGGAGCAACATCTAGCACAGACAGAGAAAATGTTAAATTCTTTATTGACTCAGTTGGATCCACTTTCAAACTGGTGAGTGTTTCTAAAAAATCTCAGTGTTGTTTCTTGTATATTGAAATTAGCCAAAATGTTAACAAAGAGTTCTTAAAATGACCCTTATATATAGGTAAGGAACAGTTTTAAGAACCTTTGATTACATATTGTTTCTGTAGCCTTTTGCAGATAATGCAAATTCTGCCATTTGTGAACATTTTCACAGATACCTCCCATCTCTTGTTCACCAAACATAAATGCAGAAGACATACAATCATGTTACTGTGGCTTAACAAGATGAACTTTGATATTTACCAAGGAGACTAATAGTGAAAAATTCAGTCACATTTGAAAGTCATTGTGTGAATTAAATTTTGGTAGCAGAGTGAGTTTCTTCTTTTAGATGTAACTATAAGAAAAAAATAGTTATCAAGGTATAGCTGCTTATTTTTGTGTTTTGAAATTAATCTGTGAAGTGTGTGTATTTCAGTGAAATAGAACTTGCCTATTTTAATAGGATAAAAACTCCATGTAGTTTTAGAGAAGTAATGTTCTTAAGAAGTTAGAGCCTTACTTATGTACTAGAAATAAAATTATCCATGCAGTCAATTTTCTAGACTGACATCCTTCATGAAACACAGGTTAAATATGCAGAATTTCCTGATTGTTTCTTCAGTGTACTTCTGAACTTGGTATGTGCTGAAACTATTAAGCAGCAAATTCACTGCCACTTTGCCTAACAAATTTCTAGTAGTGATGGGGAGGAAAGTTAAAAAACCTTGAATGAGAAAAGCCTTCAAACTCTAAATATGCTCAGTGTTAGGTACAGTTGTACTACTAATAACTGTAATAATTGTTAACTAATTGTTGGCTGTAATAATTATCACTAATAACTGTGATAATTGTTACTTTCAGTAGTCATTACTCAGCCTGGGCCTTTGGGGGTCCACTGTTAGAGTTCAGTGACATTCAGTAGTTGTATGGTGTCATGGCCTCCCCACTTCTTAAGAGACAGTTCTCAAAGGAAAGCTTGACCTAAACATTTCACAAACTTAACTGTGGTATGTATGCACAGAAAGAAATATTGCAATAAGTGTATTATTATCAAGCACTCCCAAGATAATCTTCCAGCTGTTAACATTTGTCTTTTTATTCTAGTGTCAATGCTTTAGCTTGTGAGCAGAAAGATGAAATAATGACACAGCTCCAATCAATTAGACGACTGATGAAAGAAAGTGGATTGGATAAATCAGAAAACAAGATGAAAGGTAATTTCATTTTTAGACAGATGGATAATTGAGTAGTTTATATTTTAAAAGAATAAATAGATCTCACTATAATAATGTGCAGCTTCTGCACTTCAGGTAATTTGTGTGGAATAAGTTTTATTCTGCAGGAATATTGTTCTTCCTATTTGAGATGTATCCAGTTTTAAATTTTTGATACATCATGATTTATTTAAGAATAGGTGCTCAAGACATTGAACTGGGATGGACCACACAGTCCATTCTGTTTTGATAAAACAGGCTTTTGGAACATAAATTCCTAAGCAGTCTGTTAGTACTGGACTAACTTTAGGCAAAGGATTTCCAAATGGGGACCTCTGAGGCTGTGAGTAATGCTTACATAAAATACTAAATAGCAAACTGTATGTTAGTTTAAACTGGAGGCTTCCAAGACCTGCATAGTAGCCCAGAAGAAATCTTAGATGTTAAGAGTGGTCCCTTAGAATTTTGGGAAATTTTTGCATTATTTGAGTCTTGATAAAAGAGAGAAAAAAAAAAAAAACTAATTAAAAGATATTCTACTTCTAAACTGACCCTGAAATTCAGAGCCTTACCAGTAAATTTTATTTTTGATTATTTTTTTGGGAATTCTAAGATTTTGGACACATTTGTAATGAGAAACTTGAAGATCTTATTCAGTCATTTGCTGAACATTCGCAAGAGAAAGAAATGGGCAACAGAGAAGATGACTGTAATGAAGATTTCCTTGAGGATATTGATGATGATTACAAAATAGAAGAGTATGAATTACACAGTGGATGTGAAGTACATCAGTTGGAGCCAGATGTTGTAGAAGATGAAGAAATGATAAGCAAAGATGCAGTTGAATCAGAAGAGATGGGACTGAGGAGACGCAATAGATGTGAATGGAATTTGCACATGTAAAACTTCTAAAAGCTTATGAATTCTTTTTATAATGTTGTATGCACTTTAAACTGAGATGAAGTTATGTGCACTGCTATATGCTTTAAAAAGAGGGTTGAAATACTGCCTTTGCTCATATCTATGACAATTCTGTAACTGACTTCAGTGGCAGCAGAATTTTACTCAGGATGTTTACATATTTTTTCTATTTATTTTTTCCCTATAAAAATAATTCTGTACTCTGTATATAATGCACTGTAATTATATCTGATGCTTCACTAAAATATTAGAATATCTTCTAACTGCGACTATAAAGAATATCTTTATGATTTTTTGTAATAGTTCATTAAAGAGCATGCACTGATGAATTCAGCTCTTTGTGGAAATATTTTCTCTGGGAGTGTGAAAAGCAGTATGGGTTAAGTCTTTGATATTCATTCATAGTTAAATTTCTTTATTTGGAGAGAGAAAATTAGCCATGGACACTATATGAAAATAATGATGTATGAATTTGTAGTCTCCTGAGTAATGATGTTTAGTTTTGTATGTCAACTTAATCCCTAATGTATTACACTGGATCACTTAATTTCTTCCCCACTTGTCACTGGTTAAGCTCAGCAGCTGTCTAATAACTGATTGATACCCTGATTGATACCCACTAGTTCTGTATCTCTGTTTCACATTTATTTTAATACCATGGAATCTGACCTTTTGATTAATTTTAAAAGCCTTTTTTTTTTTAACATCAGAACTAACAGATGTGTTGCTATGTACCATTCAAGAACTGTGGGGCATGGGATCTTTTTTCAGTACATTATGCCAACTTGATAGTGGCCTTTTTAGGTCAGTATTAGGAAAGCATTTATTTTCCTTTGCCAGAATATTTTTTGTCCACACTTTTATTATTTACTCATTTTTTGTTCACTTTATGCACACACCTATGGTACTGCCAGCCTTTAATGACAGGAATTGCCTTAGAGGTAGGTCTGACACTACAGCACTGTTACATTTTCTGTTTTATAATTGCATAGCTTTTAAGTAGGCCAGTTATGATGCCTGAACTCTTCTGGCATCCTTATTCTTACAGGAAAATAGCACGTGAATTTGTTTTTATGGAAGGAATGTACTGTACTTAAAGGGACTAAATTTATTACCGTGTCACTCACTGAAATGGAATGAATTGTTCATTCTGGTGTAGAAACATGGTATGTGTTTGGTTCTAAAACTGGATCACACAGGCATGGAAGTAGCAGCATCAGGCAATACATCCTTAGCATCAGTGTGTTAGTTTTGCGCTGTGAGATTTTGCCTAACTTTGGAAACCTGATTGACTACAGAGCCAGGGTCTCTCAAGAGATGGCAGATTTATTCCCCATGACATAAAGGGTGAATCAAGTAGTACTTGGATACAATTGATTTTAAAAAATAACATGTTGCTCTGGTCATTCAGGGCAACTGACACTGAAAAAAAAAAAGTTTCATTGGGGCTTTTCTTTGAAATATCTAATAAATTAAAGTGAACTGATGTCAAAGCCATTGATCTGAGGGAGCGATGGAGCGGGAGCCAGGGGTGCTGCGCTGCCGAGAAGTGTGCAGGGTGCAGGTCAGTCCTGCTCCTTCCAGGTACTGGTGCCGGTGATGATTCAAACACCTGGGGCAGTGTATGAATCAACACTGCTGTGCCTTTCACCTCCGTGAGTCTTCGGATGCTGCTGACACTTGAAGCCCTAGTCCGAAAGGCTCTGATGTACCTCGGGGTGATCGCTGTATTTCCTGACCCAGGCTACGAACGCGCCCCGTGCGCTCTCGCCGCAGTTTCGAGGTCTCCAGCTGCCGGGGTTTGCCGGGGGCAGAGCCCGCGTGATGTGTAAGCGCCCGCCTGTCCTGGCGGGGACCGCAGGGCGGGCACAGCGGAGGGACGGCCGGGCCCCGGGCAGGGTGGTTCCGCAGGAGCAATCGGGAATTGCGCTTCCCCGCTCGGCCCAGGCCTGAAAACTGCAGCTCTGGTGCGAGGCCTGGCTGGGATTGGCCCCTCCGCGCCGCTGTACCGGGCGCCCCCGGCGCAGGCGGGGCGCGGGCACCGTGGAGGCGGCGCGGGGCTGCGGGGACGGGCGCCGTCCGCCGGCGTGCTCCCCGGGGCCGCTGCGGTGAGACACAGCCCCTGCCCGCCCTGGTCCCGCGCCTCTCTTGGGGAAGTGCAGCATTTCCGTGGAGCCGCTGAGCTCAAAATGTTTATTCCGCCTTTTGCAGCATTGCTGCTTGATAAAAGTAATCTCAGCGTGTGAACCACTAAGTACAACAAGGCTGTCTCCCGTCTGAGCCCTCAGGTGGGAGGATGCTCCGTGTCAGGAGAGCCTCCTGGCCGTGCCCTGGGGAAGGGGCTCGGCCGGAGGGCCGTGCGGGCCCTGCAGCCCTGCTGCTGCTCGGGAAAGGAAAGGGTGCTTGGCAGTGGGAACTGCTCAGTGCCGTCCGCCTTTCGTTTGGAAACGGAGCCACTGACTGATGGGGACCAAGTGGCGGGCTTTTGGCTCAAAGCTGGCTGCGTGGAAGGAGAAGCCAGCAGAGCAGGAAAGCTTGGTGGAATGTCTCCCTGAAGCTCTCGGAGCCTGGCAGTGTGCCGGGACGGTCTTCCTGAAATGTTCCCAGGGCTTGGAGCAGTTCTAAGTGGAGAGTACAAAAGGCTTGATGTTGCCAGGGGGTAAGAAATTAGTAACACTGGAATGAAAGGGTATTGATAAGTGTAAGGGAAAGAGGGAGTTAAGCCTGAGGCAAAAACCATAAATTTGAACAGGAATCTGCTTAAGCATTAGCAATAAAAGACTGAAATTAAGAGGCAGTGAAAAAGAGAAACCAGCAGCACGTCATAGTTTGGTGAAGACAATACCAAAATTCTTTTTAATGCAGTAGTGTCCCCCCCACCCCCCTAGAACTACTTAGATAAAAAAATACATGTTTTTTTTAATAGTATTTTCTGTTTTTCATTTTTTCTGAAAACTGTCATTGAGTTTACATGGATTTGGAAGTTAAAGGAGTTGCTGCATCCCCTCAAAAGAAGGCTGAATTGTTATTGAGGGGGAAGAAATCTCGGGTGGTCAGTGGAAGGCTTGTGATTGTTTTTCTTCGTTACTCTGACATTTTTAAAATATTTTAATCATACTTCAGAAGTAGTTTGAGGTTAAAATCCATTCTATAGAGAAGACACCTTTTAAAGAAGTTATTTTTGTTGGAAAGGGATAGTTTAGTATGACAGCTTCTCAAATGAAGGTGAGAAATTCCAGTATAAACAGCTGTCCTAGAATATCTGCTACTCTGTGTACTTCATCGGAATGTTGGGAATTTAAGAATGAACTAGTACTTGCAGTTAAAAGCATCAGAGGCTTCAGCATGTACTGTGTGCTCAGACTGTTGGTGAAACTGGCAACAGGTGTGTCTGTTTTTGTTTTGCAAGACAGCAATAAAGTAAAGCAGCCCCCAAAATATAATTTGAAAAGGCATGATTTCAGGTCGACATGAAAAATGAATCTCAGTGCTCTGTGTTCAGTATGAAGGGATATTACATTTTCTAGGTATTCCTAATAGTCTATGCTTTGAGAGAAGGTAAGTGTGCAACTCTCAAAGGTTCACTGTAGGATAAACTTTAGGGCTAGCTTTTGATAGTCCCTGTGAATATGATCTTGGATTCTGAGGGCCATTGTTTTCCTTACTGCTAAGGTAAATATTAATATTGTTGGTAACAGTTGATTTTTCTCACAGATACTGTGTACTTTATGTCCATGAACTAAAGTTAATTGCTAATCCTCCCTCAGCCCCCAAGCACCCATTTTACATCCTTGTTAGTTACGTGACCCCATTAGGAATTCTTGGTTTGACTGCCAAGTTGCTGGTCTTCTTTTCAGTTTGATTTGGAATGAAAAAAGACCTTCTGTAAATGATAACACAATAATGTTATAATGTTACTGTTAATGTTTTAACCAGGTTTTTGAAAATTAAATACCTGTGGACAGCAAGAACATCTGGGGCATTTAGTGTAGGTTGTAAAAGAAAAGAAATGTAATTTCTTTCTCTAATCTCTCATCCCTTTTTTTTTCTTTCTTGTGCAACTACGTTTCCAAATTCAGAGTCTCTAGTCCACATGATTTTTTTGGTCACTTGCAAAAATAAATCTTAACATCATGCTGAAATCATGTGCTTCAGCCCCGTGTTCACAATGGTTTTTGTTGTCTTTCTTCCTGATTTGTTGACTTCCAGAAAAGGAATTACATTAAGGCTTTAACATCTAGAATTAGCTGTGTTCTTTACGTCACCACACTTGAAACGGTACAGAAAAAAGATAAATGTTTTCGATGCCTTGGCGGTCTTGCGTAGGTGACCACAGGGTGGCGGTGCTCATTCCGCGCGGAGAGCTCCCAGACGTGCGTCCCGGACCCGTCCGGGAGTCACTAGAGGGTACTGTTGCCGAACTCCTGTTTCGGGAGCAGCTGCAAGGCTGTATGGCGAGAAAGGAGTTACAGTTTTGTGCTTGCTCTCAGATCGTGAAGGATGTTCGGCCACTGACTGCTGGAAATAAGATTCTGCTCAGTTGAGGCTGCGATGCTGAGATTTATGAGCTGAAAAGTGTGAAAACAAAAATGTCAGCTCTGCTTCTGAATGTTCTTGAACCATTTTTTTTTTTTTTTTTCAGATTGGGAGGCCAGTTAGATGAATTGTTACTTTGTAGTTGCTCCGAACAGCCTTCCTATGGATTTGCTGCTAGCTGTTTTCAAAAGATGAAGGTGATGCTTTGGCTCAAGTCTTTTTTCTTGCTATGTTCTTGTTCAAGTTGAGTTTGGAGATCTGTATGGTATGCAGCTTTGCAAAATAAATCAAGTGAACTGCCTAATCTTCATCACGACTGCGACAGTGAAGCTGAGATGAAGCAGTTATACCAAATATCAGGGGTTCTTTGGGGTCTGAGCTAGCTCCTTGTGAGCCAGCTGCCTGTCGGTCTTGTGGTTTTGGTTTTAGGGTTGGTTCCCAACCAACAAGGACAATGTGACCTGAAGCCTTGTGAGCAGTGGCAGTACAAAGCCTCCGGAACATGGATTATTTTTAATGTATTATTAATAGCTGATGTGGATGCTGTCTAGATTCTTGATGACTGCAAATCTTTCTGTTATGATGAATATTCAATCTTTTAGTCTCATGATGTGTAAGAATTAGCTTTCAGTGAGAAGTTTTGTTTTTTTCCCCTTGTTAGTAGTGTTTTAGGTATGTTGGACAGATACTTGGAGCCATTAATTTTAAATATTTCAGGGGAAATTGAAAGGTAGAACTATGTATTTTAATCTGGATCCCCTAGGTATGTAATACTGTGTCATCCTTTTAGGGATGGAGGCCAAATAGACAGGCTACACACAGTCCTCACCCACCAGAGTAAGTCTGCTTCTATTTCTGATCAGCTTGTTTAATTGTGTGTATTATTAACACAATGCATTTGCATTTGTAGTGATGTGTAACTTAGTGTTCCATGAAATTTATCATCATAGGTTTGTTTTCTGTGATTTATATTTGAAGTAGAATATTTGATGCATTATTTACTTTGGAATTAAGTTGACTTACTTTTGGCTGAGTGGAGGTGTAATTACAGAACAGGTAAAGATGGAAGACACCATATTGGGTCTAACTCATTGGTTCATTTGGTCCAACCTCCCTGCTCCAGCAGGGTCATCCCAGAGCACATTGCTCAGGATTACATCAAGATGGTTCTTGAGTATTTCCATTGAGGGAGATTCCACAACCTCTCTGGGCAACCTGTTCCAGTGCTCAATCACCTGTGATGAAAAGGTTTTTTTGGTGGAACTTCCTGTGCATCAGTTTCTGCCCATTGCCTCTTGTCCTGTTGCTGGGCACCACCAAGAAGGACCTGGCTCCATCCTCTTCAGAGGGTGTCGCTCAGAGCTTACATATTTATACATTGTTTTTCTTGAATATTTTTAATGTGTCTGCAAAAGGAGAAAAACTGTATTTTAACTATTGACCGCTTTTACAAGTATTACAGTAAAAAAATACAGAGAAACTCTTGTGAAGGGTTTTTACAAGGAATGGGATATTTTATTTGTGCTTTTAAGATTTAAAACCTTATAGTGACTTGGGCACATAAGAAATATCTACTCTTCCAAGGACCATTATTGATAGTTTAGCCAGTTTTGTTTACTGAAATGCCTTAAAGCCAGTGTATGTAATTATTTTATAAGTGTGTGCGACTATGACCTTTGATTCTTTTAACCAAAGTACAGAAATTCCAATTTCTGTGTACTGTCTGTCAGTACCTAATAAAAAAAGACTAAAATAAGGAACTTTCTTGTTCCAAGAAGTTATAACAGAGTTGCTTGGAAATATTGGTGGTAGTATATAAAAAAATATGTATTCATGGTGCTCTGCAATATACCTGGAGTAAAGGCAGAAGGCACAGAGATACTTTGATGAATTGGAGATGTTTTCATTTCTTTAAGCAGAACAAAATACTGAGGTATGTTTGTCTTCTACTGTGTTAATCTCTTATGAAAGTTCAGAGGATTTGCATCCCAAGTAGCGATTGCTTCCCTATTGCCTCTCTGTTGACTGATTACAGAGAAATGTTGGCATGGATGTGCTGTGGAAGACAAGAGTAAGGTATCCCTGATTTATGATCTTGTTGCAGTAGCTCCTGTTGGGAAGTGAAGCCAATGTGGGAGTAAAGAAGGGTCCTTTTTGGCTGCCAGGGTACTCTGCCACTGGGGAAGAGAAGCTCAGTGGCCACTTGCTGAGCTGAAGCAAGAGGGGCTAATAAAGATTTGCTGAGTAGGCCATATCCAGTAGCAGGGAGATTTTTGTGATGGACCTAATAATAACTAATAGGCAGTGCTTTTATTGTAGTTAAAAAATAAGGGAATGTATTGCTGTTAAAATTGTTTTAACTCCCTACAGGGTGCCATGCCTAGATCTAGGAAGGCTGGGAGATTCTGATGAAGAGGTAATTGTAAATTAATTTTTTCTCAGAAAGGTTTTAAAATTCACATTTTTCAGGAATTTATAAAAATATAACTCTGAATATAAACCAATTATGATTGGTTTTTTATGCTTGTCCTCTTTTTCCTGTGATTTTAGGATGGGGACTCCTCTTACATACTGTACACTGGAAGTTCTTCTCATGGGTGCCAACTAGATTCATCTTCAGAGTGGAGAATGTCATTACAAACTCCATATGCACAGCATCAGCATGTCAGGCTGTCACTACAAATGTCTTTATAATATACCCCTTTAGCAGTAATTTAGAAAAGCATGCATGTATTTTCTTATGTAAGTTCTTTTTTTTTTTTTTTTCTTTTGGTTAAGTTCATATCTCAAAGTGCTGTTGGTCCAAAATATTTTTAGCAAAGTCCTTTTACTGAGATATTTTAGAATATTTAGAAAAAAACCATTTTATTATATAACTTAGCTCTTAGTTGATTGGTGCATTTACCCTTTTTTTGTACTTATATTTTAAGATATATATTAATAGTGGTAATAAAGATTAGTAATAGTAAGTGTATGATTGAAGACAAAATCCTTGTTTACAAA
Organism: Hylia prasina; assembly: GCA_013397195.1. NCBI lineage: Eukaryota > Metazoa > Chordata > Aves > Passeriformes > Sylviidae > Hylia > Hylia prasina. The sequence continues at coordinate 333,157 of VYXD01002588.1, forward strand.
CACTAAGTATTATTTCTATGGAACAGCAGTTACTTTTTGTGAAAAGAAAACTTTTGGAATTACTTGAAGCCATTTCATATTTTTTTCCTTAGCGGTTGTCTTTTTTTTTTTTTTTTTAAACTGTGTCATAAACTTTGGGATTATGTCTAACTTGTTGGCACTCTTTTTATTGTTAAAACCTCCTCATCATTTTAGCTTTTTTTACCCCTGGATGACTAAGAAAATTAATCACCACTAGTCTTTGGTACCCTTTAAGGAAAATCAGTAGCCCAGGTGCTAATATTCTAGTTTACAGTACGGTGCAACATTGTTTACGATCAATATCCATTATAAAAGTTTTAAGAATTAATTTAATTACTCAGTTATTACACCTCCCTGAATGTAGGAAGAGTTCTTTTGAACTCTTTTTATCTCTGAATTCTTATATCTAAATTAGATATGAACAAAATAAATGTGACAATTTTTATTTGATCATGATACATCTTATTTCCTGTTTTACTTTAAACAGGTGTCTAGAAAATTGTGTCAGGAAAAAATGGAGGTAAAGAAGGTGAAACAATACAGACAAAAAGTCTTATCAGTTCAGTACTATGGTATATGGTCTGAACGTGTAATATGTTTTAATTTCTTTTATGTGACAGGAACTAGCTTATTGGAGAAACTATTAAAAATACACTGATTAAGAGTCCATTATTTCAAAAATATTTAACTTATGTAAACCTAAGAAATATCCAAATGAATGTTTAAAAAAGATATCCCCTGGATTTTAACTAGAAGGAAACCCAATTTTAAATTAATTTGTACATAACCTGTGCTCCTTTAAACAAATAGTATAGTAACTGGAAGGGCAGAACTCCAGATTGGCTGGAGTTCAAGGTGAATCTGCCAAGATATTTTGTATAGTGATTTTGTATATTTCTCTATATAACCAAATGGATTCTCTACTTGAAAAACAATTTCATTTAAGTAAAAGCTGAAATGGTAAGTGGATTTTTTTGGTTTTTTAAAAATAATGTGCTAAGAATACTGGCTTTTAGAATATGTGTCCAATGTAGGTATTTATACATGTTTCAAGATGTAACTGTGAACATGTAACTACAGATAGGTTGTTTTCCTTTCTACTGCCTTGTAAATGTGCAGTGCAGACATGCGTCAGCTGTTAGAGCCTTTTTGAGTCTGGATGCTTATGATTGGACTTCTTGCTTCACTATTTTTTTAAAATGAAGTTTGTATGTATAACTGTCAAGCTGCAGGAGTGCTTATGGAAGGTTGGTGTAGCTTTGTTTCTCAGGGTCTTTCTCCCTTTCTTTTCTGCTTTCTTTTGTCTCTTCTTGCTTCCTTTCTGCCTTCAATATGTCTTAAATACTGAGTGCTCAATGTATTGGAATGTATCTTCTGTTTACTTAGACTTTCTCTCTCTCTGTCTCTCTCGGGCTCCCTTTCTCCCTCTTTCTCTCTCCCTTTTATGCCTGACTTGCTCCCCATCATTTTTTTTTATGGAGAAGATTTTCAAGCTGTTTTAAAATATTTTAATGTATTCCTTTATTTCTGCATTTCTTGCTTCTGGGCTCTGACCAAGCTTTCCTCGAGACAGATAGATTCCAGCTTCTTCAGTAACTATGTAAGTAAATCTTCCTAAAATAGGTCACTTTTGAAAGAAAAGATTAAATATACTCGTACAATTCAGGAATTAACCAGGAAAGGGATATGAATCCTCTTTTGAAGGAGGAAGTTGGCTCTTGAAAAACATAAATCTTTTTGGGTTATGAGAAATGGTTTTGTCGAGCAGGACTGTAGCACTGTTGTTGCAAGATGAGCTGCCAGTGTTGAGTTGAGATGCTAGAGAAGGCCACCTTACTTTTGATGGCACTTTAATTACTCAGAGAGACAGAAGAGAATGGAATCTTGGGCCTCTGTCATTGCTGCCCTTCCTACTGATCCCAGCCTCTGTTGTGCAGAGCCCTGAAATGGGTGTAAGGTTAAAAAGATACTTAGCTGTGCAGCTGAGGTTGTTCTAAGGAACAGTGTCCCAGTTCTCATCTGCCATACAAGAGTATTGGAACTTCTGACCAAAAAACATCCATTCATCTATTTTCAGCCATCCAAAAATCAAATGTCAGTATTTCCATGTTAGTGATAAGGCAGAACCACTGAATCTGACTTCTTTCATTAAAAGTGATGTAAAGCCATTTGAGTGTGTATTTTTTAGATTTAAAAATGGTAGAATTTGAAGACCTCTATGAAAATTAAGCCTGAATATGCAGTCCTGCTTGCATTTTTTTTTTAATTGAAGCATCATGTCAAGAAGTTTCAGACATTATAGGAACTAAAAAAAATGCTGTTCTCATTCAATAGATCAGCCAGAGGCTTTTATATTGATTACTCATTGCTTTAACATTCTGTTTTGGAGCAGAAGACATGGCCAGAAAATCTGCCATCCCCCACAGACAGTCCAAATGGAAGCAGATACAAAGGAAGAATATAAGCAGCATCCTCAAAAAATTGTAGAAAAGAAAAAAGATCATCTCCAGTGTCCAGACACTTCCATAAAGGTAGCTGACATAGTAGAAATTGCATTTTTAAATAGCAAATGTACATCGCTATTTAATTACACGGTTTGGAAAGGTTTGCACATGTATGTAATTAATTTCATGGTTTTATTGTAAAGAAATAAAAACATATAATTTGAGCATCTAATGTTGAGGAGGAAATGCACTGTAGGAAGGTTGTTGCAGTCACTGCAGAGCGAGAAACTGAGGTGCTCTGAGAATTTATGTATGGTTGTGTTCTCTGGTAAGGAAAGTTAACACTGGCCTTCCTAGTGCACCTCTAGCCTGAGCCTGAAGATTAGCAGATTGATAAGAAAGAAATTACAGCTTGTAAGAAGAGGAGAGACAGCAGGAAGATCTTGGTAAAGTGTTATTTCCAAATCAGAAATTCATTCAAGCTTTTGTTTTTTTTTAAATCTAGAAGTATTTTAATTACTGTAAATTGGGACTGTATATAGGACTTAAAAAGGAGAAATGTAAGATTTAATCTGTTCCTTAGAGAACTATTACCACTGAAAATGCAAGGGAATATGGGTTTAAAACAAAGATACCTGTATTTTTGCTTTGATGTTGTAAAAGATTCAGTATACTTGGATTGCAAGCTGTACTAATTCTGCCAGGTTTCTTTTGTCTTTTTAAATTAAGGTGCAAAGAAGGGAAGATCAGCGGAGAGAAACTGGAAAACAAAGAGGTGAAAAACCCAACTTTCATCTTATTTGGAAGAGATAGTGGAGGAGAGTGGTTGAACAGGGAAAGATGCGTTATTGTAGGTGTGAGAAAGCAGGAAACCTAAGTAAGCAACAGCTGTGAGGACTGGTTGAATTCTAGATTCTGCTGAAGGTAGACGACCATTTAAGAATCTTAATGGAAACTTAAGCATGCAAACGTTGGTGGAACATATTGTGCTCATTGCTTTTCACAGAAAAGCTTTGTGATGAATAAAAATGAGTTTACTGAATTTACTTTGTTAACATTCAGTAAAATGAAAAGGGAAGGTTTTTCAAAAGAAAGATTTTTTCACGTATTGTAGATAGCTTTAAAAGAGCTTTCTCTTCATAGTCATGCTTCTAGTGATCAGATAAAGAAGAACTTGAAAAAAAACTATTAATAAACATTCTGTGAATAAGAGGTGAATGAAAATAGATTTGAGGTATTTTGTGGTTTAGTTTTATGTTTGGTGGCAGATAAGATTTTCTATTCTTGAGATTTTTATAGTTTGATTTTTTTTCTTTTCTAATGATTCCTCTCTAATGTACTGGTCTGACACTCATATAATTTGTTTTTCATGGAGTGACTCCTTTTTATGCACTACTGCAAGTCCATCAAAAGGGTATTTACAGGAGCAACCAAGTTAATCTGAAAATGAAGAAATTGATGGTAAATGAATGCTGGGAAAGAAAAAGCAGGACTGGCTTTTTTTCTGGTGATTTTGGGTTCCAGAAAGATGCTTGCTAAGCACTAGAAGCACATGTGTTAATTCTTCTCACAGATTTTAATATAATGTCTATCAGAACAATTTTTGTGTTAGATATTATCACTACCTGATTAGAAGAACAGATCAAAATATTTCTATACACTTGTTTTGCTTGATTAGTGGAACTTGTAGCAACTTTTTGTTTTCTGAAAAGAAGGTGCTCATGGAGGAGATTGCTAACAAAACCTACTCTTTTGGTTTCTTTTCTATGCTGCCTCCTTCCTGAGTTCTGTAAAAACTTTCTGGATCCTTTTTTGTTTCATATTATCCAGATAGGAAATGTTTCTGTAATACCCTGGGACTGGTTTACAAGTCTGTTAGAACCAGTAGCATGCTTTGGCTTTTCCCTGTCTAGGCTGTGTTTAACTTCTTCACTGGTCAAAGTATGTCTACAGTGAGCTTTGAGCCTTATATCTAACAGCAAATCCTCTGGTTCCACTTGGCTGTTCCTGAGAAAAAGGATGCATTCTTGTCTTCTCCTCAGAGATAGTAAAGTCTGCTTTCTCTGACTTGCTGCTGTATTTTCACAAACTTGAAGGAACACAGCATTTTTGAGATTTTTAAAATTTATTATTTATTTCAGTATGAATGAAAACTGGTAAGCATTCAAAAGATACAGATCTTGCTCTCTAGTCTTTCCTTGTAAGTTCAGTTTCTGTAGAAAGCTAGCCTTAAAAAATTCTCTTTTAATTAGCATGAAGTGGAAGAAGTAGACACTTTAAAAAGTAAAGAAGAAAAAGAAAGTAGTACTTTTAAATGAATTGTTGATGAAAATGTGGATTTTTTGTTTGTTTTTATTACAATTCATTAAATTTGGATTATAACTTTGGAATATATTTTTGTGTAGGGTACACAGCTTGAAGATGGACATGATGATTTTGCAACTCTTGATAAGAAAGCTCTCCTGCAACAATGTTGTACAAACAAGCCTTATAATATGCAGTACAACATAAGGAAATCAGAAGCTGTAAGTATTTGGACTGGTGTTATGCTGCTAACAACCTAGATGTGGAGAATGGCTTCCCAGATGTTCAACAGAAATTATGCCTTTGGGGACTTGGGTCTAGTATGTAATTGCACCCATTGAAATTATGTGAGCTTAAACTGCTCTTTTAATGGGAGCTGAACTGAGCAATTTTTTTAAAATCTTATCTGCACTGCTTGCATTTTATGCAGTAATCTATATAAATGAGAACACAAATTATGAGTAATATATACAGATACATTCATACAACTAAGAATAACAGGTAGTTGAGTGAATCTAAATATAATGTTACTTTCAGTGTCAGAAGTTGGACTTTGATGATTCCTGTGTGTTGGGCTTTGATGATTCCAGCTCAGGATATTCTATTATTTCCTCTGATATGTAGCTTTTAGCTGAGCCTATATTCTATGGTCCATGGATTCCATAATTCCATCAGCTAGTATTAGGCAAGAACTTTGGCTGTGTCTTCAAACTCTAGGCATGGAGCTTCTACAGTGTCTTTAAGCAACATCTTCAGGTGACATGCTGTTCTCTGTGTGAAGATGTTCTTCCTATTGTCCACACCAATCCTCCCAAGGCCCAGTGTGTAACATTTATTTCCTGTGATACTGTTGGCTTCTGTCAAAAAGAGTTTGGTTCTCTTTTCTTTGTAATTTCTGTTCAGAATGCCTCATAGCAGTTGGTTCTGCAAACTAAACAAACCCAAGCTCCCTTAGCCTTTTCTTTCAATTGCTTTTGCTCTGATCTTTTGTCAGATCCTTTCTGAGGGAAGGAGGGAGCCCTGAAGTCTGGAAACAAGCATGGACTCACTAGCATGCAGAGGGGAATTAAAATTTTCCTTATGTGGAGGTATCCAATACAGTTCTTTAATTTCTTGCATAGATGTGAATTTTACTCTTTTTGGGACTGAACAATAAGAGTCTTGCCCATCTGAGGCCAGGCCTTGAATTTAGCATAATTTACAGTGGTGAAGAACCTTGATTTGATATTGCATGATTCGCTATTTGCATGTGCAGAGTGATGGCTTTTATAACTGGTTTTTGAAGGTATTGCTGCAAAGGGTCATGCATTCTAACTTTCTCAGAGAATATTAAGCCATGAGAAATTTTATGATTTTTTAAAGTAAATAGTAATTTTAATTCATTTTATTTGCCTGTCACTATGCACTGAATTTTGCATCATTGCAAGTATTTATTTGATTTCTAGTCTTGTTGAAGTGAATGCAGGTGTTGCTCTACTGAGGTCACTGTTAATTTTCATGATAAGAAAATCTTTTGAGAAAGTACTTAAGCTTTTATTTTTAGAATAAATTTAAAAATCTATACTATTGGCTAAAGATAATGGAAAAAAGTCTTGAAGTATCCCCAGAGTATCTACTTAATGCTAAAGCAAATACAATGAAAGTCCTGAGAAAGGGAGCAGTGCAGAACCACAAAATAGAAGATATTCTGTAGCTGCCATGCTTTAAAATAAAGCCAGCAGGTGTCTGAGCAAGGTGTTACTGTGACCTTCAGAAGCCCTTTTGTTTTTCATTAACACTCATGGTCAGCACAGGCTGACTCTCTCTTTTGAGGGCCATCTCAGGCTCTCCTGGGTCCATCTTCTAATAGTGGTAGAATACTGGAAAAAACTGGCAGTAATAACTGCATGTGTATTAATTCCATTTTGTATATATTGCCTTAATTGTTGGCATTTCATTTTAAGGTATTTAAAAATTTTGCTCAAGAATACACAATGTTAACATGTCCTTTTACTGTAATCATTACCAAAAGGTCAAATATTAAAGTGGAACTTCTCTTGATTTTTCTGTAATTTGGGATGAAAGTTCTCTAGTAGGGTTCTGCAGGGCTGCATCTTAGGCCCTGTGCTCTTCAATATCTTCATAAATAATTGGACACAGGACTGGAAGGGACACTGAGCAAGTTTGCAGATGATACAAAAGCTGTAAGGAGCTGCTGTCTCCCTGGAAGGCAGGGAGGTCCTGCAGAGAGAGACAACAAATCAGAGGGCTGGGCAATCACCAGCCACAGGAAGTTCAACAAGAGAAAGTGCCAGAGTCTGCACCTGGGACAGGACAATCCTGAATGTAAGGACAGACAGGGGAATGAGATACTGGAGAGCAGTGCCATGGAAAGGGACCTGGGGGTCCTATGGCAAGGTGAACATGAGTCAGCAGTGCCCTGGCAGCCAGGAGGGCCAAGCCTGTCCTGGGGGCATCAGGGACAGCATCACCAGCTGGGCAAGGGAGGGGATTGTCCTTGTCCCACTCTGCTCTGCACTGGGGCAGCCTCACCTTGAGTGCTGGGGGCAGGTTTGGTTGCCACAATATAAAAAAGACATGAAGCTACTAGAGAGTGTCCAAAGGAGGACAACAAAGATGGTGAAGATTCCTGAGGGGAAGCCGTATTAGGAGCAGATGATGTGACTGGGTCTATTCAGCTTGGAGGAGACTGAGGGGAGACCTCAGTGTGGTCTTCAACATCCTCATGAGGGGAAGAAGAGGGGCAGACCCCGATCTCTTCACTGTTGTGACCACTGACAGGACCTGAGAGAACGGCCTGAAGTTGTGTCAGGGGAGGTTTAGGTTGGATATCAAGAAAAGGTTCTTCACCCAGAGGGTGGTTGGGCACCAGAACAGGCTCCCCAGGGGAGTTGTCACAGAACCAAACCTGACAGTTCAAGAAGTGTTTGGACAATGCTCTTGGTGTGCTTCAGGGATGGTCCTGTGTGGTGCAGGAGTTGGACTGGATATTCTTTGTAGGTCCCTTCCATTTCAGTTTGTTCTGTGATTTTGTGATTCACAGTCCATTGCCAGTACATGTTATATATAACCTCTGAAAAGGTTGGTTTTCTCTGAATGCTCATAATTCGGGAGCAACAGTTATTACTTTTTTACCAGTGGGGCTGCTGCAAGTTCAATGTTTGCCTCTGCCCTCCACATTTTTGTAATTTCATAGTAGAGCTTTTGTCTAAGAGCAGAATGGAAGATATTTCGTGAAAGATTAGGTTCAGTGACCTAGTATTCAATTGAAATTTAAGGTGTAAGGTTTTCTTTGGGTTTTTTTTGTTTGTTTGTTTGTTTTTTTTAATTTAAATCAGATTCTTTTCACATGCTAACTGGTTTGGATCTGTAAGACAGGGTCCATGGAATATTTTAGAACAAATACCACTCTATACTATCACTGTGTTCTCCTTTACATCATTCTTTTTAATACATCTGTTGCAACAGTTAATGGGTAAAGAATAACTCAGAATAAATCAGTTTGGAATAACCAACAGCTGGCTGGAGTTGCATTAGGTATTTGGTTTTTTTTGATTTGAATTTTTTGACTAGTGCCATTCAGTATTTATTTGAAGATTGTGAATTCTAACGATAAAACCCTGTGGAATTAGGAAGTATCTCTTATAAATACCTGGGAACTTTTCAGTTCTTCATGCACACAAATGCTAGATCTCTGTAGAATTTGCTTTGCACAGAAGACCAATTAGAAAAATATCTTAATTCTTAAGTTTCAGAATATCTAAAAAAATGTCAGGTTGCATAAACCTCCACAGTAACAATAATCTCTATTTTCCCATATATTTTTTTACATTCTATATTCCCTTATTTTTTTTTTTATTTTTTTTTTTTTAATAGAAGGCAAATTTAAACGCAGTAAAAAAGTTCAGAACTGTGGAAGACAATGAGAAGTGCTGAGGCCTTGTTATTGCTGGTGGTCTCCATACTATCCTGGGCCATCCTCTTGTGCTGTGGTTTCTCTCTGTATAACAGGTTATGATCAACACCTGCACACTTTTCACTGAATGGCACAAGGTTATGCTTCAGTGTTACTCTAATAGAAATAATAATCAGTGTTACTCTGGTAGAAATAATAAGAAGATCATGTTCAATCCCCTTTCCCTTTTAGAATGATATTTCCTGAAAGGTTTTTCAGATTGACCTGTCTCAGCAGAAAATTATTGCGGCATGCAGGAAAGAAAAATCTTGCAACTGAGACTAAATCTTAAAAATAATTTTTTTGACTAAATATTGCTAGAGGTAAAGTTTTATTCTTCTAGTTGGAATCTGTGTCACCCGTAAAACCTGGAATAATGAAACCTTACAGAATGTATGGGAAACAATACAGATTTTGTCAGTCAAATACTAGAATTCTCATATTTATTGTGACTAATATGCATAGACAAATCGAGTGTGTAGCAGAGAATATGTCTAATTTTTATGCAAATAGAACTTAATTAAAAATGTAAAAAATTATTAATTGTGGCATGGGTAAGTTTGTGACCTCTGAATGCTGTCTTAAAGGGTAGCTTATTATTTGAAGTGCCTGCTGTTATATATTTCATTTGTTCTCAGTTTTTCATTGCAGGAGGATGTTGCTGCAGAGAGGAGAAAACAGGCTGTTGTAGAACAAGTTATGGTGGATCAATTATATAGGTAAATGAATTTATAATGTAGAATTTCAATTTTCCCAACAGAAGACTTTAGATCTGTTAGTGTTTGGCTTTTCTTGCTTAAGAGCAAGGATGTTTTGGTCATCTTGTCCCCAGTCTTATGAAATCTTATATAGTAGTATTATTTGCAAAAATTCTTAAAGTGAAAAGTCTTTTTAATGCAACTTAAATATCGGTTTAAAGTGCCATGTGTATTTTTTTTTTCTGGAAATAATTTTTAATTTTAGGTCTTTGCAATAGCACTAGCTCTCGAAAATAACCCTCTTGCACCTCAAGAAAATATATGGATGCCTAATGTTATAAATGACAAGTCCTCAATATTTCTTGTCCTTTCTAAAAGTCTTGGTTTTATTAATATTTATTAATCATTTATTAATACTGACATACACTATTATAAATTGAATTGATCCTGGTTGTACAGTAAGATCTCCTGCCGTCATTGCTATCCCTTTAGCTTCAAGAAAGCATTGCTTCTGTGCAGAAAGATCCCTCTATTTTAAGCATGCTTTAATAATTCAGGGCTTTATGCAAGCTGTCTGGTTATGACAATATAAGAAGATGCAAGCTAGTTTAATATGATTTCATGTTACTTTACATTTACTAAAAATTTTCTATGGGTATGTCTAGATTATTTTGCATTCTGTTCATAGTTTTCAATCTCCAGAGTCATCTGCACTGGTGTTCCAGCCCATCAAATCCTAAGATTTTGAGGTTGAAATGTTGTTGCACTTCACCATTTTAGTTTTTCTTTGTTTCTGTTACAATGGCAGTTTAAATGACCTATATTGTTTAAAAGTCTATTAACACTTTTACACTATTTAAAAGCTGACATGACAAGAAGATTGCCTGAGGGAAACAAGACTGTCATGAAACACAATGTTAAATTCTAATTTTAATTCTCATTTAGGAGGATTAAATTTATGGAACTATACAGGGTAGAAGCCCCCAGCCTTCAGATAAGGGCTTGGCCTGTGTCATATCCCTTTAAAGATTATTATAGAGGTGATCTTAAAAATATGCTGGTTATTTTGAAGTATTTCAGTACTACTGCTGTTGCTTTAAGTGTACAGCTTTGTGCATCTTGGATCATGGATACCCATTCTGTGTTTAACCTCCTGCTGCTTTGCCTTATTTTTTCCATGTATTGCTTCTCTTACTCTGAACCCTTCTGTTGATAATGTCAAAACAATATTCACTAGTGCTGCAGCTGCATCAGGATGAAGTTTTAATTTAAAAAATCTCTCTGTTTATGTTCCAAATATAACTCTGCCAGTACTTCTAAACAAATTGGTATCAAATATCAGGATGTTAATCATAAAAGATTAGTTCAAAACTGTTGCATGAAAAATAGCTGTTAAAGGAAATACAAAGGTGTTCTGAATATTTTTAGTAGAGCAAGTCTTGCAGTTAAATTGGTGTAACTGATGTGTGCAAAGATCTATCTGTATAGATCAGAGAGCAAGTTTAGAAAATTATAATAGCCATGCAAAATTATTTTTTCCTTTCTGATAACCATTTCAATAGCATAACAAACATCTCGTTTATTTTTAAAGGGCTCTTCTTTTGCTTATTTGTTGAACTGATACAGAGAATATCAAAATGTTCAAAACCCAGTTCATCTGGTTTTTTTCTGCTTGTTGGGACTTTGAGATCTTCTCAGCTGTGTAGTTAGCACTTCGAGGGAGGAAGTGCCAATGTTTTTGTTAGATGACAGATTGGATGGGGCTCTGAGCAACCTGGTCTAGTGAAAGGTGTCCTGCCCACAGAATGGGGGTTGGAACTAGATGATCTTTAAGGTCCCTTCCAACCCAAACTATTCTATGATTCTGAGGTGATGTCACTGGCCAGTGCTAGTAACTGATATCACTGCTATTGGAGGGAGCCATGGTTAAAGAATAAATAAATAAATTCACTGATGGAATATTTATGGAAATAGTAGAAGTTATGAAAAATGCCATAAACCTTCATAATACTAAGATTTATTTTATATAAAGATATATAAAATATCTTTTAAATAACACATATCTTCATGTAACATTACTACATAGCAATGCACTGCCAGAATATTATTGCATATGTTTGATTTTGAGAAATAGACTTAAATATTTGTTGATTTTGAGAAATAGACTTAAATATTTGTAAAAATGAACAAAAAATTAGGCCCACAAATTTATGCAAGCATAGTGGATAACTCCAAGATTGTATTACTGTATTATTCTTGGATGTTTTCTTTCCTGCATAAAAATATGTATGACCTGAAATTCAGCCATACTAATAGTCAATGAGCTTCTCCCTGCTCTTTGTGGTCAGGGCTGTTATAAGTGATCCAGAGCAGTCTACACATTCTGATACTTGCAAGGAAGGTTAGGACTTCTGGGAGTTGGGATAGTACCAATGCATCTTAGGAAAAGGACACTCCATGAAACGAAGTAAGTCTATAAAAATATTTTTTCTGCAGTATATATATTTTTTTTTAGCTCTGTGAATTCTGTTTGCCTTTCCAGATGTTCTCGTTTTGACTTGGATCCACCAGCTTTGTATGACACCTTTTTTGTAGCTTTCCTGTGGTTGTTATTGCCTAGTGAGATAATATGAATCTTTTTATGTGAATTCTCTGTGTATTATGATTGATTCATAGAATTTATAAAACCTGGGAGAACATTTTTAGCTTATATTGGTGCTATTCATCACCAGGGTTTGCCGGGCTTTTCTAATTGGTTGGATGCTTGCAATCCTGTCAATATCCCTTTAGAGATTCTTATCCTTAGGTGCATAAATTGCATAAATATGCATCTGTAAATGCTAATGTAGATCTTCACAATATAATCATACTTTTCTTTCATGTTTTGATTTCTGCTGCAATAATTAACCCTATTGGCATTTAAATGACATTCCTGGACTGTCAGCATTGAACTAGTCGCTCCAAGGACTTAAAAAAACCTGAGGAAACACTGTGATCTATAAAATTCAATGAATCTGCAAGTCTGAGGTTTGTCTGTTAATTTTTCTCAACATTCAGCCAAGCATTTCTGCTTTGTGCATTTTAACATCCTGCTCTAAAGTATTTCTCATCAAATGTCATCTTTGTATTCTTAAAAAAGGAAAAAAGACAACAAAGCCAGTCTCAATTTCTTACATCCATCACATAGACAACTCTCCATTTCTGAAACTAGTAATAGGGCCAATATAAAATGAGTAAATGTGAGTTAAAAAGCCCCAACCTGAGTATTTTTGCAAGAGAATGCATTAGTTCATGTGAATATGGTGAGTCATAGAGGTGAAGGTTAATACTTTATAATAAGTACATGTAAACAAAATTTCCCATTCATATCTATGTTCTCTGTGAATGTACTCTCATATTATATTACAGAACACTTTACAGCTCTGAGTTGCTTTCTAATTCAACTACAAAGGATCATCTCCTCAGCCAGTTGCCAAGGATACCGTATTTCATGGTTTTTGCTGTTTGGAAATGGTTGAGTTTTATGTAACATTTATCTGTGGGCATATAGGTATCATTAACATGCTGCATTATTTTCACAGAATTAGGACCAAATCAGGGCTAACTGAGAACATGCTCTTCAACATCTACGTTTTGATAGTAGGGTTATATCAAGGTAATCACAGATTTTGTGAAGCTTTACAATGCTCTGAATTTGTGAATGAGGATTTCTCTCTTGAAGTGGTAATTACACTGAATGTTTCTCTCCCTGTGTTGAAGAAAAAATGTCTGTGTGGCTGTCCATGTGTAGTACAAATTTTGACTTTGCTAATGGATAGTGGCTTTACAATCCCATTGTACAATGTTAAGATCTGTAAGCAATGTTATGTTACCATCATAGCCATGGCTCTATTCAGGACAGTTACCACAGGGGCTGTGTAAAATAGTGCTTTTAGCTGTTGCATCTCAGTTGATTAAAATTATTTTAGCCTTATCTTAGATGTGGCAACTACTATAAGTGGTAATGGCATAGCTCCTTATGTACTAAATTTTAGAATGTCTTTGGAACTGTTCTGATTTGAGTAGTGGTAGCATAAACATATTTTTCAGTTTTGAAAGTGATGCTTTTCTGCAGCCGTGAGCTGTATACTTGTTACACACAGCTGAATATTCAGCAACATACTTTCATATACCTCAATGAATGCAGTAGTCCTGGTGTATGTAATCCTTTAGTTAATCAGTGAAAATTATATTGGCATACTGAAACATGAAGCCTCGAGAGGTGTTTTTACCATTATGGAGAATGGAATACTGAATTAAAATATGTGACTGGATCCACAAGTTGAATTTCATGGTGGGTTGGAGAAAATAGTCAAAGAGCTCTTTAAAAAAATAAATTGTACAACATGCAACATTGGAAATAAAATGGATACTTGGAGCAGCCTTGAGGAGAAGAACTTGAGGGTGCTGGTGGATGAGAAGCTCAGCATGATCTGGCAGTGTGCACGTGCACCCAGGAAACCAACCATATCCTGGGCTGCACCAAACGAAACATGGCCAGCAGGGCGAGGGAGGGGATTCCACCGCTCTGCTTCTCTCCTGTCAGACCCCACCTGCGGTGCTGGGTCCACCTTTGGGGTCCCCAGCAGGAGAAGAACCTGCTGGAGTGATCCACAGGAAGGTCACAAAGATAATCAGAGGGGATGGAGCACCTCTCTTACGAAGATAGGTTGAGAGAGTTGAATTGTCCAGTCAGGAGAAGGGAAGGCTCCAGAGAGACCCCCTTGCAGCCTTCCAGTGACTACAGGAAGGCTGTAGAAAATTGGAGAGGGCCTTTTTTAAAGGATGTGTGGTAATAGGTCAAGGGGGAATGGCTTCAAACTAAAAGCAGGCAGGTTTAGATTAGATATTAGGAAGAAATTCTTTGCTGTGAGGGTGGTGAGGCACTGGAAGGGGTTGCACAGAGAAGCTGTGGATGCCCCATGTCTGCAAGTGTTCAAGGCCACACTGGATGGAGCTCTGAGCAGAGTGGTCTAGTGAAAGGTGTCTCGACTCATGCCAGGGGTTTTGGAACTAGATGATCTTTAAGGTTCCTTCCAACTCAAACCATTCTGATTCCAAAATAGAATTCCAAAATTGGGTGGAATTGGATTTATATAGATGAAAAACATAAAGGTCCTTTTCAATTTCCCTTCTAGAAATGGTCACAATGCTTGTAGGGAGTTGATTGGATTTTTTTTTTTTTTTGCATGGACAAACCCCTTACTGTGTATGAATTTTGACAGTTTGGGAAAAACAGGTAGGATGAATTACTTTTAAAAAGGGTTTTAGAAAACATATTTCACTCTATCTAAGAAGTTTAAATAAATTTAATTGGTTTAGTACTAGTTTTGAATTATTTCACAGGACAAATGCCTTGCCTTTCATTCGGAAGGGAGTTTTTCAACACCAACGTGGACAAAGAAAGGAAAAAGCTTATGATCTTAGTGACTTCTACATTGTAAGTGTTCTCCTCCTGAATGTAAAACTAATTTTTTTTTTGGCGGTAATATTTGGATATTTGAATTGTAAATTGTCATCTAGCCTTCTGGGAAAACCAAACGTCTTCCCCTTAAGTGACATTTTTTGAATTAAAGATTTTCAGAAGTCTGGATTGTTTTGTTGTCCCACGTTTTAGAGGTTCTCAATTGAGGTTTCAGATCAAGCTGTAATTTGCAGTTTTCCCTCTAGAGGGCAGAAGCCTGCTGACAGTGTGGACCTTCTTTGGACAAAATGATCCACCCGGGAAGGAGAGTCCTGAAGAGGAAGCAGACCAAAGACCTTTGCAAGGTCTGCTGGCATTTTTAACTCGAAGCAATGCTTAAATATTTTTAAACATGAAGAAATTGCGGGTTAATTTTTTTAACCTACAGTTTCAAATGTAAACGACCAGCTGTTTAGAGCAAGTGTATGAAACAATGTTAAGCTTTGTCTATCTGCTAATCCGATGACTGATTAAAAATCATATTGCACCTTCTGTATTGCTGTACTTCTGTACTGGGTAAAGTGTTCATGGTTTATAAATACTTGAGCAAGTCTTCAAGTACAGACTGTTTTCACCAAGTTCTTCACATGCTCCTGCAAATCTGACGTTTAGAGGAAAAACCTTGTCTGTGAGAAATGTAGAAAGTAAAAAGTTGACTTTAGTTTTTAGTGTGTTTTGTCTAATCACATGCCTATCCTGACTGCTTACATAACCACCTCAGAATTTTGAAGATGAAATAGATGAGTTTATAATATGGAAGATAAAGCTACTTGTTGGGATTTTCATATTTTATTGTCATATATTTTTGCAGCCTGCAGATGGAAATGTGTTCTGAATAAAGATGCATCATAAAGTCATCCAGAAAATGTACTGCATCAAGTTCAGTAGCTCTTTGGAATGATGCTGTGTCTGCGAATCTCCATATCTGCAGTCATGCTTTCTGGGCTGACATTAAGATATGCAGATCTCTCAAAATCCAAGTGGTTGAGACCCTTGCACAGTAACAGTGTCTCTGTCGCCTCCTTCCAGATTTATGAGTTTTGGAGACTATAAACCAAGCCTGCCCACATATTACAGTTAGAGCTACTGCATTTTTTTATTCTTTTCAATGTTCGTTGCTTTTAGTTTGCTGCTTTTTTTTCTTTCCCCTTCCCCTCTATTTACAAAATACACAACCTGTTTTTAAATCATTGTGTGCTTTACCAACAGGGAGCCAGTCTGACTTTCCAAAGTGTTGATCATAACCTTCCAGAAAGTGTTAAGCAGAATCTTGTCTTCACCCTTCATGTGATATGTATTGATGAAGCAGCTATGGATTATCTAAAGTAAGTGCCGCTAACTAATTTTCAAATTACTTTTTCTTCCTTAAGCCAAAAAAATTTTTTTTTTTTGAGCTCCTAATACCTTAATACTTATCTTACTAAAAACGGAATCCATATTTAGGCTGTTCTTAGGAGAAATTAGTAATAGATGTTGGAGGATTTTGCATAGTTCAGTAACTTCCTAGAAGGGTAAGAAGTAATTTTATAATAAGAACTGAAATGTGAAGCTGTTCTATTTACTTTGTTTAAGGTCACATGTTTTTATATACAAATCATATACCTCTTCTGTTTCACTTTGTGTCCACTGCCTCTTGCCTTGTCAACGGGCACCACTGAGCAGAGCCTGCCTCAGTTTTCCTTACTCCTTTCTGTCAGTGCTCATACATACTTAAGGGTAAGATCCCTCAAAGCTTCTTTTCTCCTGGCTAAACAGTTTCAGCTCTCCCAGCCTCTCCTCATATACCTTATACTTTGATCCCTTCCTGATTAGGAAGAGAATAATTTTAATCTCAATTAAATATGCTCAGTATCTAAAGACTACTTTATTAGCAGAACTTGTCTATTATTTTCTTTCTGCAAGTGTTTATGCACATGAAGCTTGTTCTCAGACACGGTAATATTCACTTAAAGTCCCTTTAGACTGAAAGCTTTGCAGAGGAGCCATAGTAAGCTAACAGTGCATAGAACAGTAAATTCAAATTTAATTGGTTCTAGAACTGTATATTTGTATGATGCTTAGTGCTAATTGTTCCCTCTTGGCAAGATTTCAGTAAAATGAAGTACAATATAGTTTAATTTCAGATAGTTTATGTAAGACATTTTACATCTCAGAAGCCTATCATTCAAGTAATCAGCTTTCTCTTTCATTTGTTGCTAATCTTATACCTGTGAAATTTGGAGTTGAACTAGTGTTTTCTCTGAATACAAAAACCAGAAAGAAGACCTGTTCAATGGATTGTAATTTTGGATTTTGTGCTACCTATGGTGGAATAGATTATTTCCTTTTTTATACTCTCTCTGTATTCTTTCCATTAGTGACTATATTTCAGTCTGTCTTTTTCTTCTGTGTGAGGATGTTATTGAGCTCTCTATTCTCTGGTACAAATCTCTTGAATTGACTCCTCTTACCTTCATTACTCTACTGACAGAAAATCCCGTTGGGCTACAGTCCAAAAGGTCTACTGCAGGTTCCCAGGAGCAGCTGTGCCCTTCTGTCACAAACCATGAATCTTTTGGTTTACATGTGTTCTAGAGGGTGTACATTGTCCTCTGCAGGTAGTTGTTAACTTTCCATTTAGGTGATCTGATGTAGGTAAACTTTTAGGGACTTCATAATGGGAGGTACCCAAAGTGGAGATGAAAAGTCCTGCTGGAAAGCAAAAGAGGTAAGTCTTTGGCGTCAGAAAGCAGGAGGAGGAGTATGACATGGCAAAACACTGCTGAGCAGGCAGCTCAGAGTTGACAGTAATGCTTTTCCATTTTTTTAATATTCTGATTAAAATAATTGTAAGATGTTGTTGGTTTGGGTTTTTTTTTTCTTCCAGTAGGTTCTTCCACAATATTTTTTTATCAGCCTTTATAGTTATTCCTGCTGAAGGCTTTTGGGAAGCCCTTCTCAGAAGGAAACTTAACAGAAAAAAACCCACAAACTTTAACCATACTTTATGCATAAACTTTTGGCCTACACCTTTGCGATTTGTGTTCTAAAGAGAGATTTGAAAAGTACTTCATGTTATTTTCCTGTTGGTGATTAAATGTGGTTGCTTTAACAAACTCTTCCAGTCATATGAGATAAAGGATTGAACAAAACTTCTGGAGATTTTATTCACGGGAGGAATTATCCATGTTTAATGAATTAGTAGAGGAGATGCCAATTAATATTGTTAGAAAATAATTTCTGCATATCTGCAGCTGGTCAGCAAGGACTTTTGTGACTGCCCTCTCAAACTGAAGCAATTGGGTATTGTGCTTTAAGAGTAATATATGAATTAAATATAAAGTTGAGTATGTTGCGATTTTTTACCACATCTGTTTTGAATATAGTCATATTATATGTAATTTCACCAATCAACATTAATTTTGACTTCTTTAGAGCTTCTGTGGAACTCAAGGAAGAGTATTCCAGGCAAGTGGTTAATGACAGTGAAGTTTTCAAGAAGATTCAAGATTTGTATCTACCAGAACCTGTTTAATTTTAATTTCAATATCTCTATCTTTACAGCTCAGTGCAATGAACAATAGTAATGTTATGAAGATTTTATTTGTGTAAAGGAAATTAAACAAAAGTTAGATATTTATCAGAATATTATTAGGCTCTGATACCAGCCCAAACCACTCATAAGAAAGCTTTCTCCTAGCTCTTCAAATAATCTGGGTAAAGATTGTGCAGAATGTACAGAGTAATTATGAATGCAGTCAATAAAATGTTAATCTCTGTGTCGACATAATCTCTGAAATAATTCTGAAACAACACTGATGCTATGTTACACTGGCATTTAATTTGTTATTGGCCAAGTGTTATTGGCCATCTCATTTCTTCCATTAATTCTGTGCTGCATACTTCTTTTGGCCATTGTTTCTATACATTGATAAATTGCATTTTGATATTCTTTCTTATGCTTTTTAAAAATTATGAGTATAATTGTGTAGCATACTCTGGAATATGTAAGTAAATTCTACCACATTCCTATCTACAGTCTTTAGGACAAAGGCATAGCTTTTTGTTGAAGATTATGGAAAGATGTTTGTACAGTGTTGTTATTATTTTTGTAGCCTTGTCAACAAAAATGGTTGATCTGAGCAGCTCACAGCTTGTATAATCTCCCCTGTTTACTGTCATTATCTAAACCTGCTTTAAGAAGGCAGTCTTTGATCACTAGAATCTGCTTGGACATTTACTTTAAGAAAAAAATTTTTTCAATAATAATTAGTGTTGTTTTTTAATCTTCTAGTTATTCCATTTTCCCTCCTTACATAATATACGCAAGCTGACTTTTCAGTTATCTGACTACATCTAAGGTTTGCTGGTGTGGCCTGGAAGAATGTTGTGTGTGTATACTTCAAGGCACCATTTAACATACATCTGAATTGCATCACTGGAAAAAACTTCTTTCTTTCACCTTGCCCTATTTGTCTTTAAAATTGTAGATACAAGTAATTTGAAGGTAATAGCAGGTGACTTCTGTTAACAGAGTGTGCTGAGAAACTCAGACATGCCTAAGTGATTATCCTAGCTGAAGATTTTCATAAGTCTTATCACGGAAATTGCGTATAATTTGGGAATGATTTTGCCAAATTAGTAATTTTTGTTCTCATTTCTACGTGTACTTAACAAGTTTGTAGAATAAAGAAGCAACTCTATGTCTCATAATGGAAATTTTGTTTCAAACAAAACATTGCTCTGATGTAATTGTTTCAAAGTTACTTTGTTAAATCATAGCATGTAATCAGTTCCCACAGAAGTAGGCAGTTGTGCAGCCTAAACATATAGAGGGCAATAGCCATTTTTTCTTTCCTTATCTTGTCTCTTTGAAAAAAGTTGGTTAGATATTGCTTGTTAGATGTACTTTATATGATTTTCACTCAAATGTTAAATAACTGATGGTTTCCTTTTGGACTGGCATTCCTTCATCAAAGACAGGGGAGCCCTAATGCATGGGTATGTCTTTCTAACCAGCACCATCATATGTAGACGTGGTGTTCTTTATTTCTGTATTGTCTTCATAGCAATTGGACAACTTCAGGAAAATATTGTGTCCTTAATTTCTCTAAATCCTCAGGTATATTCAGAGAAACACTAAGTAAAAGAGGAGTTCGGGTTATAACCGGCTTAGGAAAGTATTTCTGACAAATAGACAAGAACAGAAATGGTTTTCTCTCTCAGGCAGCCTTGAAAGAAGCTCTAAAAGTATTCCATTTGGAAATGCCTGAAGGGGTGAGTCTAGCTGAAATGGTAAACATGGGTATTATCTTTCTTAATTTATGGAATTGCATCTTTTCTTTGCTTAAATCTATAGTTTAATACCTGCGTTGTGCATGTTTTCTTTTGGTGTGTTTTTTTTCTTTTCCCTTATGGTATGTTGGCATTTCCGCAATCAGTTCTATGTGACGTTCTTAAAAATAAAAAATATTTAAAAACATGAAATCTTTTTACTTCATGACATGAAGAAGCAAGTGTGATCGCAACCCATTTTTTCTCTTTAGGTTTTAAAAAAATAATTTAGTTTATGTTCTTCACTTAGGTTTTTTTTCTTTGTTTTATATATTATGTTATAAAAGTAGCTCACAGCTATCAGAACTGTGAATAATGTGAATTATGGTCATCTGTGACCGCTGATGACACACGTTATTTTTACAAATCTTTGAGTAAGTTTGGATCTAGAAGTTTGGGGGGTTTTGTGAGAATACTGTAATTTCCCATTATAGCAATTATTCTATTTCAGGATATAGTGAAGAACTTTGGCAAAATATTTTTAAATTGCAGGACTTTGAATCTTTATGGCTTATTCTTGATTATAGCAAGAGTGATAAAGTTGACTATGGAGAATTTACTCATTCTATATTTGGAGAAATGAATGAATATAGGAAAGCATTTGTGAGAAAAGTAATTTTATTACAGATATTTTAAGTGTAAATATTTCTCAGTCTAACTTTGGAGTTAGTTACTCATCATATTCTAGTTGTTGGGTTTTGTTATTTTTCTTAAGTTCTGTACTTGGAAATTCACTTCTTAAAGTTTCAGATGAGTTTATTAATAGAAAGGTAAGTTAGTGGACTGCATGCTGTTCCATTGTTAAATTAGTTCATTTTAAATTCTAGGATTGATTCCTTTTTCATGCATATGTGCTATTCTTATAGTTCAGTCCAGTGTCTAAAGTGTCTGGCACCCTGAGACTATCTCTTCCACAAGTTTGTTTCCTTATTTTGGCAAATGTACATGTGTAGACTTTCTCCCTGCAGTGTCTGAAATAGGAGGCAGTAATAATTATCTCCTTTGATACCTACAGTAAGAATCATTCTATTTATGAGACATGTTATATGTGAAATGCCACTTGTTATTTGTCTTTAATGTATTGTGGAGCTGTTTGTAGTATCAGACACTGATGACAAACCAGCCAAAGGAGTAACAACTGGATCTCAAGATCAAGAAAAATGACATATACTTTCATGCTTTCAGTCATGGAGGATCTGACTCTCCTAGCCCTACATATCAAGCATGTGTATTTGGGTAAAGTGAGATGAAAATGAAGCTGCTGTTAGCAGTGCTGGAGAGGCTGTGTGGAGGCTTCTGTCAGAATGATGCAGAATCTTAATAATTGGAGGAGGCAGAAGGGAAGCAGCTAAACTTCTGATACTAAGGATGAGCTCGAAATTAGGGAGAGAAGACTTTTTTTTTTTTTTT
>VYXD01002588.1:354827-366245 GCA_013397195.1 Hylia prasina
TTTTTTTTTTTTTTTTTGCATTGACTAGGGGACACACATTTGATGTGAAAACTGTTGAGGTGAAATAATTATGAAACTGCATAATCTAGAATAATTTTCTGGTATCTGGTAACCTTACAAAAAATAGGTAAATTGACATAATCCATTGCACAAGATCTAAAAGTATGTGCTAGGTAGTTAAGTGTATTTGATCTTTTCATCTTTCGACTTTTTTTTTTTCCCGAGATGCTTATATGAAATTCTTTTTTCCCCCCTATAGGCTTATATGAAAATAAATTTCCATAGAACTGGGAGTGTCCCTATGGTAGATGTCAGAAAATGTTACGGTGCAAAGAAACATTCTTTAGTATTGGCAGATAATTCACATGAACAAACAAACAAACAACCCCAAATCTGTAACTATGGAAGTCATCTTGTTAGCAGAGATAGCAGATACAGAAACTGGTTGGAAATACAAACTGTTTTCATATTTACTTAGACTTGAGAGGAGGAGTATGACATGGCAAAACACTGCTGAGCAGGCAGCTCAGAGTTGACAGTAATGCTTTTCCATTTTTTTAATATTCTGATTAAAATAATTGTAAGATGTTGTTGGTTTGGGTTTTTTTTTTCTTCCAGTAGGTTCTTCCACAATATTTTTTTATCAGCCTTTATAGTTATTTCTGATGAAGGCTTTTGGGAAGCCCTTCTCAGAAGGAAACTTAACAGAAAAAAACCCACAAACTTTAACCATACTTTATGCATAAACTTTTGGCCTACACCTTTGCGATTTGTGTTCTAAAGAGAAATTTGAAGTTAAAGGGGAACTTTCTTCATCTGAGGACTTACAAGGAGTCTCTCCAGAACATGACTATAAGTAGTGATGGAGTTCATATACACGGTTTTAATACTTGCTCTTTATCAAGCGGCTAATACTGCTGGTATGCAGAGTAATTCTTTTCCCTACCTCTGGAAGCAGTTATTTCTTAGCTTTCATCTGTAAGCTATCAGTGGCAAATATGATATTAATAATTTTCACTTAGTAGGATACTCTCATTTTCACATTACTGTTTTCCATCAAAATACGCAAGGATTCCAACTGACACAGAATGTACTCAGCACTTGAATAATTTATTCAGAAGGAACTTAATTTATTTCTGTGACAGGTTTGTCATTCTTTACAGAGGAAATGCTGGTTTCTTCGTTATTCTTCCAGGATTCTCAAAAATGTTTAAAGTCTGCCATTGAGAAAATAGGAGTTTAAATATTTGTATGTCAGTTTTAAAAAACAATACCTCCATGTACCAAACTAGTCACTTTGAAAGTCTCCATGGTGTCACGACCCTGTCTTTTTTACCTGTAGAAGAGAGGATTTTTTTTATATTGCCAGTGATTTTAATGGTAACACATGAAGTCACATGAGGGTAAAGGGATACAATATGTGATTTTTTTTCCAATGCTGTAGTGACATTTTTTTTGTACTTTTTTTCTCAATGCTATGAAATAATCTTGAGTATTTTCTTTATAAAATTGCAAGGACACAGATGTAAATTGCAGATGTAACTTTTCAAATGCCCATTTCCATCTTAAAGTTTTCCCAGAACTTTGAAGTTTTGTTACTGCAAACATATGCTTTCTTACAAGATAACTTCAGAACTTTAGTTTACAAATGCATTATGCAGCTTTTGCAATCATTTGAAGGAAAATATTTTCCTGATCTCTTAATTCATTGCAATTGGCTGACTCCATGTTTTCTGTTGATACTTAGTTCTGCTATGCTGTTAAAGTAAGGTAATTTCTACAGGTGGTAATAAGTGAGCCAATGACTTAATTCTGAAATCAGAATATTGAATTTGTCAATTAAAAACTATTTGCAAGCTAAAATTTGAAAGTTTCTTGCCTGAAGTATATTAAATGCTACATATTCATTCTTCTTTAAAATGTATTTAATAGAAAAATACACTTTCCTGGCAAAAGTGTAGAAGAAAAAATTAAATTGTCATTTCTGGAAACAATAGGAGAATTCTGCAGCAACCCCAATGAAGTGTCCTATTCTGAGTTTGAAGGTTACAATGAAGGATTAATTTTCAGAATCGTGGGTGATGATGATTGTGTTAATATCTTAAGGAATTCATGGGGAATTTAGAGTGGAAGATGATAAAAAAGAAGGGACATTTTCTAAACAAGGAGTGACTAAATAGGAGAAGATTTAATCTTGATGTGCATTACTTTATAATTAGCGTCTGAAACTGATTTCAGGGACAGAAAACTTTAGATGCTTTCAAAATAATTCCTGGCAAATTTCATGGAGTGTCTGTTGAGTTATGCTAGCCAGTCTTCTAATAAAAATGCTGTTCCATGACTTTTCACTGGAAATTATTAAGGCTGTTTCCCATACCAAAAGCCATAATTTTTTTATATTAAAATAAAGTGTCCTATTTTAAAATAAGAGAGAATTATAATACTAAAATGCCTGAAAGGGATATGTACCAGAGAAAATTTTGTTTTATGATGCATTGTGAAAAGCTTCAGATTTGACTGCATAAATGTGAATGGTAGCTTTTCTTCAGAAATTTTCTTATAACATTCTTTGTCTGACTTATTTTTTCTTATGCTGGTACTTAGCTTGAAAGAGAGCAAGTCATCATTTTCCAGTTTTGAGGATGTCTGCTGTACTGAAGGTGCAGAGATGTTCACAGCATTTAGCCCCTTGGCCTGTGCACTGTCTTGACTGATCTTGCTTTGTCATTTTGGTCAGGCATCCAAAGCTGAGCACTGAATCTCAAAGGTTTTAGTAATCACACATGTATTTTGTAATGCATAGCTTCCTTTCCTGTATCTTGCTAAGTGGTTTTCAAACCAAACAATTTATATTTAAATATCTGTTTTCTTGATATTACTGGGATTTTTAAACTAATACATAGCTGCTATATATTTTGTCAAACTGATATATAGCATCTCCTATCTACTCTGAAAGTATAAAACAGAAAAGTATTAAAAAAAGGCACAAAACAACCACCTCTGCCACCACAAAAATTAAATCATAAATTAAAATATTCTTTGCTATTTCAAATGTTCTGACAGATATGCTTTTCAATGTAATACATCTTTCTAATTCTGTAAAATTCTTTGTGTTAAGAAATAAAAATATATAATTAATGGGAGAGAGACTTTGGTTTTCATAGACCTATTACTGAAATTAAATGTATGTTGAACTGCATTTCTTAAGCCTATGCAATTAAAATATATAACTTTCCTCTAAGCTCATCTGCCTGGTTTTGTATTTATGCTTTGTGGTTAAAAGAATCTTCCTCTGTGACAGAATTTGTGTTTCATAGGAATTAAAGGGCAGTGCTAGAATGGATGCTGAAATGAGGGACGTTGTGGCTGACTAGCACAGTCTAGATATAGTACTTCCTTGTTCTAATAACTTGTGTGTTTTTATGTCTGGATTGTTTGACCATGCCCTCAAATGTAACAAGTATTGGAGGTTCTACTCTAAATACTCAAATGAGGGATTTTGGGGGGGTTCTTTTGGGGCTGCGAAATTCTGTATGTGTTTTTTTACAGGGAAAGGCAGATTTTGTCAATGTGTGTTCTAAGAAAGAATTCTGACTCAGTATGATTTTCTTGTTCCCCATTCCTCCTGGAATTTCTCTCACTGGAAAGCTTTTGTTAATTAGTGTTCTGGGAACTGGTGATTCTGAGAAGGACAGTTAATTCTGAGAAGGGAAACTTTAGCTCGTTAATGTGTCCATTCAAATAGCTGAAAAAATACCAAGTCGCATTTTTGTTAGTTTTTGAAAGGATCATATGCTCCATTCAGACTTTTTCACTTAGGAGAATTGTACCAACAGATAAAACTGCAGCTCAGTTTAATGAATGAAAGTGATTGTGAAATGATGTATTGACATATTTCTTTATGCAATGTTTAATTTTATTGTGAAGCTTTTAGGAAAATTGTTCCGCATTTTCCTATTGAAAGGAAAAATTCAAGACACATAGATGTATACTAAGTGGGTCTGCTTGTCAGAAGAAGCTGTATAGGTCATATCTGCCACAAATTTATTTTGTTGTTGTCATGGAAATTAAGTGCTATTATAGGGACATAGCTTTGATAGTCCTGCAATGTTTTTTTTGTTTTTGTTTTTGTTTTTAATCTAAAGACAGATCCCTAACAGGATAATCTAAGATAAATTTTAAAGGCCATTGACATCCTGGCCTGGATCAGCAATAGTGTGGCCAGCAGGAGCAGGATTGTCTCCCTGTACTGGGCACTGGTGAGGCCAACACCTCACCAGTTTTGGGCCCCTCATTACAAGAAGGACATTGAGGTGCTGGAGTGTGTCCAGGGAAGGGAAACAGCGCTGGTGAAGGCTCTGAAGAGTAAGTTATATGAAGGGCAGCTGAGGGAGCTGGGGTTGTTTAGTGCAGGGAAAATGAGGCTCAGAAGAGACCTTATTGCCCTCTATAACCACCTGAAAGGAGGCTGTAGCCAGGTGGGGATTGGCCTCTTTCTCCCAGGTAACCCGCAACAGGACAAGAGGAAATGGCCTCAGGCTGCAATGAGGGAAGGTTAAGATTGGACATCAGGAAAAAAATGTCACTGAAAGGGTGATTAAACTTTGGAACAAGCTACCCAGGGAGGTGGTGGAGTAACCATCCCCAGGAAATGACTTAGCACATGGTGCTGTTTGGTCAAAAGTTGGACTTTGTGATCTAGAAGGTCTTTTCCAACCTTACTGATTCTGTGATCAGTGGTTGCCTCATCAGATCTTGATGTCTATGGTGAATTTTTAATGTCATTCACAAAAGTCACTTTTATCTGCTCACAGTTTCTCATTGTCTAAACTTCAAGTGGTAGAAAAGAATTCAAACCAAATTCTTCTCCCGGTTTGCCCACCATGCTTACTGTGAGTAGAAAAACACAGTAACTACTCAAACCAAGGTCTGTGGTATCTGATTTTTCATTAAGAGTTGTCTCAATGGCCTGATTAATTGTGCTCTGACTTGCTCTTATTTACTTGTGAACATTTAATGAACATGAATCCTTTTCTTTAATCAATGCTTTGTAGCTTTAAAACCATCTGGAAATGTCTACTGAGTTTACTGCCTTTAAATTTATTTCAAACAAAACTTTCTACATTTGCTATCTTTTTAAGAATTGCCCATGTTTTCCAAATTAGAGTGTGTTCTTAGTTAAAGTGGGGTTCTCGAACAAGATTCTTCACTAAAACTCACTGCTGAATAAACTAGTTGTCTTCATGCCACCATGATTTACTCTTCTGCTAAAAAGTGTTAGCAGTTTGTTGTAATTGAGAACATCAGAAATGCATTATGGTGTGAACGTATTTTGTCCTATTAGATGTGCAGGGTCCCAGAAGACAAGTAGAAATTAGTTAAGTGATTTAACTCCTTATTCTGAAGGTCGGTAACTACTTCATGAAATAAATATGCACTGACACTGTAAGCTGGAATGTTTAAGAGCACTTTGAAAAATTGAAGAAAAGGCACACAGAGCAAACCTTCAGTAGCTTCACTTTGTCTGCTAATGGAAATACATCATCCTCACCAGGAGTGGCTTTGTTGCTGAGAAAAGGCCTTTTTACCGATTCACACTCAAAAACTCATTTCTCTTCCATTAATTACTGCCACGTGATCAAATTGTATGCCTCTTTGTGGACAGAACAAAAAAAAGGTTAAAAATGTATCTACCACTGTGTGTTTGTAGGGATGTGCTGTTTACTTTTGGAGTTTGAGTTTTTGTTTTTGTGGACATTGGTTATTTGATTTGTTGGTTGCGGGTTTTTTTGGTTTGTGCATTTTCGTTTTTATTGTGTGAGGGTTTTTGTGGTTTTTTTTTGGTTTGTGCATTTTGGTTTTTATTGTGTGAGGGTTTTTGTGGTTTTTTGTTGGTTTTTTTTTTTTTCTTAATAGTTTTGGTTTGGTTTTGAGTGTGTTATCTCTACATAATAAAAAAGCCTAGAACTGATTTCTGATGTATTTAAGAAAACAGGTAAGTTTCTGTGGCAGAAAAAAGGAACGTAGAAAATCACATGCATTTTTTCCTTGATATTACCCCAATAGTTTATCCTTCGTATTCATACTTAGCAATTCAGAGACTGAGATAGTTCAGTACTTGCTCTTCATGTTGTTAATCATCTTGTCTTTAATAAGTTGAGTCAGAACTACTCTGTTGTAACCATCAGACATCTCCAGTGATGCAGGAGGTCTATTTAGTCTATTTGTTCCACAGAGGACATTTCAAAATATTAACCAGATTGGAAGGTACTTAGGGAGGAAATGTGGTAAGACATTACTTTCATGATGACCCTATGAAATATCTTGTGACTCCTGTACTTTTGTGGTGTCCCTTTTTGACTGTGAGGAACTTGAGGCGTAAAGTTGATAAAAAATACCTTTGAGCAAAAAAAAAAAAAAATTAGATCTGTTTATCAAAAGTTTCTTAATGTTTATTGGAGCATCTGTTGTGTTTACCTGGAATTTATAGTATCTGGCTACCTCTTTTCTGGGTATTTTTTCCTCCTCTCTCATGTGTTACATTTTGGATGGAATTAATTGGGTATGTGCACAGAAACTTCAGCATCAACATTTGCTGCCACTGTCAGAATGGATGATAACTGCTTTACACTTCACATGGAGGAAACTCCATTCTGCTACAGTAAAGTGCAGGTTAATATCAGTGGAAGCTAAAATAACAGCTTTGGAGATGTATCTTAAAGCAATATTCCTTTTTTTCTTACAACTTGGGTTGAGTAAGTGTACACTTAATCACTCCTGTGTCTAATTGTGGGATCCTATGATTTGTCTTGGCATGAATTAAATTCTGCACTCACAGTGGTAAAATTATTCCCCTGAAGTAATTTCTTTTGACAATAGCATTTGCCTTGCAGATGCAGTGATTAACTGCAGGCATCAGTTGTGAATATTGCAGTTGTTTTCATCCTCTAGACATTCTTGAATTCTTCTCCGTTCTCAACGTTTCATGACCAAAGGAAACAGCAACAGAAGTCAAACCAGTGCTTTTATTTTCCCCCTAGAACAATCATTTTGGAAGCATCTGATGTCGCAACACAGTTTAAACCAAGATATAATATTCTGCTTTTTATGGGTTTAATATGCATTTGAGAGATATCTATTCTAGATATTCTTGTTGCATCGATCCAAGTAACCACAGGAAATAGGCACTCCAAAAATTCATTTATTTATTTATTTATTAAAACCAGTGCAGTGAGAAGGGAATCAGTTGTCAATGCCAGATAATTAACTTTCCATGTTCTTTGTGCTTATTTTTTGATGCTTTGCCCCTTGTTTGAGACTATGTGATTTCTAAGTTCTCTTTCCAGTTTCATCTCGGTATGCCTCCAAACTTCTTTTGGGAGTACCCTTCTTGGAAATGAACTTCTTCAGTAACAACCATAATGCCAAAATACATTCAGAAATAAATCAAAATATGAACAAACATCCAGCAAGAAAAGTCTATGGGGAAAATTATAGGAGACAGGGCAGATAAAAGCAAATAGTAGCTGCAATGGTATTCCTAGTCTTGAATATTTTTTTGTTCATTCATGTCTTTTGACTTCCCTCTTCCTTCTGGAACAGCAGTCATAAAGCCTGCCTTTACTATTGGTCCATGTAAATATTATTCCTTCACATAAAGTCAGATGAAATCTGTCTGGAAGAGCTTTTACAAGGTTATCTACTCCATTATTCTGTATTATCTAAAAGAAACTTTCTCATTTGAGATGGAGACTCTACCACATTCCCAGGTAATCTGTTCTATTGCTGTTACAAGTTGCCTGCTAATTGACCTGAATATTTCTTGCTAGGGTCTAAGCTGATTACTGTTTCCTCTATCCCATCCTTTCCTTATGTAACAGCTTTGAAAACTATTATTACATCCCCTTTGATCTGAAGTCTGCTAAATATGGCTGTTTAGGAAAAATGCATTAACTGGACAGAATGAAGACCATTCTCATTTTTCTCCCATAAGTGCCAATTGGTACTTTCCTTGTGTTGAATTCAGTGTTCTACATGAGGCACAGTGCTTACTTTTTTAATCAAATGTCTTCCTTCCCTCTCTCTTTCCTTTCACAATCTGATTTTATTANCTGGTTACAGTCTTGCCAGTGAGGTACTTGTATTACAGAGCTTACTTTTTTTATCAGATGTCTTCCCTCCCTCTCTCTCCTTTCACAATCTGATTTTATTAAAGTCTTGCTGACATTATGATTTTAACTTGCAAATTTTCTTCTCAAGAACTGATTTTTCTTGCATCGTTTCAGTTGAAGTGAAACAGTGAAGTTCTACCATCCTTTGAGATACGGGGGGATGTTCCTGCTGGAAAATCTGGTGTGTCTGTTTTGTGGGAGCTTTGCATACTATGTATGCAGGAATTTATTAGAATAGGCTTTACCATTGCTTATTTTTTGATACCATATGGAAATGGAATACATGGAAAATACTTCATGTCAGCTGAAAATATCTTTATTAGACTTTGAGATCTGTAGTAATCCCTGTTGCAGTCTGATGCATAGAAATGCAGGTAAGACAAGTCAAAGCTTGCTCCTCTAAAACAATGCTCAAGATGTAGGATGTCTATTATTTCCTGCTCCTCTCTTCTTTCACTTAAGTTAGGCTGCCTCTAACCTGCTGAAGTGAAAGGTTTTATTCAGTAAACATAGTGGAGGACTGCTGTTTCCAGGTGAGATTTTTCTTCAGCCTCCTTGTCAACTTGCTGCTGTATAAATGTCTGCAGTGCCTTCCTCCTCCTCCCCTGTGAGGTTACTACCATAAATAATACATAAAACTGTGAACCGCCTTTCACCCTGAAGGAGCAGTGCCCAGGGTTGCTTTAGACACTAGTCAGGATTATGTCAAGATTACTCTTTAGTATTCTTTTTGGCTCAATTGCATTTTTCTCTCACTAAAATGAAAGGAGTACTAAAAACTGCTGCTGTATTAGTTCCAAATAAACATGGACTACAAACTGTTCTCCTTCAAAGACAGTCTTTTTGATAATTTGTTAGACTGAATTTGTACTCTTGGGCTGTAGAGACTTTTTGATGGCAGCATAAATGTGGGCTGTGAATTCTTAACTCATATCTATGAACATTTTAAAGGTGGAAAAAGATGGTTTTGATGACTAAAAAGTCAACCCAGAATGAGGGCAACATCATGATACTCAGTTTAGACTGAGTTTTAATTGCTTGTTTCTAATATCTGTCTTAATACAAAGTTCAGAAGCATCAAACAAGAACTGGCATGGTAGGTGTCAATTTAGTGATCTGGTAAAATATAAATGGAGGCTGGTGTCCTATCTGTGCTTCTGGAAATGCCTTATGTCCGCTCTGTACCGTGAAGCTGATTTCCTGTTGCCAAAACAGGATGTGGAGATGCTTTTCCCTTTAGAAGAGATGATGAACCATAGGACTTCTTACCCATCTGTATTCTTGAATGCATTTTGCCTAAGGGAAAGGCTGCGTGGCTATAAGGGTGGGAGATGGCACATGGAACCTCCTCAGAAATTTTCAAAATTAATATTAAAAGCCTAAGCCAAGGAGTTATTAAAAAATGTAAATGAACCTCATAAGCAGTGGTCTTCCCCCCCCGCCCAAGATTAGCATAATATTCACATTAATTATGATACTGCTAGATTTTAAATTAGAGCTTCCTTTTATGGAGGAGGAGTAGCAATCTTTTAGTCACAGTAGTGGGAGAAACTTAAAGGTATATTTAAGTTGGCAGCTCTGCTCTCAGAGCCTCTCTTTTTGCATTTTTTTCTTCTACTCTGCCTCCCCTTTTGCTGCTGAATCTTTTTGAGCTGGGACATGTCAGTGACTGTTTCATTAATTTGCTTTCTAGGTTTGAAGAGCCTAAAAGATGTGTCATGGCCTGAGCTAGGCACAATGCACACTACTACACTGGGATATAATCCTCACCTCAGAAAATGCAAAATATGGGTTGGAAAAAATATGAGACCAGGAAGAGCTGAGGATGGGAGACAGGGAATTCTATGTTAATGATATAAACAGCTCACTTTTAATGTAATAGCAAGCATCTCAAATTGCATCTTGCTTGACAAGTACCTATGGCAGCGATTTGTAGAAAAGAAATCTTTTTATGAAAAGATTATTGAGAAGTCAGAGCAAATCTTCAACTCTGCATAGGCTAGCAGAAACACTAAGGTAGGTCCCTAGATAGGTAGAGTTTTAAAATATTATGAGGATTTTCTTTGTTTAGGTGATTTGCAAGCAGATCTTAGAAGCCATTCTTTTTTAGAGATGTCCTTTGACTCTCCCATGTGGTATTTCCTGGCTGCATAAAGTTTTATATTAAAAAAAAATTGTTACATGATATGAGAATGCTTCTTCCATTTTGACAGAATACATTTGCAAAAAAAATCTAATAGAAAGGATTTTGTTGGCTTTGTGTGTGTGCTGTTGTGAACCTTGACGTTAAGTAAAAGCAGATGAGAACCTGAGTGGAACACAATGACAGCAAGGGACTTCCCTGTGCATACCTTGCCAGCAGCTGTTTTGTATATTTTAAATGGTGTTCCTCACTACAGCGATGGCAGATTGACTTCTGTCCCTCTGCCAGTCCTCCCAAGGTCTGAATTGCAAGCCAGGTAGAAGGGTAAAAGTTACAAAACTGGCACCTTGAATTCTCACCAGAGGCTGATAGGAAGTCTGTACCCATGCTGCTGCAGATGCACTGTGATCTTGAAATGAAAATGTCTTCTTAAATAGGGGTATTAAACTCTCAAGATATTTTAGCTTGCATGCTTTCAAGCTGTAGGGAGATGGAGGTGTTACAACCACCCATTCTCAAGAAAAGATGTCAGGAGAGTTGTGGCAGCCTCGGTTAGTCCCTGGCTAGGAGTGTGCTGCTTTAGGCAGCTGCTTTAAGGTACCTCTGTTGTGCTGTCACACTAGGCTGCCTGCTTATTCCAAAGAAAAAGCTGAGCCTTCCAGAACTTTAGGGCATGTATCATTCTCTTTCTGAATATGTAAAAGTTTATGGAAATCACCATAGCTATAGTGAGTAGCAAAAGTGAAACAGGTATTCACTATTCCTGGGGGACACAGATGTTAGAGGTTGATCCCCATTTCCCTGTTTCTATGGTTGGACAGATCAGACCTAACACCTCTCTCTGTTCTAAGTTCCTATTGCAGGAGGTGTGCAAGGCCTCAGACAAGACTGCTGATGCCTTGGTGGCCCCATTCCTTCAGTCCAGGCACATCTCTCCACATCTCCATGTACACCCATGTGCACAGGACAGGTAGATGGCTGAGGCTGGAGTTTTGTTGGTTGTGTTGTACCTCCTGTCCCTAATCCAGATGGTGGGCTCAACAGTATTTGCTGCAACAGCAGCCCCTGAGCCTGCTCCTTTTTTTTTTTTTTTTTTTTTTTTTT
>VYXD01002588.1:374573-407478 GCA_013397195.1 Hylia prasina
CCCCACCCCGCCCCCGCCTCCGGCGGGTGGCGGCCCGGAGCCCGGCAGCGGCTGCAGCCCCCGGGGCAGCGGCGGCGCCAGCGAGTTTTTCTTCGACCGGCACCCAGGAGTCTTCGCCTATGTACTCAACTACTACCGCACCGGCAAGCTGCACTGCCCCGCCGACGTCTGCGGGCCGCTCTTCGAAGAGGAGCTGGCCTTTTGGGGCATCGACGAGACCGACGTGGAGCCCTGCTGCTGGATGACCTACCGCCAGCACCGCGACGCTGAGGAGGCCCTCGACATCTTCGAGGCGCCCGACCTGCTGACGGGCGAGCCGCCCCCCGACGGCGACGACGCCGACTTGGCCGCCAAGAGACTGGGCATCGAGGACGTGGGGGCGGCCGCCGAGGGCAAGGGCGGGCGCTGGCGGCGGCTGCAGCCCCGTGTCTGGGCGCTCTTCGAGGACCCTTACTCTTCCCGTGCCGCCAGGGTAAGCGCCGCCGGCCGGCGCTCCCACGGGGGGCTGGGGAGGCCGAGGGGCTGCTGGGGGCCCCTGAGCGGGAGCCGGCATCATGGGGAGGCTTGCCCCGCTTGGGGTGTCCGTGCAGAAGTGATGCTTTGGTGGGCCACTGCAAGGGGGGGGACATAGGCCCACGTGAGGTGGTGATGCTTGTGCCCTCCACATCTGCCGGCAATGTCAGGCAGCACAGGGTCCTGCTGTGCCAGCATCCTTCCCATGGGAGTGTATGGGGGTGAGGTGGGAGCTGTGCCCGGAGAAGCCTGCGAGAGAGCCATAGTCATCCCCTGGCCTGTGTGGGGGTGTGGAGGGTGTGACTCATTGGTGGACTTTTTTGTGTGTGGGTGTGAGCAGGAACAGCCCCAAGGCACCCTCATCCTCCCTGAGCGCCAGCATGAAGATGCTTTTGGGGCCAGGGCAGCTGGCCTGAGGTCTTGGGTTTGGGTCAGGTGGTGACAGTGACACAGGAGAATGACCTCTGTCCTTTCTGAGCTTTGCTCTGTCTGCACTGGTAGGTGATCCTGGTTCAACAAAGTAAATGTGACAGGGGGTCACCCTGGCTCTTCCTCCATTGATTTCTCAGGGTGACCCTGCCTGGCTCAGTGACTGAGGGTCTGGGGACAAGACAGTAAGTAATCATACTGACTTTCTCTAACTTAGATAGGGATTTTAGATTTTCATGCTCACTGCTTTATACTTTGATGACTTGGATTTTAGTTCTGTCTTTTTATTGCAGTTGTCAGTGGTGATGCAGGTTTGCTCTCTAACTGAGGGTTTTGGAGCAAACAAATGGTTGTAATTCCTCTGAGAGAAATGCGTAGCGGTGTCTCTAATTTGACCAGGAAAGCAACCCCCAGCAAATCCTCCCTGCAATACAAGACAAACGACTTGTAACAGGAAATGTTTGATTATAAAATAGCAGTAAGTATTTTTTAGTGTATTTATCAGGATTTCCACAAAGTATTCAGAGCTAAACCTCATTCTGCAGAAAGTGCGGTTATGGTGGGTGTAGTCTCCTAATCAGTTCCACTTATTTCGCTGGCAGTCTCGCAGATGTGCGCATAAGTGTGTGGTTTAGTAACTTCTGCAATTGTACTCCATGGCATGATGCAGCTTCTGCCCGCTCACCCTATGAGCTTATTGAGGTAAGTTAAACAGAAAGTAAAAGTCCTCACAGTTACTACTGTCACTTGCAGAGTGCCAACGTTGTTTCTGTTTGTGAAGGTTGCCTACCAGTATGTTACCCCTCAACAGCTGGCTCCAGTTGATTCTTAAAATATGTTTTTAATAAAGAATGGGTTCTGAAGAAAAGCTACCAGAAGTGTCTCTTTGCTCATCAGTGACATACCCACATCTCACATCACGTCTCAGCTGTTTGAATCCTAAAGAAAACTTTGCTGTCAGTTACCTGACAAACTGTAGTGTATGCGGCGATTGTCCTGCAGGTTTTCTTTCACCTTCTGTCTTGTGGAAAGTTGCTGACAGTGTCAAAACTGCAGCCTCTATGACAGAGAATCTTCCTGCTCAACTTTTCTGGAGAACTGAGAAGTGTGGAGTAAATGTTAAATGGAAGATGGCAGGAGAAGTAGGAGGGTAGGCATTCTGTTGCACTTAGGTTTTCAGCCCAGTCTTTGACAGAGCCTGTAGGGTACTTGCTTTCCAAATTTTCCATCTGTACTAGGTCATCCTGAACCATTAATGGCTTGGGTGAAGATATTTCAAATTTGCAAAATAACACTATAGTAGGAAATTGCAACATGTCAATATGAATCCCTTAGAAGATAGAGTATGTAGCTTTTTATAACTTAACTGATTTCAAAGATTTTTTTCTGATTTCAAACCCAGGCAGCCCGAAAAAGGAAGTGTCAGAACCATAACAACAGTGTCTAAATCTGTATTTTCATTTTCTGAAGATGTGTACTTGATCTTTCAGGTAGGGAGACAATTTTGAGAATTTCTAGTGAGTTTTAAAGCATTAAATTGAATTTGTATTTAAGGACTCGCACACACTTAGTAAGCACTCCTGAACACAGTAATTTAAGGTGATGGTAACCTTCGTTCGGAACTGAGACATTATGTTTTTCCACACCTGAAACAAGAGCCCTTATTTTCTGAGTATTCTGGCAAATACACTCTTGTTTTATGTCAGCTGAGATGATGACTAACTCTAAAAACATGAGTGAAATCCTGGGCTTACTGAAATCAAGACAACACTCTGTGAACATCAGTCTTTGCCTCAGTGTTAGTTACTGACTCATACACCACTTAGATTATGGTGGGGCTGCTTAGTGGTAAACTTTCCTAAGAACTGTGGTAATTTTTTTTCTTTTAGCATTACTTGTTTAGGTTCACTAGTGTCCTTTTTGACAATTATGATGCTGACAAAAACGGGATATTTTCTGTTAATGAAATGGTACTTAATATTTGTGATCTTCTTTATTCAAAACTGTGATCTCTAAAAATAGAAATTTATAGAAATTCAAATATAAGTTGCCATGGTAACCTCTTCGGGGATAGTGCACGCACAAGATTATTCTAGCAAGACCATCCAGTGATGTTATATAAATAGTGGAACTAGTTTGTTGACAAGAAAATTTACTTTAGTCAAGATTCTAAAAATAATTCAACTTTTAGTGCATGCAATTTGCTAGTCAGATAGCGACATCTACTAACTATGGGGCATGTAAATATGAAATGTAATCCATGTACATATGATTGCTTTGAAACCTGCAACACTTCCCTTTGCTTCCCAAGTTCAGGAATGTTCTTTCTGAATGTTATTTCTGTCTTCATATTATCGTTTTGGATTTCATAGACCATGAAATGAAATTAAAGAGTGCAGCCGTACTCCTTTCACTCCACGCATAATAGAACGATCATTCACAAAAGGCTGTTTGACACCGTGCTGTTGTGTAGATATGGAAATATACTGGCATAAGGTGCTGTCATAGGAGGAGGAGTGCTGGACGACTGAATCTTTGTGCGTTGGTTTAAACGTCTCTGAAACAGAGACCTGATTCTTACCTGCCTAGAGCACGTGTGCTGTTTTGTTGGTTAACATCTATAAGTGATTTTGGTGTCTGGTGGCTCCTGAGTGCCAGGTACTTGTTTGCTTTAGTGAAGTGTGAGCATGCATCTAAGTAGTTTGTACGAAAGCACAAGAGGCAATATTAAGTGCTGAGTTCAAAAAGTGTCTGCAGATGTCCAGCAGGAACTGCAATGCCAGTGCTCATCTCACATACCATATTTCAAAGTAATTACCTCTAAAGCCTTTTTACTTTTGAATAATAGTTGAAAAATGATGCTGTTTAAAGAAGTAATTAGTATTTGTCATTGATTTTTCCTAAGGATTATGGATTACTCTCGTACTGAGTGCAGGAATACAAAAATGGCCCTGAAGTTCACCAGGTCCATAGCTATATATCCTTAATGTTTTGAGAAGACTCTGAATCTGTTCATGGGTAAGGGGACAGCACCTGCCACATGGGGTAGTTAAGCAATGGGGGAGTCAGCATGGCCCAGGGCACTTGAGCTGGCACTGCCCTTTGCAGCAACTGAAGGCAGCTTACACAGCCCCTTTGCTATGGTTTTTATCTCTAGGAAAGATCATAATTGCTTGGTTTACAAGGAAATACAAATCCTAATTAGCAAGTATTTGTCAAGTTTGCTGTAAGTAAATATTCACTGCAATGCAATTAAACCCACAAAAGCCTTGCAGTCTAGGTATCAAGATACATCTTTGCAGGTGTTCTTAAAAATACTGATGCTGCTTCATAGTGACATGGGGAGCTGTATTTGAGCAGTGGGTGGTATTTTTGGGGGGAAATAAAGTTCCCCTCTGCTGCTTTGTATGATGTTAAATTTTCAGAGATTCCTTTCAGTGACCCATTGCATCTACACCAGCTTTGAACATTCGGTGAGGTGAAGAATCAGCTGCAATGAGTGAGAAGTGGGGGGGAAATATGATTCTACAGATTCCCTCGAGAGGCTGAAGATACAGATATTACAGATACATTCTTATCAAACATAACTTATGTTTTTATTTGGTGGCTTGCTTATGTTTTCTCCAGGTACCTAGATACCTGTTTTGATACCTGTCAAGAAAGCCTTGATTTAGGAAGCCTGTCATATACTATGGTGAATGACTGAAGTGAGTTTTATTTTTAGGGATTTGCCTGTTCTGATGCAAGACAGGTTTTATTTTTGGTGGAAACAACACTGC
Source organism: Hylia prasina (assembly GCA_013397195.1). Classification (NCBI taxonomy): domain Eukaryota; kingdom Metazoa; phylum Chordata; class Aves; order Passeriformes; family Sylviidae; genus Hylia; species Hylia prasina. The sequence goes on from VYXD01002588.1 coordinate 379,295, forward strand.
TGCAGTAGTCTGAAATACCATGAATGGAGTGGTGAAGGTACATTAGTCTCAGAATATATGTTTGTAGATTAAAAGTGAATAGCAAAGGTCTGCCTTCTTGACTGATAGGAAGGCCTTTCATACACAAATGGAAATCTTTACTCTGTCTTTTATTCAATGAGGAAAGCAGGCATACTTTAGATTTTACCATTCAGTTATTAGTTAGGCAGACATCAGTCTGAAAATGGCACAAAAAAAATAGTTGAGGTTGATACTTCAAAGAGGGTATTCCTTCTGCTGGTAATCAAAGCGCTGAATTTATTTACAAGTGGGAAAATAGTCAATTTCATTAAATTGGTGAAAAATAGTCATTCTGCTTGAAGCATTTATACTACGGGAGCTGTCTTTTTCAAGGACACATCAAGATGTGTTGCTAATGACAAAAGTCATAATGAATTACTGTTACAGATACTCATACACTCTGCAGCTTCATGTGTAAGTGGGCTGACTAAATCACATTTGAGTAATTTTTATTAATTTACTTCCGGCATGCTGGCTTCTAAAAGTCCTTATTGGAAATTCTAGCTTAATACATGCTGTATAATCAACTGGTTTGATCTACCCTAAGTGTAGATGGTTTCTGATGGTACTGACATATCAGTGAGGTAAAATCAGCAAGATTTCTGCCTTCCTAACTTCTGCCTCTTCCTCTACAGCTGTTCTGCCTGATGCTGCTAGTGTTTCCATGGAAACAAGCCAGCTCTTGGCTTCCTCTTCCCATTGAAAACAGCCTTCTCACTGTCACTTATTCATCCGGGAAAAGATTTTGTCATGGCTCTGACATAAATGACACAGAGATGATCTGTCCCATCATTTCAGAAATAGGTGCTATTAGGTATGTGCACATGCATACAGCCAGATTGTCTTTCAGTGACTCCAAAATAATTTGGTTAATGGACTTAGGTTGAATTTGCTTTGGTGTAACTGGAAGTGGAAATCAGCTAATTAGACACAGCCCAATATAGTAACAGTGTGAGAACTATTTTTAAGTGAGAAATCTGGTAGACAATGTTCTCTTTTTTATGTAGTTAATATAGAATGTAGTATTTGTCATGTTTGTTTACAGTGATAAAATTCCTAAATGGTTTATTTTGAGGATGAGAATTTGTCCTCAAACTGATTAAGATGGTGGTGGGAGGAATACCTCACAACTTGGGATGAATATTGTATAGGTTTCAGTGCTACTGTCAGATCAGGAATCACGTTATCATGCACATCATGTGATGCAGTCAGAATACAAAATAAGCAATGCAGGAAAACTGGTGTCTTCAAGGTCCTTTCATTTTTAAGGTACTTAATCCAAAGTAAATATATCAATCAATATCCTGTGAAGAAATCAGTATTTTTGCTTGATTTGGTGAATTTGTGTTGTCATAATCAAAAAACTTCAGATCTCGGATAAATTCCATATCCTTGATTTATATCCTTCACTGAGCGACTTCAGTATACTATAAGAGAAGTTTGTGTAAAATTTGCCTACCCTTCTCTCCCTCAGTGATCATTGGCAGAGTGTGATGGTTCTCTTCCTATGAAGGTGCCTTGCAACTGGGGTAGAAGAATAAGAGAAGAGGAAAGGCTCCCTCTATAAATTTTTAATATTTTAATAATCTCTTATAAAAGTGACGTGCAGTAGTTCTAAGATGGAAGAAACAAGTTCTTCTCATTATCAAGTGCTGTTTCAGCACTGTTCCTTTCTCCAGAGATGGTTCCTCCTCATCCTGTGATTCAGATTCATGGCTCATCTTAGTTTCCTTCAGCCATAACTGGAAAGAGAGGGTTTATGCTCTCTATATTTAGCACCCAGTGGGGGTAGTGTTTCCCTTTTAATTCTCTTTACTAAACTTTCCTTTAGACTTCTCTTCTGTCAGCGTGGTTTACATAAACTTGTGGGGATTTCTGCAGGTTTTTTTGTTTGTTTATTTTTTATTTTTTTATGGTGAGTAAATTATTTAAGCAAATAAAATATAGTTATAGTAATAGTCAGAACATCAAGCTATCAGCTGTCAGTCTACTCAGTGTATTTCTTATACAGTTCCTTTACACACTCCTGTTCTTTCACAAGCACACACTTTTCCAGTATAAATCAGTAATTGCATAGGAATAAAACTTTTATTTTAAAGAAATGCTAGGCAAGGCTATTCAATAATTTTATATGCAGAGGAAATAGGGGAACTACGTCCATGCAGAGGAAATAGGGGAACTACGTCCAGGCTTACTTACGTGTGCTCTTACTTCCAGAGAGCCTTTTCCTTGATGCAAGGGCTGAAACATGACAATATTGCACATGTCAGAAATAATTTGTTCTGGTGAACAAAATATTCAACTGAGGTAATGTGCAAGCACATAGTATTAAAAATTTAGCTTGGTGATATTTATCAATGTGATCAAAGGGATTCAAGTTGTAGTGATGACCTGGTACATTTTTTCCCTATGGTAGAAATATATATTGATATATTGATATAACTAAATGATAATTTTGTCAGATGCTATAGAAATAGCTGTAGAGAACAAATATGAAATCACAAGTTTTTTTGTTTTGTTTTGTTCCACTAATTTGTTTAATTAACATCTTTGTTGGTACTGTATGATGACTAAAGCAGTTTTGAAGGAAAAACTCCATTTCCATCTGTTAATCAGAAGTGTTAAAAGTAGAATGTCATCTAATCGCATGAAATACAATTTCTTGTGATTTTCTTTACAGATATCCTGGCTGAAGTGGTGGCTTGAAGCTTAAAAATCAAATTACCTGATTATGTATTATAGTAGTGTGTTGTTATTCCCCCTGCTGCTTTTAAGTTGAAATTCTGGAATGTTGCTGTGCTTTTGGGCTTTTTACCAGTAGCTTAATTATTACAGTAGTGTGATAAATCAGTTCTTTGTTGTTACAGGCAGCCTTTTGTAGTTTCTTAGTGTTTCTAGGTGAAACAGATATTGGGTCTTCCAGCAAAATGCTGTAAACAGAGAACAGTCTCTTAGCCTAATGCAGAATAATGTGGTAGAGTTCATTAATATCCATGAAATATGACATGCAAAGTGATCTAAGCTTATTTCTGAAATAAGCGTAGTTTTAAATAGGTATAGGTTAAAGTGTTTATATTTTCATTAGTGTATAGCATAGAGAATTACATTTTTCCACCTTGCCTAGTCTTTGTAAGAGTAAGTGTTCCTTGAAGATTGTGCATTTGGCTTGGATAATTTTTAGAGTATTAAAGTTATAGTAGATGGATACATAGCAGTAAACTTCTTTTTAACTGTTTAATCCTTATCCTAAGAGAAATAATTCTTCTTTGCCAATGACTTTCACTCCACTAAAATGCTTGCTTCGACAAAAGCAGAAAGCTATTCCAATATTAGGGATCTGAAAATACCTGGGATTTTAGCGCAACAGAAACCAAATGCTGAAACTCAGTTAATGGCAGAGAAAATGGCATTGGAGAAGACGAAATTTAGCATAGTTGAAAGAGGGGGCCTGCAGAACAGTGCTGTGAAGTGCTGGGTTACATGTTGTAGCCATAATGCAGAGCACTGGCTGAGTTCCCAACAGTTTGGCAAGGGGTCTGTGTTGGTGCCTGCTGCACTGAGCAAGAGATGAACCATCCCCAACAGCATCCTGCTGCTCTTGGCCCAAGTGATTTCTCAGACTGTGAGCATTCACAGAATATATTAGGCTTTTGTATGCTGTGTGCTGTAAGATTGAGGATAATCAAATATGTGGTAATTAATATTTTATATAAAGCCTGTGCAATAACAGAACTTTAATTTTTTTAATGTAGATATAAAATTATTACAGGAAAATGTAAAAATGTTTTTGAAGTATACAAATGTCTGGGTATAAATTTTCTTTAGATCTTAGACAATATCAAAGGAGATGTCCTCAGTAGTCCTTATTTTTACATAGGTATTTAAAAACTTTTCAAGTGAGCAATAGTCTTTATTGGCAGTTGGTAATCCTACTGATATGAATGGCAATTATGTTTAATAATTGGTTTCAGGAGTATCTTCATTTTCACAGGATAATTGTTCCAAGCTGAAAGAGGTAAATGATTTTTTTTTTATTAGTATCATCAATAGTATTATTACACAGGTCTTTTTTTTGACAGGAACTTTTCAGTATTCTAAGTTTAATTCAGATATCATTTGGAGAAGAACATTATTTGTTTTTCTGGTTTTTCATCTCATTTGGGAAATAAATTTTCTTGCATTTGCAGTTCTAGATCTGATACCTACCGTCAGATTTTCATTTGAATCTTAGGATGTAATTGATGCACAAGCACATCTGAATTTCACCTTGAACATTCTTCCCTTGGTCTGCACAATTATTTTAAAAAATTATAAATAACTCAGTTGGGAATGACTTATGTCTTTCTACAGCTTCCTGAGAAAGAGAAGTGGAGAGGGAGGTGCTGATATCCTGGTACCCAGTAACAGGATGTGGAAATGGTTCAAAGCTGTGTCAGAAGTTTAGGCTGGTCACTAGGAACCATTTCTTTACTGAGAGGGTGGTCACACACCGGAGCAGCCTTCCTGGAGAAGTGGTCACTGTCCCAAGCCAGACAGTGTTTAAGAGGAATTCAGGCAATGCCCTTAATACCGTGCCTTAACTGTTGATTCAGCTGGGAAGTGGTGAAGCAGTTGGACTAGATGATTGTTGTAGGAGCCTTCCAACTGAAAGAATCTATCATATTCTAAAGAAGTAAGTTCTGGTTTTCCAACCTTACCTTCTTTCCCTTACAATGGAAAATCAAGACCTTTTATTTAATAATGATTTTTTCATATTTTCACGGTTTGAAAACAAAAGTGTATGTAGTAAAAGACATAAATGACATCAACTTTTTTTTTTAGAGCAGAAATCAAACAGGGTAGGATTTCAGTGTAAGTATTGAACATCAACTTTGCTGGATAACTCATTGTCTCTTCACTATCTCTTAATATGTTAAATTGATTTAAACACCTTAGGCATCTTATTCCTTTGGCCGGTGAATTTTATTGCTGGCTGTATTAGAGACTGTTTGAATACAGCTTCAAATTTGAGAATTGAGACTCTTGACAACAAGACAGAGTTATTTTCCTGATTGCCTAGGTGATATACCTGTGCAGCTGGGAAAAGCAATGGCTGTGGTTGTCATCTGTCTCCAAAACAGGCATGTGAAACTAATAGTGCAGTGACCCATGAATGGTCAACAAAACTGGTTTGATGCATTGCAGCTACAAGGTCTCCTTGGTTAGTCATTGCATTTTTTAGTCAGTGCTTTGATAGCAGAAAAAATGAACTGGGGGAATTAAAAATGAAAATAAATATTTAATAACGGGGAAAATTTTGTCTTGGGAAACAATGAGCTGTTATGGACTGAAGCACAGAACATTTTTTTTTTTTGTTGTGGTTTGTCACAGTATAGCCAGCCAAACCTGAAAACTGGCAAAGATACTTCAGGTTGCTTGTGTTTCAGGTTGCAGTGACTGATGTTCACTGTTTTAAGGATGGAAGATGCTGGATTTTTATGAACTGCAGGTTTATCTACTTCTTACCTCAGTTGCCATTTCCTTAATCTTTTAGTGAGATGGGAGCTTTGATCTTTTGATCTTTTCAAAATTACTTCCCTGATGACTAGGTTATGACATTTTTGAAACAGCTACCGTAAGTAGGTACAGTCTGCACCTCCATCCAGGAGCTGTGACAGCAATAAGTGTCTCTTAAAACTGTCATTGAAGGCACACAGAATTGGTTCTTACGTGTTTCTTCACTCTTCAGCTGCACTGTGTTGCATTCAGTATCTTGGACTGTTACTTGAGCCAATGACTAGCTATTCTAGTACTTCTGAACCAATGCCCTTTCCAATGCTTTTGTATTAAAATTTACCATTTTGCTGTAGTTTGAAGTGCAGTGATAGCTATAGATACCTATCTGCTGTGAATACTCCTTTAGTAGCTGTGTTAGCAGCTTTTCTTTGAAAGTGTGATAGCTTGCTTCACTTTCTGAAATGAAAACTCTGCAAAATTTCAATGACTTTATATTCTCAACAGTTGAAAGACATTTAAATTTAGTATTTGGTAGCAGAAATGTACCCATTAGTCTCTAGAGAAGTGCAGATGTAGTTTATGTTGGGTTTGTATTTCATTTGAGCAACCTCTCTTGCAATGCAGTCCTGACAGATTTCTGAGATGAAGGCATTCCTTTGAGATGGTACCTGCTTTCTTCAAATATGAAGAGCTAATTTTCTAAAATGGGAAAAAATATTCAAATCCTATTTAATACTGCTGCTGTTTTTGTGCTCCTTGCAAATAGGGATCAGGAGGTGTGTGTTAGTAATTATAATGAACAAACTTTGCAAATCTTGTTTGTTTACTGTCAAAGCAATTTTAAAATAACAAGGTAATTGTTACAGTTTCCTAATGACACTGTGAGTAATATGTTGCCTCCAGAAACTCAAGCCTTGTCTGTGTTTGGGAAGGTCTTTGAAAAAGTGGAGACTAAAGGAAAACGTGTGACCTAAATTTTTCATTGCAGTTCTGCTGTTCAGACAAGTACAGTGTGACAACTGTGTGCACTGAAGAAATGTGAAAATGGGGTGAAATGTGTGTGAGACAGGAGGGAGAATGTTTGGGTTCCTAGTCCTTTAGACTTCAGGTGTTCTTATCCATATATGTACAAATGTGGATGCAAATATTTTGTGTGTATAGATGTATGTAAATGCACAGACACATGCATACAGTTATAAACAAATTAATACATAGGTGTTTTTAACCTGTAATTATGATAGTCAGTAAGTTTCTTTTTTTTTATTTCCCAATTTGTCCTTGGAAGATTTTAATGAAGAAGGCTGCATCCTAGATTTCATTACTTAATTCAGTGTTCTTGCTTTCACATGTTTCATTCAGCTCCTGGCTGTAAGCTTGAGTAGAGTTTTGTGCACTGTATGAATATCTTGCTTTTTTAGGCTATGATGGGTCTATCTTACTAGATATGCATCTATATTACAATATTGGCATACAGTAATTAGTCGTGTTTGATAACAGGAGTTATCAATTTTTTATAAATTTTATTTCGCTAAACGTGGGAGAAACCTGAAGGAGTTACATAACTTAAGACATCTTGTTTTCTGTGAACTGCTATCTCATTGGTGACTCTCAGGACTGAATAAAGTTATTCCTGTTTGTCTAAACATGCATTCTTGATAATGTTTTATAAGACATTTTAAGAAAGTCATGTCTCCCAGGGACACAGTTTTCCCTTCTTCAGCTTTAGTAAGGGGATATATTAAATAAAATCAGATTTTGCAATCATTTACATCAGGTCATGTTGATAACATATACAGTGATTTTTCATCTTTGAAGTATTGCAACCTGTTTTATTATCAATCTAACTTTTTTTTCATTTAGTTCTTTTTTTTTGAAATGAATAAAGATCAGTTCAAGTTAAGTTCATTCATCTCTGCTTCTTGTGAGGATCATTGACTAATGAGAAGAATAAAACCATGAAACCGACATTTAAGCAGAAGATGCAGAATGTCATAATACAGTGAAAGCTGGGAATGGTGTAGGGATTATATTAGGATGAACTCATTTGGTCAGGCTTGGAGGGGCACTGAGAGTGAAGAGGGATCAGGAACTAAAGTGCTAGCAGGGAGATCCAGAAATCCAGGTTTATGTCTTCTGAGGTTCATCCCTGGGTGCAAACTGGGAAGATACAAATGGTCTCTTACCTTAGAATATAAAAATAAATAAATTAAAGAAAAATTAGAGCTCAAATAACAGAGTTTCTAAAAAAGAAGGAATTGTATTTTTGTTTGTGACTGTAAAATATAGTGCGAAGGAGAGCTTAGGTAATTTTTAATGAAGGTTGGGGATTGTTGGCTGGTTTCCGTGCCTGAAAATTTAAGTATACATAATCATTTAACAGTCCATTTTTTCCCCCTGTCATTGAGTTTTGTTTATTTCCCATTCAGTGGATCTATGGTAGAAGTAAAGTGCAACTGTGTAGTAATTTGAATGTCTGCAGTATTGAGTATGAGAGGAAATCCTCAAATATTGATAATGTTTGCAGAGCAGAGTTGGAAGAGTGTATTCAGAGAAGGCTTATATCCTACACCTGAAGAATACAGAAAAAAAGAAAATTTTGACTTCAGTAAGAAAACAGTGACAATTTTGCGAACTGAGGCAAAGTTTACATGGAAGAAAACTCTTCAGTCATGTTAGTAATAGTTGCTTTGTTGGATACATACAAGAAGATTGAATTAAAATCATAGAACAGTAGAAAAGACCTTTAAATCATGGATTAAGGTGGGGGTTGGTATATGTTGGTCTATAATTTTTCTTCCAAAATTTTATTAAGTAAAAAGTTTGCAGAATTTGATACTGAATGTCTGCAGAGACCTTTGGTATTCGGCCTGTGCAGTTAAATTCTAGCACAACAGAATGTAAAGTCTCAAAATGAAAAATATTCAATCTTCACAGTTGGCTCTGCTGTCAATTTGATCTCCAGTATGTTAGAATGATAATATGTTGAACCAGCTCTTGTTGATTCTTGGTTGTGTTCTGTAGTTGCTTGCTAGGGGATGCATTTTATCAGGCTTTAAAAAAAAAAAGAGGGTAGGATTCCAAGGGCATGGCCAGTGTCATCAATACTTATGGTAGCACCCAATTTTGTATTTCAGGAGCATTTGCATTAATTACTGAAACCTAGTTGCTATTCTTTGCTGCTTCTTAATAGGTTAATAATTTGTACTTAATTATATAGATCAGTATTGGCTAAGCATACTGCAGTGTTGTAATTGAGTTACTGTAAATTTTGGTGTGAGATTTTTTTCAACAGAAATTAATCCTTAATTCTGAAATAACACCCATCTTTGTGTCCTGCTTTTTATTTGCAAGACCTGTAGCTGTAAGTTCTCTCTGTAGAGATGGGTGAATTTTTCCTATATATGGTGAATGCATTTTCATGAGCAAGATGTGTAACGTTGTTTAGCAGTTTATTGTGAAACAAAGCTAAAAATTTTGCTTATTGATCAGAAATGTGAATTGTTATCTAATATGAAAGCCATAGAGAGGAAAGCATTGTCATGGAAATGAAGTGTTCATGTGTTTTGAAGATTCTCAGGGGCACTAATGATGTTATTTTGATTTTTTTTTTTCCTTTTCCCTCACAAGGGGAAGCTATACTGAGTTACTATACCAGGAAATACATATTAGGGAAACTATACTGAATTATTGCAGGAAATTCATTATTAGTTTAACTGCGGCATTTTCTGTTGGGGTAAAACAAAGCAAAACAAAACTAAACTAAACTAACATTTAATTATATCTGGCCAAGATTTGAAGATCTGCTTAAAGCATGTGACAGTATTGGCTGAATTAATTCCAAGACAGCAGTTGGCAAGCCTTAAGTCTGCTGTGATTGTGGACAGGCAGGCGATTTCTTCATTCAGTTAATTGCTTTGGAACAAATAAGATGCAGGATAAACAAGTGAGCTCAATTTCTTTTTCTACCTGAAATGATGGCTGCCTGTACTTCTGTCAGAGAATGGCTGTGTTTTGGGGATTTCTTCTGAGGTTTTTGAGGCTTGGACAGTTCTTTTCTAATGTGTTGTTAAGAGCTGTGTAATGCAGGGCTGGATTTCAGCATTGATTCCTAATACAGAGTAATATCAAAACTTAAACTGACATACATCATTCTACTTAGAATTCAGTGCGCATGGCCAGTCAGTAAAGCAACTGCAAGGTATTTGTCGAGAAAATTTCTAGAACTGTAACTTCATGTCTATCACATACGCTTTCTCTTTTGCTCATGTACTGTGCTGATGTTGGATGTTGTTCTGAATTTGGCACAGCTGGTTCTGAACCAGGAGTGTAGGACAGATGTGGTTTCATGTTCTCTGCATATCTTAAACCCAAGCCTTCCATTATAGGAGTTTAACGTGAAAAAATAGTTCTGTGTATTTCCAGTTGCTGTTGCAAATTGCTGCCATGAGTGACTACTTTGACCCTGAAAAAGCTATGAGCTGGTAGCCATGATAATGATTTACATTGCATTTTAAACTGAGTTTGGCACTAGTTGTTAAAAAGGCTCCCCTTCACTCTTGTGATGTTTATTAGAGTGAAAATCCTAATAAATTGAAGTGTTTTCAGGACTTACCTAGAGTAATATCTCACTTTTTGTAATGATTGGCATTCATAATACTGTTCTGTTGAGTTAATGCTATTTGTGCTAAAAAGAAGTACACTGCTTCCTGCATTAGTCTGGCAATCTCTGAGTCAGGAAAGGATTTCCTAGAATATGCAGGGAATACTGGACAAAGCATTGTCAGACTGGTAAGTTAAGTGTGCTAGAGGATGGAGGTACGCCTATAAATAGGAAACCAATCTGCGAAAAACACATTCAGATCTTGAGGAGAGAGGATTGTAGAGGAGAGATCTAATTGGGGGATACTGAAGAAAAGTGATGCATTTGAAATGGCAGTTAAATAAAAAGAAAGGTCAAAGGAGAAAAGGCCTATTGGGGAGGGGAGGGGTGTTTTGTTTGAAAGCTATAAATTAAGAGAGGCTCCACAAATTAGGAGCTGGTGATGCCCTGAAATGTAGGTTGTGTTGGTTATAGTTGCTTCTGGATTTGTTTTATTCTGCTGCCTGGGGAAGAAATAATACATGTTAACAGCTTTGTAGGGTGAAATATTTGCATTTATCGCAGTCCTTGGGAATTCTTGAGCTGAGCAGAATAAAGTATTGTCAGGGGAAGAGAAAGGAGAAGGGCCGGGAGAAGCCTCAATGTCCATTTTTACAATGCTACAGTCTTAGGTTTAGTTACACGGTTGTTTTTTTACTTTTGAAAAGCAATATATTAAATCTTTGAGTTTACCATTAATCTCTCTGAAGATCTATCTGAATGGCAAAACTTCTGTGTACCTCTATAAGCTTTAGAATGGAATCTTGTACATGCATTTGCTTTTCATTTTCTGGGGAGCTCACAGCTCACAATCCTGATGCTGTCCTTAATAACTCTGTTAAACATGGTGCCTGTTGTGCAGTACCTTTAGCTTTTTAGAGAAGAGATTTTGAAGTTAAATATGTAACATATGTGGCATTGGGGTTTAGCTGTGTTAGGCAACTATCTGAGTTGTGTGGACCTGTATGTAGCAATATAATGAATATTATTTAAATGGCAAATTTCAAGAAAACTGAACACTGAGTTGTTTTTTATTTCAGTTCACAGGAAAGTAAAAAATAGGTCATGTAGGAAGAAGAGAGGCTAATAAGATAAATGTTTAATATTTGAAATTCAGGAAAACCACTAAGTGGCATAGAGTTTTATTTTTAATTTCAAACTCATTAGTTTTTACAAAATGGCCTTGAATAAAATTATCCTAAAGGGACAGTCTTATACATTCTGAGCTGATATACTCAAATGAAGGCTTTTTCTCCATCTCACAAACTATTTTAGGGCTGTTGTTGAAAGAACATTGAGGATGATGATTCCACTTTTTGTGGCACTAATCCATAGCAGAAACAGTTCACTCTGCAATTCCCCTTGAAAATAAAATAAGACTCCTACAGCCAAGCAAAGGACTTCCAGCTCTAGATTACTTACAAGCATGACTTCTTTACACAGTATCAGAATTAGAGAGGCAGGTCAAGTGAACGAAGAAGCAAACCACCTCTTCTATGCTGCTGTGAATATAAAAAGACATTATAAATCCTAAACAGTGTGTGTATATAAAAACCCCATTTCTTATTGCCACATTGTAAGTTTACTACCACCACCCCCACCAAAAAAAAAAAAAAAAAAAAGGACTCTACTTCTATGATGCATTTTAATCATTTTTATTACAAGGTTTAGGAGACTTATGTATCCATTCAATTAAGATGACCCAGGGAGAGGAAGAACAGTAAAAATTAAAAATGAAGCTTGGAAATTTGTAATACCCATTTTCCTGAATTATAAGTGATGGCAATTAAAGTGTCAGACAGTCTTGATAAACTGCTTTGTCTGTGTTCATAATCAGACTGCTTCATGAAAATTTGAATTATTTTGGAACAAATAAGAAGAAATGGAACAACCAACCATATGAAAACTGGTATGTGTGAATGATGATTTTATGACACCTTTCATCAGAGGTTCGCTTTAGAATACCTTATTGATAATTGTGTGGAAAGGAAAACTGCCTAGATATGCATAGTCAGAGACAGTTCTACTCCACTAAATTTAGATTTTTCTTAACTTTTTTTAATTCAAGCATATGAATCATCATCATCATCCTTATTTCATGAATTTGTTACATTTTGGAACAAACTACTTTTCTTCAGGCTATTTTCTACTTTTTCTACCTCACTTATTTTTCTGCTTGGTTTTTTTCCTTTTTTTTTTTTTTTTAATCTCCTTATTATTTGAGGACTCTCTAAATTTAGGTAAGCCATTGCTCCTCTGCAGAAAGATTCATCAGCAAGGCTTCTTCCTGTGAGTGTGGGTCTTTATATCTGTAGAGCTAGTGGTGCATCTCATGAATTCAAATATTTGATCCTGTAATACAGAATAAATGGCAAAGTCCATACCCCCTTCTTTTCCCATTTTATTGAGTAATGTTAAAAAACCCCATAAATCTCTATAGGCTCACAGCTCAGAACTGTTAAGTATAATGAACAATATTATTCTCTTTTCAAACACAGTTAGACTTAACCATCTTAAAACTGCAGAGAGAACTGCATCTGGTTTTTAATCTTATCTGCAGATCCGTTATATCCCTGTTACAGAATCCTCTACACAAAATCTGCCTGAAAAGGTCACAAATGTTGTGGTATATAATTTCTGAGGTGTGTGGCCTGGAGGTGCAATTCAGTGCACCTAATATTAGGAATCTAAATTCCCCATCTTTTTAATAATTTGAGGTACAGGCCTAGATGATTAAAAATAGCTGGGAGAGATGCATTCATTTGGACACAGTAAACTCTCTTTTGAGTGTTTTAAATATAATCCTGCTACACGTGTGACTGAAATGGGCAATTCCGCTCTCTGCGTCATTGGACTGCATTTGTTTTCTCATAAGCTCTACTAGTGTGAACTAAAAAATGTGCAAAGTGAGAATTGTATTTGTGGCCTAAATGTAGAATTGGCACTAACTAAATTGTTTGCTAACGCCAATTTGCCTAAATCCATGTAGCAAGTTTCTGTGGTTATGCTTCAATCAGTTAAAGAGTGCCCAGTACTCATTGAGCTCAGTCTGGCTTCCAAACTCATTTTCCCACACTTAACAGAATGTACTAGAGGCTGCCTCTGATGTAAATAAGTTAATTTGCAAATCAGTTTAGCTAAACTGGAGAAATTTCTCTGTGATTTCTGTAAAGGTCACTTGTGATACTAAGGTGTTCTGACCTTTGAAAGATATTCTAGGAAGCTACTGTTGCATGCCTTAAACTGTCAGTTCTGGTCCTGACTGCCTGAGATGTCTGAAGTACACCTGCTTTCAGTATGATATGGTTTTCTTGAAATCAAAGTATTTGAGTGAAAACAGGTTGAACTGACTCTTAGATACTCAGCTACTTCTGAGACAGTCATTGCTTGTGGTTAGTACTTTTCTTTTTCCAGTCCTTGCTGTAGCCTCTTCCAGCTGTAGATTCTATATATGTGCAGACTGTTTTTGCCATACGTCTGCACATATTTGGCTTGTGTGTGTTTTGGATTGCACAGCATGAGCCCTGGTAGGGAGAGTAATGAGTTCCTAATGCAATTCACTGTCAAGTTTGTGACCTCATCAAAGTTGAGCATATTTTAGAGAGCTTCGATGTTCTTTTCTCATCAAGTCAGTAAAACCATCTTTATTCCATTCTAGCCTGTCTTCTTAATGTTAATGTGGAAGAACTGTGACAGCTGCCAGCATACTTTATTGCAATTTATAACATCACATAACCACCAAGTGATGTTTTTTCACTCTTCACATTCGTGCTGAATTCCCTCGTTTGCTGTGCCCCTCAAATGAACAACAGAGCCATTGAATTTTCTTGGGATGTGCTGTGGCTGCATGAACCCTGCTGAGGCAGACCTCTAAATCTCTAAATATTAGTGATTTCGATTCCCCTTGTCACATCCCACTTTCTGCATTTCCAAGCCAGAGGCTGGGATGGCTGCATCACATGGGAGGATTTACATGGGGCTGGGATTTGTTCAGAATCAGCAGAGAAATTCTTGTAGTAAATAGCAGGCTTATGTTTTTGTGGTGGATTGCACACAGGAGGATCACAGGTCTGTTTGTCCTCTGCTGTGTGGGGCAATGAGAACAGTAGTGACAGAGCTGCCATGGACAGCTTCCAGGGTAGACCTGTGGAGGTCCATGCAGATGCAGCCTTGGTTTTGGTTTTAAGGTCTTTTTTGGTAACAGAGTAAGAGACAGACCGAAACACCAGCAACCATAAAAGCTGGTTTTCTACATGAAAGAATGGCAATCATGGTTAAAATGGACGACAGCACGTATTCATTCTAAAAGGTATGCAAATAGTCTCTGTTCAAAGGGAAAGTAAAGCAGGGGCCCAGCAGGAAGCCTGAGAGGAGGCTGCAGTAGGCACACACCTGCTCAGCAGTGCTGAAGTGATGTTCAAGTGGAAGGCACAATGTGCTTATGCAGCATCGCTGTAGCTCAATTTAGTTTCTTTTATTTTATGAAGCTGGAACAATTCCGTAAGTGTAAATTCTAGGTCTGCTGCTTTGTTTTTTGATAGAAGAAACTATTGGAACTGCTTTGCCTATTGCCCTCTTCTTCATTAAGTGCCTCCTTTGCACTGCTGTGTACCCCTGTTCATTTTGAGGAATGTGGCCCTCTGTGTTGAGTGGGCTAGTAGATTATACAATTGCAGCTTTTATATAATTTCTTCTGTCTGTCTCCCTGGGGAACAGAAACACCAAGATCTTCAGGAGATCTTTTTGTTGTTGTAGGTAATGGATGCATACTTTCTCGGCTCTGTTATATATTGTGTATACTCACAATCTGTAGCCCTCAAATGTAGAAATTACAGTAAAAAGCACCTATTAAAATTGTACAGTTAGCACCCTGAATTAGGGAATAATAAACTTCCGTGTTCAGCAGCTACACTGTCCTATGTGTATATTTAAGATACAAGATTTTGGTGCTGGGTGATACTATTCACTTAGAGTATGAGGGCTATTACTGCCTCCACAGTTTGTTCACCAAATTCCATTGCATGGTATAGGCAGATTGGTAGGTAGTTACTAGTTTTCCACATCCTTATGTTTCCTTGAAAACTTTGCAATGGATTCAGTATCTCATGTAACCAAAAGCAAGGATCCCAGTGTGGACTAGGAATTGTTTTTCATTTGGGAATACTGTGTATTATTTTGTGCTAAAAGGGTTTCCTTTTCATTAGATGATATCTATTCTACCTCTGTGGGAAGTGAAAATATTCTTGTAACTTTCAAAGTCATTGAGTAGATGAAAGGAAGAGATTCAGTGATTAAATGAAGAATAACAAGGTGGTGCTGTAAAGATGACCTTGGTTTTCTCATTACATATTAAGCTGCCTTCTTAACAGTGCTGTGGGCATCAGAATGATTTGTATCCATGCAAACTGACTTTTTAATGAGGTTTACTAATGTGTAGGCTGGTCTGTATGGACAGGTTACTGCATAGTGTTCAGCAGGGTCAGAGCAGAGTACAAATGCAGACTTTCTGTCAAAGACCAAGAACTGCCATCCAAATACTGCCAGAATAAATAAACAATCATGGAAAAATTGCTTCTGAAGAACAGCTCCCTATTGCAGCTTTGTTTTTTCAGAAGCCAGAACCCAGCACTTACTTCCTTAACTGCAGTTAATGAAAGTTTCACCCATTTCAGAGGATACTCTCCTAGTTCACAAGAAACAGATTGCTTGTCTACATGCCATTGTAAATGTCATAAATATGAAAAAAAAATCCTTGATTTAAATTTCAAAGCAACAGTTCTTGCCAGTGGGACCCTGAGCTGTTAATGCAATGTGTAGCTGCTCAGCATCACTCCAACATCTTTTGTTTCCTATTTGTATTATAGTTTCTAGCAAATGAGATGAGTTGTGAGAACCAGGTAAACTGCTGTACTGTGTTGTGGATGCTTTTGTGGTACATTAACCTCATACTGATGTATTTTCTTAATTAAGTTTGTTCCCAAGTAAAGTAAGAATTATTACATTTTAAAATGTTTATGCTCACTGTAAGATCTGACTTAGAGAAATTTCTGTTTCATGATTTTGACCTGAGGACATAAAAACTTCGAAGGTTTGGCTGTTGCAGAGCTTATGTTTAATTCTGGGTCCAAAGTAATATTTTGTTTATTCACAAGTCAGGCAAGGTAAACATTAATGTCAAGAAGCATGAACCATCTCATTTGCTTCAGTGGATGCTGAAGCCCTGATTTGACCAAATAAGCAACAACGTGATTAACCCTTTAAGTGATTAACATATTAAAAGGAAGAAAAAAAATCTTATTTTTCTGGTTATGTAATCTTATAAAAATATAAGTCCATTAACTTCAAAAGATTGTAGCTTAAGGACTAAGATTAAAACTACATATTCAGATATACTGATATCATAAAAGATAGTGCTTTCATTAATTAAATTGTGAAATTCTAATATTATGAAAAGACTATAGAATTTGTGATTTTTGTGTTGTGGTTTACAAGGTTTTGTTATTTTTCTGTAAAATAGAGTTGTCTTAGGCACAAAAACTCTGTCTTGAATTGAAGTTGAACAGCTGTATAAATATTTTCTGGTCACTCCCTTTCAACCGTAGCTGACAGACAAAAAAACCCAAGCAAACAAAAAACCAACAGCAGAAGAGTAAAAAATACCTGTTTATATTACCCTGGGCTGTAAACACACCACAGTGTTCCTCCCTCCTGAGCTAACACAAAGCTCTGTCCCTTGATCTTTCCCAGTGCATTAGTGCCCTCCTCCTTCTGGTGAACCCCTTCTGAGGGGCTCTTCAGGGCCAACAGCAAAATTCCACCTTACAAGGCCTTGGTGGCTGTCATCCAGGAAACAGAAATAGTTTAATGATGCTGCTTTTCTTCCCCAGGGTGTTTGTGTCAGTGGGTGGGCCAGGCTCATTTCATCTTCTGCATAAACCACTTGATCATTGCCTAAATTACTGCTGAGTATTATCTTTTCATTGATTATCTTGGCAAAATTCTCAAGTGTGCCTAAACTGCTCTGAATTGATAATATGTTTGGGGAAAGATGGAAACCAGGGAAGAATGTGATAACTGAATGTGATCAAGTCTTCTAGGGGTGCAAATACACCTTTCCTTCATAACCTCTGTTCTTTTAAGCATGTCTCTTTTTATTATGGAGCCAAGATGGAAGGATATGGACTAGTGGATGCTGTCCAGCTCACCAAAGTAGTGAGAAATTTAGAAATTATGGCTTATTGGAAAGAGTACAACCTAAGGTTGTTTGTCTTAAAGAACAGGATAATGTAGGGGACTTCAAATAGGCTGCTACAAGGAAAGAGTAAGCTTTTCCAGTGCCCATACCAGGGAAAGCAAAATACAGTAGGATTAAATTGGAGGTAGAAGGATTTCATATAGGTTTAGTTTTATTTTAGTTGAGTGCTTTAGTTTAGGTAGAACAGATTCTGATGATACTGAGCTGAAGCCATAAGCTATGAAACACCAGGACTTTGCTCCTGTCTCTTTCCATCTTTCCAAATTCTGTGGAGTTGCCAACATGCCTTAAGATTTAAAGTTCAAGTTGCAATTCAGTAGCTGGACAGTTACAGAACAACAAATAATTGTCTTGGATGAGAAAATCCATACTTCATTCCCATCCACGCTTGCTAAATGTTTTATTCTTAATTGCAATAGTACTTTGTCAGAGTTTAAAAATGGTAGTAATTGTTAATAATCAGGAGATTATATGTTTCCAGTCACATAAATTCGAGAAATGTGCATTTGCCAGTGGATTGTAGAATAAGAGAGTGGTCAAATTATAGGGTAGGGTTTTGTGTTGTCTTGATTAATCTTTTTTAATGCATTCTTTCTCCATGCCATCGATGTGTATAGCTGCTAAAAGCACAAAGTGACAAAAGTAGTTCCCTATGACTCCTATGAGAGAAACATTGTGAGCTAAGAGAATTATGGAGTCAGGCAATGGAGACTGAAGTTATTTGTGTTCATATTTAAATAACTGTTAAAAATAGTGATATTGAAGGGAGCAGTAGTTCACCAGAAGGAGTTGGCTGGGAGGTTGGAACATTTTTGCTCTGCAGTCTCTATGTGCAGTCATGATTCCTGCTCCAGGGTTTCTAGTCACGAAGCAAGCTATAGGCTTTTTATGAGTCTGAAAGGTGACTGAGGAGGTGCAGCATCCTATTGTTTGGGCCACATGAAATTCAGAGTCACCATTTATGGTTTCTGTCACACAAATAAAGATTTACAAGCCTGTTTGACATAAGAGAAGATGCCAGCCAATTTGAACCTCTGTATCTAGACTCCATATGAAGGACTTGCACTAGTTTATAAATAATCCAGTGAGGGATCTAAATAAGTGCAGGGGAAATAGAAACATTTGTAGTCTGTGCCTGTGCCAAAAATACTTCATCTTTATTGAGAGATCTATCTTCTCATGGAAAATGGTAGCAAGATTTTTACCTGCAATAAGATCTGAAAATAGGTTCTGAAAAACTTGAAAATAATAACAGAAGCCTTCTGAAATACCCTCCAAAACCTTGACATCAACCAGAGTATATCTCCCATATATTTTATATTTGTTCAACTGTTTCTTCTGATTTTGTCATGCCTCCGGATGTTGTGCCTTTTGTTGTTAGTGCTTATGCAGGAAAATGCCTTTTTAATGCTCTTAAATGCTTTTCTGAATCAGGGCTGTAATGTTTTTCAGTAGTGAGTGCCTTTTATATGTGGAAGTACATTCAAATGCATGAAAGGCAGCTGAAATGCTGGGTAATATTTATTACTTGGCTAGTAATAAATTTGTCCAAAATGCTGCTTAGAGGAGATAGAGTGTATCCATAAATTTTGTGTTGTTATTGTTGGATAATTTAGATCTGGAGTGGGAGAAATAATGGAAAGGGCAGCATTTTTAGGGTTTTTTTAATCAGCCACTAATTCTGAAATGTCATATTTGGTAGAAATTTTCACTAAAAATAATAATAAAAAATATAAGATAGCTTTTAATATTTTGATGTTTAGAGAAAAAAAAACACAATAAACTAAACAGTGAAGAAAACCAGAAAAATGTCCATTGTGGGCTGTTCTCTTTTAACATTTAGTTTTTCTGTGTGTTCCTCAAACTGAGAAGTCTATTATTTGGGTTGTTGAAGTGACTGTCTCTGGTTAGGCATTTAAGGCTTTCTGGGGAACCAAGAAGAAAACAGGCAGAATTTAGAACTCTCTGGAGGACTTTTACAGTAGCAGCATTAAAAGGCAAACCACGCTTGGATGTCAAACACCCAAAGGAAAACCAACACATTGCTCGGGTCAGAGAAGAAGATGTTGTGGACTCAGGCTGCCTGAAATGTGTACCAGGACAACTGGTATTTTGAAATTAGTGAACCCTCTCCTGACACACGCACTTCAGACAACTTCTGCATGCCTGTCAGGAGAGGGTTCATTAATTTCAAAATAATAGTTGTTCTGGGAAAGGAGAAGTGGAAATCTGGGCTAAGAATTTCAATAGAAGTAAGAGATTTGCAAAGCATTTAAAGAAGAACCCAAAGCCTGGTATGGTTGATGGTCTTGATGAGATCATTAAATCTCAGGTTCAAGTAGAGGCAAATTTTAGAACAATGTAGATGAGATTTCTTATCTAAACATGAATATATTTAATTAAAAGCCTGTGTAGATAGATGTAGTGAGACTTTATGAACATCTGTTGACTTTTTCTCAGAGTTCATTATGCAGAAATATGTTTCTTCTGCTCATTTTGAAGTTTGGACATTAAACTTAATTGATTCATAAGAAGGCAAAATGGATAATAGACTGCTATTAATGTGCATAACTTACTAAGGTGAGCTTTGTTCTGGTGAATTAATAAGTGAATTTTAACAAAAATAGACCAATTGCCAACAGGAAGGGAACAGAATTTCTTTGTATAAATAAGATATAAATATGTGTTATCAATTTTGAGTTTTCTCAGAGGAGGAGAATGACAGAAGTTTCAGTATGAGAAATCGCTGTTACAGCAGCTATTCTGAATTAATGGAGTATGACTGTATGCAAAAATTTATTCAAAATTTATTCTTACATGCTGCTGTAATTTGTGCCATGATGCATGTTCTTTACACAGGGAAGTTTGCATTAGTGTTGTTGTCCAGGTGTCTCTGAGCTGTTGTCCATGTGTGTAGGCCTGTCTGTCCTGTAAGGGTGAATTATCTAGTGCCAGTGGTGTGAGATTCTGCTGTCGAGTCCCACCTGGCTGCGGTGTTGACAGCTTGCAGACCTATGTCAGTCTTTCTCCTCTTCTGGAGAACTTTGTAGACCTCCAATGAGGGATTTTCCTTTCCTGTTCATGGGAAAACTAGGAACTCTGGCCTATGTGCTCTCTCTTTACAAGTGTTTTACACAGTTCTCAGTTTTGACTTGGCTTCATTGGTGAGCTCATCAGTCTCAATCCCATTTCCAAAGGTTGAATGACTGTTTCACTTTAAAACTCAAAGCAGGAGAAATGCTATTTCAAGTAAATGGTAATTTTTCACCAAGGTGAAAAAGTTCTGATTGAGTCAGAAATTTAAACCAGAACTGTTCTGTGCAAGAGTAGGTACTGGTTGCAAGTAAATAAGCTTTTGAGGAGAAAGGGTTTGTACAACTTGCTGGCAGTTTCATAGAAGAGGAATGTACTGCTATGTGTTCCCTGTGCAAAGAGCCTTTTACAAAAGTATGGCATAAAAGCTGTGTTGTGCAAATAGCTACCAAAAGAAATCCTAATCTTTAAGTATTTTAATTTTTTTATTATTATTAACACAAATTTTACCAGTCCTTATGTTCACTGTTCTGAGTGCTGTTTCTCAATCACTGTAGTATGAGTTGAAACATGAGTTAACTCAGTTCAGTGATCTGTATGACTGAGTGATGAAGATGAACCAAGTCTGAGGTGAACGCATCTTGTACAGGAATATCAGCAGACACACATGCCCACCATGTCGGCTCATTTTGTTACTAATATTTTTGCTCACAGCACTGTGAAGGTTAACTGTCTTCAGCAGTTGTTTTACCAGGAGTGATGTTGCTGAAAGGTTTTCATTGGAGAGATACAACACCATGTTTCCCTGTTACTCACAGTCTTGCAGAAAAATTCCTTTCAGAGCAATTCTGCTAAAGGGAGAAAGAAATGTTAAACTAATGTGTCTTGAATATTTAAGGTTAACAAGGTCTTTGAATGATCAAAGCTGCAAATACTTCAGTCAAAAGGGGAGGGCGAAGAAGGAAGCCCTGAAAATATCAAGCGCCCCCTAATAACTATATGACCGGACATATGGATTTCTCAAATGAACCCAGAATTTGAGCAGTGCCAGGATTATTTTGACAGCTATGCAGAAATGGGCAGTGTGATAATTCAGCTTGTGGCCTTCTGTCTGGGGTTTGGAACATGACCTTTATGTCCTGATTTATTGGCTGATTTGGCTGCCTTAGAAAATAATAATTGGCCAGGTAAATCTCGATATTGAATCCAACTGGACCTACAGTAGAGAGGGAGGTGAGCAATGACCCACATAAGGATCATTTTGAACTGACTCTCCAGAATATACATCCGGGGCGGCTTTTTTGGAGCAAAATGAACCTCAGGGTTGTTTTCTGTGTTAAGGAGACTTCTTCAGAGAAGGAGAAGCAGTAGTAGCTGTGGGGAGGAAAGAGCATAAAGGCTTGGTGGAAAATGTGTATGTTGTTGAAAGGGCCAAATGTGGCACCTCTCCTCTTCCTTCCAGCCATCCCAGGAGCAAGACGAGCAACAGGCAGTTCCAGGCCAATGTTTTATGAGTGCTAGACAGAATCTGCTTCATAGCATTTCTAGTATGATTATAAACTAGCACTCTTTTTGGGGGAATCTGATCTTGCACAAGATTGCCTTGCCTGCAATCAATAGGTTTTTTTTACAATAGATTTGTATTAATTTTCTTTGTAGAAATGGGTGTTTTTCTCTCTGTATAGTTTCAGGATATATCCAAGGCAGTGATTCTTTTGATCATGAATTTCTGGCATTTAAAGAGTACCAAGCAAGATGGGCAAATGGGAAAAGCACTGGAGAGATCTTTCAATCCCGAGGAAACCAGGTTAATCGTGGTAAATGATTATTTGAAGAAGTCTGCCATGGTAAAGGCACTTCTAACTTATCTATTAGTGATAGTAAATAGAACTTGGAACGGCAGGGTTTTTTATGTCCATCTCTTCTACATGGAAACTCTAGTTCTCATAAAACAGTGGAAACTAGAATAAACATTTAATTTTTCTTAATGTCTGTGATATTTGGAACAGATAGTATAAGGTGAGAAGAACAAAAAGAGATGAAAAATTCATTTTTCTTAAATTCCCTCTGTTTATATATATTTGGGCTTTTATCAATAAAGTGTGTTAGTATGAGTACCAATTTATTTAGCCATATTTTTAGTGGCTTCAAGACAAGTTGGCTACTAATGATGGGGATATAGGCTGGTAGATGACTACCCCAGCTCCACAATAACATTTGTTAAATCCGCCTTTCCTTTTGCTGTGTTAAATAGAGCTAGTAATCTGAATATATTTTCTCTTCAATGAAGAGTGATAACTACTATAATTATTAATGCAATGCCAGTCACTTAAACATGTGGTATTTAGTATGAGTAATAGTCTTTCTTTTAAAACAGTTTTTACTCCCACGGTCATAATTTCATTACTTCTTCATGTCATGTTATTAAATGGAGTATACCTAAATGTTCTTCAGAAAAGATATTGCTGACACTTTCAAATTAGTTTTAGGTCTAATTAAACTTCCACCATAACAGATCAGGTATTTGGGATTTTCCAAATTATCTTTTTTTTTTTTNTGAAGTGCCAATGGAACAGAGAGAGAGAGGGGAAGGCAAGTTGCTGTGACTTGATATATTTGATTAACCATGCCAGAGTCTTTTTCCCATGTGGTGGAAATGTTGAATGCAAAGTGCCAAGTGTGTCAAGACACACCAGAAAGTTAAAACTCTCACATTTGAATGTCAGTTGGGATGCCACGGACCTTTGTGAGACAAAGTAAGAACATTAGATGTATTGAAGCTGATGGTATTAGTGGAATGGGTAAAAGTCTTGGAGAAGCCCTTTTTATAAGTTAATGTTGTTAATCACTGTCTTCAAGCCTAGAGCCTGTTAGGCTTCCATTAGCAGACAAATAGTAAGGTGAGATCCAAACACAAGGAGTACTGAATGCCCCCTGTTGATATAGAGGCAAATGGTCTGGTCTTCCTTATATCACGGAATCATGGAATGGTTTATGTTGGAAGGGATCTGAAAGATAATCTAGTACCAAAGCTCCTGCTATGGACAGGGACAATTTTTAGTAGACCAGGTTGCTCAGAGCTCCATCCAGCTGAAATACTTGCAGGGGTGGGGCATTCACAATTTCTCGAAACTTGTTCTGGGGCCTCGCCACTCTCACAGTCAAGAATTTTTACCTGATTTCCAGCCTAAACCTCTCTTTCTGTTTAAAGCCACTGCACCTTGTCCTGTCACTCCTTGCTCTTGTAAATCATCTCACTCCATCTTTCATGTGGGCTCCCTTCAGGTACTGGAAGGCTGCATTAGGTCAGCTGGAAGTCTCTCCTTTCCAGGCTGAGCAAACCCAGTTCTCCTAGCCTGTCCTAATAGGAGAGGTGCTCCATCCCAAGTGCATCATCTAGAACTTGGTCTTGTTGAACTGCATGAGATTCCCCTTGGCCCATTTTTAAATTTATTTTTAGGCCTGTGAAACATGTCAAAAGAGTACTACCTCCAGTGAAATTGCAGGAGGGATCACGTTATTATTCACATGTTTTATTTGCTTGTGTTCTGAATGCAGCATGAGTGTCTGATCTATGGTAGTTGGAATTTTTTTGGTGTGGATCAGATGTAAATATTGGGAATAGATTGGAATTTTTCAGCACTGAGATGTTTGAGAATGAAATATTTGAGAGGGGAAATTGTGTATCTATTGCATCCACACTTCTGTGGTTAAGAGAAATATCACCTGATTGTCTTTATCCTACATGCAACAAATAAAACTGCTATCACATGTGACTTCTTTTATTCCAAAGGGAGAATTAAATGATATTCTGGCTTCTTTTTGCTGATGTTCTCCATGGCTCAGAGTTGTGGTTTTCAAAGGAGAAAACCCAGAATTTGTGCCAAATTGTATTGAATGCCAATAATATTTCAGCTTATTAAATTGCTCTGTGATTTCTGCTTGACAGAGGTCAATAGTAATTTATCACTCGTCTTGTAAATTGCTGTAAACAGGGTCTAATGGATAGTTATTAGTTTGGTGGAGAAACTCTTTGTTTACACCACTATAGAAACTGTCTTTTTTATTTACTGCATGCATCAGAAAGCTCTTA
Organism: Hylia prasina; assembly: GCA_013397195.1. Taxonomy (NCBI): domain Eukaryota; kingdom Metazoa; phylum Chordata; class Aves; order Passeriformes; family Sylviidae; genus Hylia; species Hylia prasina. Next base: position 403,871 of record VYXD01002588.1, read on the forward strand.
TTAATATTTGTTAATTTATTTCAGGATTTTTTTTCCCTCAGTATTATTATCCTTTCTTTATTAAGTAGGAAAAAAGTCTCAGTTTTGTATTCAAGGATTCCAAGGCTAAACTTTTGATAGACATTCATGTTCTTAAATTTTTGCTTGTGGATCAGATGTTGAAAAATATTTATTCTTTTGACTATTCAGGGGAAGATCATCTTGGAAAAGTATTTTAATTTTGTGAGGAGTCATGGAATGATAATTTTATTTTAGTACAAAATAAAGTGTATGAGAGACAATTGCTTAAGAGTTTGGCATGGGGTTCTGCTGAGCATATCTGCAAACATTTAGAAATTAATTTAGTGTGGGATGGAAGCCAAAATACCGTGCTGTTTATGAGACTCTGAACAATTCTAGGTGTAGTATGAACTTCTTGTTAAATGCCACTGTCACAGCTGATGGAAGTATTTTGTAGACTTGATTAAGATTTTGATTTCATGCTCTTTCTTATCTTGATAGTTACTTGTATAATTTGATGATACAATAAGTCTTTTTGCCATACTGATTATGTATTTGTTTTCTTCTAACATTGTTAAGAGTTTGAGCCACATTTGTTTTCATTTTCCTCATGTAACACAGCCCTTTTTACAGTTCTGGCCCAATTAAGGTCATGAAGGTGCTTTTAAGTCAGAGTTAAGCCAATAGGCTTGCTTATTGACTTCACTGTTTAGGCTAGCAGGAAGGCTGAGGTCATGGCACACATACTAATATAATCAGTGATCCCAATAAATTCCAGTCAAATTACAGAATGGCTGAAGTTGGAAGGGGCTTCTGGAGATTGTCTAGTTCAAAACCATGCTTAAACCATGGAACTGGTTGCTCAGTAATGTATGCTGTTCGGGTATGTTGAAGGATAGGGATGCCACAACCTCTCTGGGCAACCTGTGCCAGTGCTTGACCATCCTTCCAGTAAAATGCATTTTTCTTGCATTAAACAACATTTCCTGTATTCCAGTTTGTGCCAGTTTCTTTTGTCCTGTCTCTGGGCACGTATGAGAAGAGTCAGGCTTTTGTCATTGTTCATTTTCACTGATGCATGGCTGAGCTGGGACAGCACTAAACTTGGCTTGAATCAAATTTTTACATCAATTTTTTTTGTATGGAGAGGCTTAAAGCGCTAAGATAAAGATCTAGGGTTTTTTTCTAAGGCTGTATGGGAAATCAGTATTCTTAATGTTCCATTTAGTGTGATTTAATAGTGTTACATTTTGATGATTTTTCAGTGTTTAAAATAAATTATCACTCATTTGATTAAAAATAAACAAACACTGTCTAAATTGGAAAAAAGGTAAATTTCTATTTCAGCGGGATAATAAGTCCTCTTATTGCATAAGCAGCTGGTTATAGTTTTCAACTGGTAGGATAGTGGAATATTTTACTTGCAGCAAGGAAGAAATACAACGTGGAAAAGAAAAAGTCCAGATGTTTACTGCATGTCATAGGGAAGAATCTTATTAATCTTGCCTGCCATATCAAAAGGTGAGAACATTTTTGTCTGTTAAAGCCTGTTTAGCCTTCATAGTTGCCTACTCTGAACAACACATGTGAAATCTCCTGTTTTACAGTAGCAAACATTTCAGTAAATCTGCTTGAACTATGAGGCCAGCACACTAGCAATAGAAACCCATCTTGGATTAAAAAGATATGTTTTTGTTTACAGTTTCTTCAGTGCTGATCCATATCCCTGTTACGTAGAAAATTTTTACAATTGGAAGCAGGCTGGACTCAGAGACTACTTCCAGTCTGTTTCTAAAGCTCAGGCCTTTTGATCCCTTGTATTTGGGGTCATCTGTGAGCTTCAGAAAAATTGTATTGCCTGGACAAATTTTTTTGAGTAACATTATTAACACTACCACCGTTCTCTACCCTTGTTTCTAAGCTACTACAACAACTCTTCAAATCTAATTTAGCTAACACAGTGCTACTTATGTCCTCAAACAATTTAGGATATGTCAGTGCTTCTGTTATAAGTCATGGGTTTTAGGATGCCACTACATTCTTTCTCAGAAATATTGTGGATAAGGCATATTAGTAACAAAATTTGGCTTTAATTGATTTGTTCTAATGGAAAGCTCTTGATGACTTTGGCTTGGGTTGAAAGCTTGTGTGAATCCTGTAGAGTGTTGTGTTGCCTCACCCCAGCATGCAGCCCCAGCCTTCCATCCATGGTCTTTCCTCTGGAAGGTGAAAGGATAAAAGGCTGCTGTGAGGGCTTCTCTCCTCTAAGTGCTGAGGTTAAGAGAAACAGCCTCGGTTTCATTCGAACTAAATGTCAAATTTGAGGCCAGTTTAGTGGAAAACAAACAGTTCTGTTATTAAGATATTTAAACACATGGTTTGCTGATTTAACTAGTTCATGTTCTCTGCTAAAAGAAAAATATTCATTTGTGAAATTGTTCTGCATCTCCAACAGCATTACGAATAAAGTTTATGTACTTTTCAGATAAGCAGAAATCATGGCTTGATAATTACTTAAAGAGGAAAAAGCAGAATTAAGTAGAAGTATCATGGTCTGCTTGTTTCAAGCCTGCAGGTTTGTGTAGGGGCATGAGCCTTCATATAAATAATTTTTTATATGTCCCTCTAGTGGGACATATGTGCTTTGAGGTGACTCTTCCCTGAAAAGAATCTATACAGAATATATGCACTCAGACTGTCCAAGAGTTAAGGCAACAGGACATTGCAGCTGTTCTACTGTAAGAAGTCTGCAGGCTTTGTGAAGGATAATTACAGTTCTTTTGGGAAATAAAAATCCCTCTCTTCAGCAGCTGCAGAATATATGATTAGGTATCATGAAGCATTGCCTTGGATTATAACCAGTCTGATTGCTGAGCCTGAAAGTCTGGTCCTTTGAACTGCCTGCTGTTTGATTATAACTCTGTGTCAGGATTTGGGATTACAGCAAATGACTACAAAGAGCAGAGGTACCAGAAGTAGATTGGAAACAGCCCTTACACTTCAGCATATTCCCTTGTGGCAGGTCAGCACTGTACATGCATGTGTGTAAATGCTGAGAGGAGAGTGAAAACTTTCTGTTTATAAGTCAGCAAAGCTAGGCATTCCTTGAATATCTGGTCCTCTGGGGGTAGGTGGGGATCTTTCATGAAGAGGACAGCCATGGGTGGCAGTGCTTAAAAGGAAGAAATGTTCAGAAACTGTGTATCCTTGTCTTCCTTTTTTTTTGATCACTGTTTTTGTACATTACAGCTTTTTTGTGGACTCTAGTGGCAAAATCAGTGTTGATTTAGGCTAACTTAGGCTTTGCTGAAACTAGGAAAACTCATTCCATCCAACAACAAACAAAAATTTTTTTAAGGTAGAACATGGTAAATGTATGGATGGACTAGGGTGATAGAGTTGCTAGAAATTGAACCAGCTACTCTGAGTGCATGGGTGTCCAGCTTGATGATATCCCCAAAGGAGATGTGAATGGTATTGACAGTGTTTATTTCTGTCCTTTGTGTATGAGTCATTGCCCACACCTTACTGGAATTGTCCCTGGGCCTTCTGTTGTATATCCTGTCTTCTCAGGGGTTTTCTCTTTTTTTCCTTTTTCTCTTTTCCTT
>VYXD01002588.1:407664-504234 GCA_013397195.1 Hylia prasina
TTTTTCCCTTTTTAAGCATCCAAGAGTGCCTGCAAATAGGTATATAGGAAAAACTGGTGGTATCTGTTGATGCTATGAGAAGTACCAGTGTGTCATTGATCCCTGAACAGTTTGTCATGTCCACATGCTCAGACATGTTAAAGGTAGGGGAGCATTCTCACCCAGGTTTGAAAGTTAGGAGTGAGTTGGTTGGCTGCTTGCTTTGTTATCATCTTAATTCCATTGTAGAATGGGGTCTGTTCACTGCCTTTGATTTTTAGGTCTCTTCTATGACAGAAATGTGAAGTTTGTTTTGTTTGGAAGGGTTTTCCATTGTTTTGAATATTGTAAAGTGTTTCTTAGTGGCAACATGGGGTCACATCTTAAAAAAAGTAAATAAAATAAATATCAGTTGTTTAGTTGCCTGCAATAGTAACACTTGCCTACTTTACCTGTGGGCTTAGGATTTATGGTGGCAGTAACAGGTTCTGTTCCTGTGAATGGAGGCGGAGCACGTGAGTCTGGTATTTCTGTCTTCTGAGTATTTGATTTTTTTGATCTCATTCATATTTTGAATGTCTTTTTTTGTGAGTGGAGAATATAATACAGAACATTGCTTTGTGCAAAACTTTTTTTTTAAAAAATACAAATAGAAAAATATCTCATTCTTTTCAGTTCTAAAAATCCACAACTTTCACATGCAGGAAATACCTACAAAGGTGATTCAGAATACTTTTTCCAGCAGTGTAGAATATTTTTTTATTACCTGTTGCATTTTCACTTTTTATATCAATGTATTTATCAGGCAGCAATTTGAAAGATGAAGTATTTTTCTTAGATCTTGCACTTAATGAAAACAAAATATAAAACCAACAGGCATATGCTTCAACTTTTGTTCCTATAGCTACATTCCAGTGACTCATGAAATGTATCCTTAAAAACGTGTTTTTAGTTCCGAGTGGATCTCTCTCAAAAAAGATAAATCTCTATAAATTAAAATTATTTAATATTCCCATTTAAGCATTTGCTATTTTATTTTGTGTTGATATAGTCCACAAACACTGTACCTTTTCATTCAATGGGTTTCTTATTCAAACATATTAACAGATTCCCATGATTAGTGATTTATTTTAAGCTTCTCTTGCCATTGTGTAGGCTGCAGCTGTTAAAAAGAGTTGACTAATGATTGCTCTTTTATGTACATCAGTGAAGGAATTGTTTACCTAAATGGTATTGATCACTTGTCTGTGACCTATGGGAGTGTTTATTCTAGAAAGACATTTTCTTTTGTCAAAAGAAATAAAAAGCTGCTTCAAAACCTTCTAAATGGAGCACTGGTGCAGGCTGTGTTTGGAAATAAAGCTGCTGCCTCCAGAAGGTTTGCAATATACCACCATACCCTCTAACTCCCAACTATAAAACTCTTGGAACCTGTCACCTCCCGCACTTTTTGGGGTATAGAAGGCAGCATCACAGTAGCTCTTGGGCTAAAAAAGAAGTGTGCTGTGAGCTGATGTGAATTTGCAGGGGTTGCACATGCAGATGTCTTGGGAATGGTCTCAGGGCTGGTCCTTCACTGGGGTCAGAGAGGGGGCCAGGCCTTCTTGGGGCCTTCCTTGGGGCCAGAGATCAGCCTGGACATTGATAGGATGACCAGTTTATTTAAAGTACTTATCATGGACTTTCATGTATGGATAGATAATAGATAGTAAAGGGAGAAGTGCAGATTTCTCCTGTATTCCTCATTCAATTGAAGTTCACATCGGAATTAGGATGAAGCTATTTAATTCTGTAAGTTTTTCAAACTAAAGGGTTGCTAAAATTTTCTTCTCAGCTTACATTTCCTCATGCAGTTTTTATTTTTTACTTTACAATATTTATTCTCTTCTAAAGAAATTCTTTCCTTAGTTGCATTTTGCCCTGCTGTCTGACATAAATTCTGATGCTTTTAGCAGTGTTTCTGCCTGAGTTGGAAAGACAGAGGAAATTCACCAGCCTTCTTTGTCTGTTTTCCATGTGATATAATGCCTTTTGTGACAGGCATTGGCAAAGAACCGAGGTGCAGAAAACTGTGAAATATATGAAAGTCCTAAAACCATCATATAAAAAATTGAATATCTAAGTGTATGAAGCCCACACAGCATATCATCCTACTACATATTTAACAGTTTTTCCTGAGTACTAGGCAGCTAGCTTTGGAAAGTCCATGAATATTTAATTCTATGAGATGAAAAGTAACTATGTAGCAAACATATAAGACTTTTTTTTGTTGTTTATTACTTTTATTTGTGTGTGTTTTGTTTTCATACAGATGAATCAGCATTTAATCTCCCAAAAACCTTCTAAAACTATTCCCATCAACTTAGTAGTACTCATTGCTGAGGCAGACCTCATCAGCTGGAGTTTCCTTTTGTGAAGATGTGAGCTAAGATGCAGAGCATGACTGTTTCTTTAGTCTTGGGGCAGTTTGTGACAAATAAAAACAAAGGGGGTTCTGAAACTATAATGCTAAATTTCATTACTAAAATACAGTTTGAACCCTTTTTGCTGCTGGGAGCCATAATGTTCTGTAACCTTCTGAACTGAGGGGAGAAGCAGAAACCTGGGATGTTGGCAAATGGTTTTTTTGACATCAATTAGCTGGAGAGAAGTGAGCTGTCCTATATGAGCTGTTTGTCCTAGTTCTGGTGTTCAGGCTCTTGTGGTTCTGCTAGAATACAGATCGAAGAGAAACATGATTTACAGGTAGAAATAATATCTTTTGTGAGATCAGAAGGCATAGGGGGAAGAAATAGAAAAGGCTTTGGCTGTGTAAGCCCTTGTCAGATGAGAAAGAGTAAAAACAGAGATAGTAGGTTGATAACAATTGCTATGAATTTAATTATGTAGATCATCTAGACAAGTCAGAGGAAAGAATTCTTCCTACCTGTGGTGCAGAGTGCTGCTATGATGGATCATATTCTTTGATCTGGAGGAAGAAAGCCTTAGGCTGGTAAAATTTGCTGACATACAGATTTTCCTTCAAGTCTATAGGTGCATTAGGGGGAATGCGTGATCATTTTTGTCTGGAAGATTACTTTGTCACTATGCTAGAATTTATTTTACTGCTTGTTGATAGACATCCATTCAAATTATTGTAATTCCGTTTTAAAATACTGTTTTATGTCTTTTTTTTCTTCCCAAGGACTATTGATTCTGTTGCACTCTGCCCTCGGGTTTTTTTTTAAGTTTTATTTCTTGCCTCTATCCCTCCCTCTGTCCCCCCCATCAATCTGCTTAGCTTGCATCTCACTCTCATTTCTCTTTGTTAATCAGAGTTCTCTTTTCTGTGGCAAGATATCAGGGAATGTAACTGAACATGCCAGTACAAGTTCCCCAGATGTCAAGTCACATGCGTGGTATCTAGAATGGAATGATTGCTCAGAAATAATAAAGAAATTATCTCTATGCACTCTTGTTGGAGGCAGAGGAAAGGAAACCCTTCAGCAGCTGCCAGCATTTAGTAATGCTGAAACCAGGCAATCAGTCTGCAGCTGTAATTCTGAGGTGGCCAGGAGATCTTCTGTAAGGGGCCATCAACTTAAATAGGGCCATCAACTTTGAAAGACTTACTGTCTTTTAAAAAGAACAGAAGAGCTAGTAACTGGTATCAAATTCCAGAGTGGTCCCTTGGAGCAGAACTCATGCAGTGGGACACCCAAGAGCACCTGCACAATTCATGGCTGTTGAAGGGGGCAGAAGTCAATGGATGATGCAGTTTATACCAGCTGAAGATTTGTCATCAGTTGGTGTTTTCCTTCTGTAAATCTTAAAATGTACGATCGTATTCTAAGTGTGTTATCCCTTAAAAGGAGCAGGCCACAACATGCAGAAAATATGTACAATATCCATAGCTCCTCCTTTGAAACTGAGGATTTGAAACACTATTTAGTTATGCTTAAGAGCAGTTCAGGATAGTTTGTGCCTGTGTCTTGTGGGTAATAAAATGTGTTTTGTTTACACAGAGAGCAGTTGGAGGAGAGAAGAGAAGGTTTTGTTGAAGAGGTAGTGTATTGTTGAACTGTGGAACAGGAAACTCACTGAACCTGCTGCCTTTCTTCCAATTTGCATTGTCTAAAAAGAAGGCTGTACAAATGGGCCTGCACCTGCCTCCCTTGAAGGGACCTTTGCTTTGCAGATCTATCAGGAAAGATGAGCATTGCAATTAGAAAGACACAAAGTGACTGCATTTTCCCATTTTCCCGTTTGCACTCTTGCTTTTTCTTGCTTTTTTCCCCTCTGTGTGTGTGCCTACCTTTCATGCAAGGGTGGTCATGAGGATTAAATGCTCTGTCATAGTGTTGCAAGCTAGGCAGGAACTCCTCGAGTCCTGCAGTTTTTCAAGCCCTGATTGCTTTTCTTTTTGCACATAAGCTTGAAAATTTGCAAATCTTCTAAGCCTTTAGGCCTTTTTCTCAGCATATGTTTATACCAGCAGAGTACCACTGAGTATTACTTCATTACATTCATGCCCCCTAATCAACACTGTCTCAGAAGGTAAGACAGATGGAATGTTTGCTTATGAATTATGCAAAATTATAGTTTATTAAGTTCCTGAATTTTAATGGACAAATGAGCCAATATCTTATGTGGGTGAGCTGGGTACTACACAGTGTGTAGCTGGACTACAATTGCTTCAATTTGCTAGATATGCTTTCAAGTACACCTGTTCTTCATTGTGGCTTTCAGCTGGAAAATCTGCCATCTAGAATCAGACTAGGTTTGGAACAATGACGACACCACCACCAACAACAACAACAAAAAAGAATGGCTATAAATTTAGGTCAAAACACTTTTTTCTCAGCTGAAAGAAAGCACTTTTTCATGGAATTTGATTGCAAGCAACTGTTTGTTCAAAAATATAAGTATAATTAGAAAGCAGAGTTTCATATTACGTGCTAATGGATGATGAAAGAAAAAATGAGAAAAATATGTGAAGTGTATTGGCACCATTTTAAATTTTGCAGATTGTATTGAGTCAGAACCCATTTCAGCTTGAAATGGCAGTTTGTGGAAATTCCTTTTTTTTAATATTCTGAGACACAGAATATGAAGCTCCAATGCCTTTTTTAATTTAAAGAGAATGAAATGGAAAAGATAGGAGGCAGCACATGACAGGTGTGTTATTTGGCTGTTGCCTAACTTTATGTACTTTACATACAGACAGGAGATGTGCATCTCTTTTGTAGCTGGGCAAAATTTGATGCAAGATCCTTTTAAAAATCATCTTCAGTTTTGGTTTTGAAAGACACTGCACCAACCCAATTTCAAAGCAGGAACCCCAAAGTACCAGGAACAGAGTCTCTGGTAGTGTAGTAATAATAGGCAATAATTAAGATGGCAGAATGAATCTGCTAAATTACTGTGAATTTTCTTGTAAGCATGAAGAGTTAACAGCCATGTAAACTTAATGAAAAGAACCAGTCTGTAAAGAGAAACAAGAATAGTAGTATTAGCAAATTAATTTATAGATCCTCTACTTCATGGTGCAGGAGAGTCAGAAACTAAAAAAATGAGCTAAAGTAAGCTTTTATATACACTAGTGCCAGTTCACTGACCTTGTAGGATTGCAGAGCTGTAGCAAATTCTGAAATGTAGCTGTTAGGAGGGAGCCTGAATGATAAACCATTTCCTCCACTGCTAAGGGCAAAGGCAGATCCCCTTTCCTGCAGGCATCAAAGACAATGTTAACAGTTACCTGTGTATTACCATCAGGATAGAGGTTATTATGACTGAAGAATAATAGTTGCAAGGAAGAATAATTTATCTATTTGTCATCCACATCTTACAAAATGCTGTAGGAAGGTATTTAGAGCTAAGATGAAAAGCTTTGATTTGAAATGAAATGAAGATACTTACACAGGCTTTTTGGTTTTTTTGTTTCCTATGGGACTGATAAGCCATAGGAGAGGACAAGTAACAGGCAGCTTGTAAAACTGAGACACTCTGATAGCTCCCGAAATAGTCAAGGATATATTTTTCTTAGTTCTCCAGGCACTACATTTTGGTGATTACTATTTCCTCTTCCTATTTTTATGCCAGAGAGAGTGATTTTAGGTGTTGATTTGGGGGATTTGAAATATTTCCCCTCCTTCAAAAGGGGAGTATTTTATTGCTGATACTGCAGGATGCATAAATGATGAGCACTGATGACAGCTGCTCACTCACATTTGTCATCATTATGTAAACTGCCATCTGCCAGAAATGGGCACTGTCCGAATAAAAAGCAGAGAAGCTCAGCTGAATATCAACCACTAGGCTGGGCTGAGCTTCAGCAGAGCTTGAAAGATCGTCTGGTCATAGACACAGCTTCTTCTTTCTGTGACTGGCTTTCAGACAAAATTGGTGCACCTTGTTGGGGCAATTTGCATGCCTTGCTTCTGGTCCTGTGCTCCCAAATGAACATTCAGCAGTGAAGAACAAAGCTGATGATCTAAATTGTTTCCAACGTTGCCACTGACCATGGTGGCCTTTAATACCATGTTCACTGTGTACGTCAGTGCTATATTTGGGAGAAACGTTGGGTGACCTGGTTATTGCTTTTCCAACAATACAGCTCTGAAACTCTGCAGATAAGTAATGGAAGCATCCTGTGGCCAGAATAGAAGGAAAAGTAATTACTAATCTGAAACAGGACAATAGAACTGTTTTTTGCTTTGCAATATAGTGTAGCTTGGAAACAAGATAAAGCATTTTTTCTCCAGTTAGTAAATGATTATGCATGAGAAAATTCCAGTCAAATATATTTTAAAATATCCCAATGACAGTTACAAATTGCTGTAGAAGCACAAGTTGGCAGCCGTGATGCCTTTCTACAAGAAGGGCTCTACAAGAAGGGCTGGAAGGATGATCCAAGGAATGACAGGCCTCTCAGCCTGATCTCAGTGCCAGGGAAGGCCATGGGTCAGATCATCCTGAGTGCCATCACACAGCATGTGCAGGACAAATGGGGTCAGGCCCAGCCAGCATGGGTGAATGAAAGGCAGGTCCTGCTTGGCCAACCTGATCTCCTTCTATGACAAAGTGACCCACTGAATGGATGAGGGGAAGGTTGTGGATGTTGTCAACATGGACTTTACTAAAGCCTTTGACAGCATTTCCCACAGCATCTTTCTGGACTAATGGATTGCTCATGGCTTGGACAGGTGCACAGTTTGCTGGGTGAAACACTGGCTGGATGGCCAAGCTCAGGGAGTGGCAGTGAATGGAGATACATCCAGCTGGCAAGTGGATACATGCAGTCACTAGTGGAGTTGCCCAGGGCTCAGTGTTGGGTTCAGACCTGTTTAATATCTTTACTGATGATCTGGATGAGGGGATGAATGAAGTGCACCCTCAGTCACTTTGCAGATGATACCAAACTGGGGGGGATTGTTGCTCTGCTGCAGATGGGGGTAGGCCAGTTACATGAGGCTTTAGCAGGGGAAGTGACAGGTTTTGCTCTTGGGTCACAACAACCCCATGCAGCAAACAGGCCTGGGTCAAAGTGGAAGGAAACCAGCCTGGTGGAAAAGGACTTGGGGGTGTTGGAGCTGAACATGAGCCAGTGTGTGCCCAGGTAACCAAGAAGTCCAATGCTACTGGGGCTTGTGTTAGAAACAGTGCGGCCAGCAGGGTCATGGCAGTGATTGTCCCCTTGCACTTGGCACTGCTGAAGCCATACCTTGAGTCTGTGTCCAGTTTTGGGCTTCTCACTATAAAAAAAGCCACAGAGGTGCTGGATCGAGTCCATAGAATGGCAGCGAAGCTGGGGAAGGGTCTGGAGCACAAGTCTGATCAGGAGCATCTGAGGAAGCTGGAGGTGGTTAGCCTGGAGGAAAGGATGTTCAGGAGGGACCTTATAGCTCTCTGCAACTACCTGAAAGGAGGTTGTAGCCAGGTGGGAGCTGGTCTCTCCTCTAGGCAACCAATGATAGAACAAGAGGAAATGGCCTCAAGTTGTGCCAGGGGAGATTTAGATTGGATATTTGGAAAAAAATTCTTCACCATAAGGGTTGTTAAGCATTGGAAACAGTTGTCTGAGGAAGTGGTTGAGTCACCATCCCTGGAGGCATTTAAAACAGGTGTAGATGTAGCATTTAGGGACATGGTTTAGTGGTGAACTCCAGTGTTAGGTAAACAGTTGGACTTAATGGTTTTAGAGATCTTTTCCAACCTAAATGGTTCTATGATTCTAACCTCTGTGCTGTTTAAGTGCTTTTTTGCAAGTTTATCTCCTTATTTTTAAGTTGCAGCTATGTTAGCAGTATTCTAAACCCAGCAGGGTAATATTCCACATTGGCCATTAAACAATAATACTGTAGTGATCAACAGCTGAGATATTTCCTACAGCAAAGGATTTTTTTGTTTTGTTCACAATCATTAGGTCACTGTCATGTTCAAAATTTTCAGTCAAAATTACTGATTGACTGTGAGTCTTGATTAAAAAATAATATTAAAACTTCAGTTTTCCTCACGTCCTGTGAGTAAGCGTCATCAGAGAACAATGATGCCTCAACAGTGCTGCGGCACAGTGATTAAACAGGGCAAGAGACAAGCAGAAGCTGAATTTTGTGTACTTCAGAGGTTTACTGCTCTGTGTTGACAGTGACACAATATGATAAATCCTTCTCTTCATAACAGGCCATTTAAAATGTGGTTAGTGCATTTAGTCAAAACCGAGATATAAATAGAAGATAACCATGCGTATAAAAATGTTTGTTGTATGTAAATTTTCCCCAGGAGCAATAAATTAGCCAGTTAGAGGTTTTGTGCAGTTTTGTGATGTATATTAGTTACTGTGCCACATTGTACTTTAGGAAAAAAACCACCTCTATTCATTCTGATGAAGCAATAGAAGAACCTTTATTTGAACAGTTTATGACTACATGTCCCAGATGATGGGTGCAGGGAACAGGAAATTTAATTTTTAGTTTAACTTTGCTTCATCAAATGCTCAATGCATCAGAAATAAAAATGTGTTTCGTTGCAGTTTACACTTGATCTCCCTTATCTGAGAGAGCAGATTTTGTATTAAGGAGTTTGAAGTACAAGGACACCAGTTCAGGGTCTGCAGAGTTGGCCTTCTGGAGCAGAGCTATGGACCACACAGTTGGGTAGCACCGAGTATCAACATACAGTGTGTCCAGTTCTGTACACACACCAGCAGACAGCTACAGATTTTCCCCCAAGCCTGGACTCCTCCTTAACCTCCTCTCTAACAGTGACACAAAGTCTTCCTTGTTCACGCTTGCATTATTTATGTTTTGCTGCCAAGCCCTTCTCCTGGTTCTTCTTAATCTACCTTGAAAAATCTAGTTTTTTTCCTCCTCTTTTGGCTTTGCTAGGAGGCAGAAAGCTACCAGTCAGCTATGTTTTCTTTTTCTGTATTTAATGCAAACCTCTTTTACTGCTTTCCAAACTCAAGAAGTCAGCTTCAGGCATCAAGACCACCTGTATTCTTCTGCTGGTGACTTGACATCAATACTAAATATATCCACACCATCTTATTGGGTGTGATACATTTTTTCAGTAGTCTATACTGTAATGCCTAAGCTTTGAAGTCTCTTTAGTCATGTTAGCTTGGGGCTTAAGTTCATGCTCAAATTCTGTACTGTCTTTGTTTATTCAGTTTGTTTCAAGGGACATAGCCCTCTAATCTTGACATGAGAAAAGAGCCAAACTTATAGTAGTTTTCCCTGGTTGGTACTGGTTGAAGGAGGACCTTCAACCAGATCATAGGCACCATGATTCAGACTTAGATCTTCCTAAAGTGAGCAGACTATTTCAAAGCCTTTTTCATTTGCTATTTGCAAGGAATTTAGGTTAAAAGGGTGGGCGAAACATCCAGTATAGACGTGTGAACCATTCTGCTAATGTTAGCTGTCCTTGTGGGCCAGATACAGAAGTACCTTCATTCCAAGTGATTTTATGGCATTTATAGTTAAGCAAATTTATAGTTCCAGTACTTTTATAGTATTTAAAATAACCCTGTTCTGTTCCAGCAGTTACAGTGGAACAGCTTCTTCTTTTGTGTTGAATTTATTTGTTTTCTTCTTATTCTTTTCCCTCTTAATTTTCACCTGAGAAATGATTCATAGGATTCATTAGATCTTTCTGTAATGTGACACATTTGGTCTGATTCTAAGAAATTTTTAATTGTGCATTTTCTGTTTAGATAAAATAAGCAAGGGGAAAATGGAAAACTGCTTTGCGGAAATTAAGCTTATTACAGCTTTGAGGAAATGACGCTGTAATTAAAGCTGAGACAGATATTTTATTCAAATCCCTTCTCTTCAGCTGTGCATAGCATGTTGAAAATAATGTTGTGATAATTTATCATGTTGATGCTCTTTAATGGACAGTTTGTGGAGAGAATTTGTAATTAATTCTGAGAGAAAATAGAGTAATTTTGTGTATATTTAGACTTGGGTGAACTTTTGGAGACAGTAACTTGGAAGCTGGCTTTAACTTCTTGTTTTGTCCCAAACTCCATGTATACTGTTTCCATGGATGTTCCTATAGAGTGGAATTCTGCCTTTTCTCAAGAGCCATAAAATCGGATGGGTTATGGGTTTGGGTTATGACATCAATACATATGATATTGTCTAATGATGAATGATTTACTTTTGCTAGAGTAAAAGTGGAAAGGGAGCAAGCAAAGAAAAAAAACAACAAACCCAAAATAGATACAGTTGACTAGTTCTTGCATTGCACCAGTTACTGTACCATATAGAAACTTTCCATTGGGGATTTTGAGAGAAAAATATAATGCAAAAAAGGATATGAGTAGGTACTAGCATACTTGCTCTCATTTGCTCCCATCTCAGCCATATTTACTACTGAGCTGAAGAAGCCATGAGATCAGACCTTTTTTTTTTACTGGGAAAGAAGAGTTGCTCCCTTCTGTCTTTCTTTTACAATTCAGTTCCTGGAAGTCATTTAGATGTCAGTTCTCATTTTCACAGCTTTTCCATCCCTCTTTTAAAACCAGCAACATATATTTTTCCATTTAGGAAAAAAAACCCTGTAGAATAGACAGATAAAATATTGAAGAATTTATGACTGACTCAGACATGTTTGATAATTAGCTTTTCCCCTTGTTCTGGTTTACAATGCCTCATTTTCTTTTTTCAGTATTTTCTTATTGCAGCCTCTTTTAATACCTTTTCTTAATTTACCAGCAAACACTATAGTTTTTCAGAGCACAAAGAGAGAAACTGGTATATTTCAGTTTCTTTGAACACAATGGGAACCAAAATGACCCATAGCTGCATCCTGCAGTTAGATCGTCTGTTATTTTTTCATTGCAATTCTATTTTTTTCAGTTGCTTATATTTTTGTCAAAAAAAAAAAATCTACTCCTGCTTCAGCTGTAGTTGTCTTTTGTGAGAATATTTTCACAGGTGCTTTTTGAGGAAAGCCTCCCCAGTACAGATGCTGAGCTGGAGGGAAGACCTGACCAGCATGCACAAGTCCTAGAGGGATGCTCAGAGTTACTGCTGTGTGTGATGGGAGAAGAAAGTCATGAGGCTTCCACACTTGAAAATTCAGGGCATGCAAAAGTTGAAGCAGCCCAAGCAAATTCTCCTCCTCCCTTCTGCTTCCTCATTATAGTGCACATAATTGCTCAATCAGTTTCATTTCTTTGGAGCATCTCCTTTAGCAGTTAAGAGGTTTGATGATCTAAGTATGAATGGAGTTCTTAAATTAACTTTTTTGGCATTGAAGTTTTTTGCCAAGTAGAAATGCAGACTTTTTGTTTCATTACTGCTGCTTTGCCTTTACAATCAATTTTTTTTGGCTGTGATCTGGTCTATTAAAAATCTCTTCTGTGTATCAAATAAAGATGCTGTTCTCAATTGTCTGTATGGTGCACAATTGACTGTTTTTTTGGTCTGTGGGTAGAATTTTTATATGCTCCTATAGCTGAAAGAAATGAACAATACCCTGTCTGCCAATATTTAACCTCATCTGTGAAAAAGATTTTCTTTCCATACAGAAAAACCCCCATATTTCTTTAAAAAACATATGACTAATTTATAGAACTAGAGTCTTGACTTCATGTGTCCAGCAAAATGACTCTAACGTGATGCAGACACATGAAGGTTTAAGCCCAGCATATTTTAAGCCCTCTCTGGAGCGTATAAAGGAAGGTGAAAATATGCTCATCACTATTTCAGATTTATACTGTAAATAACAGTAAAAACAACAGCAAAAATGATAATGATGATGATGATACTACTTACTACTGCTACTACTGTCACATTTTTGTTTCCTTTAAGAGATAGACTAGTCTTTGCCTTTAGTGGTGTAAGGCCACATGTAGAAGTGTTCTGGATCTGAAGACTGAGGTCTTGTCTCTAGCAAAATAAAATGAATCCATTCTTAAATGTCACCTCAAAAAACCCTATGACTGCACTGCACTGTCTTTATCCCTATAGAGTCAGGTAGGGATTCAACGTAATGCTTCAAATAAGTGC
Source organism: Hylia prasina (assembly GCA_013397195.1). Lineage (NCBI taxonomy): Eukaryota > Metazoa > Chordata > Aves > Passeriformes > Sylviidae > Hylia > Hylia prasina. Next base: position 420,144 of record VYXD01002588.1, read on the forward strand.
TTTTTGACTTTTGCATTTCTTGCAGAGCACTTTCTATAAAGATAAAGGCAGTCACAAATATTACTGTAAAGGATTTTTGTAACAAGGCAAAATAGTCTAAATAAATTTATATTGACTGATTATACTTTAGACAGAAATGGTAGGTGAAATTTGGTAGATTTGACATGTGCTAATTACCTCTGGAGCTAGCTGTTGCTGACTTACTAGTTAGTAAAGACATACAGTAATGTCAAATCTGCAAATACAAGCTATATTAAAATATTCAGATTTATGTTCATAAGATATTCTATTCCCCTGCACACTGAGACAATTTACTTCCAATCACTGAATTGTGAGGTTTTGATGAGGCTACTGCACTTCAGGCTCATTTTTTAAAATCAAATAATTGTGTTGGTTTTTACTCCTGTCTCTCTAAACAGAGAATTGCTAAAGCTAGTGGTGAACTGGGATGTTAACAGTGAAAGAGAAATAAGGCAGAACATTTTGAAAATGCTGGTATTTATATTAATGAAAAATTATTTTAGGAGGAAAAGGAAATGGTTTATAAATAAAACAAAGAAATAAGAATCAGGAATGATCTTTATTTGCAGCTCTAGCAGAAGATATAAGAAGTAATTTAATATTTTTGCATGTTTTTGTTTCCATGTCTGTAAAATGACATGATAAGGGTGTACAGGAAAGCTTAGCTAAGAGTTTTTAGAGACCAGTGGATGTGTCAGATGAAAACAACTGCAATTTCTTTTAACCTGAGAATTTACCTTGTTCGACTTGATTACCGTTCTACTTACTTTTTTATCTAGAGCATAAAGCTATTGAGTGGCTCATTTTCGTAAGTCATAACTTTTATAAGTCATAAAAAATAGTGGAAACATTAGAAATTAATGTCATTTTCATATCACACAAAAGAGACCATTTTGACAGTCTATATTTAGTTCATTCCAACTGTGAAAGAATGTGGAATTCCTATCAGAAATGTGCAACAGCAATAATTTTCAGGCATTTTCTGAAATTATAAACTATTTTAGATTTCCAAATAAAGTAAAACTTTGAAATGCTGATAGCTTGAACTCAAAAAGCTCATTTGGAAGCCACTGAAGTAACTCACTTTCACAGATTTTTAATGGATTGTCTATCCTTCCTGGCTATCTCACCTGTTTGATTTTGGAAATGCTTTTGGAGATCTCCAGAGATCTTTTGCTTGGGTTAATAGGGAGCTGAAGTTCTTTGAAGATACTTTCATAGAAATGATTGGAAAAAAGTGGCTTTGAAATTTGGATCTGGTTTAATTTCACATTAGAGCGGACAGTGACAAGTAAATATCCTTCAATACAATTGTCTCCAATTAGTCGTATTCTACTGGAAAGCAACTTTATATTTTATAAAATAACTATCCCAGTAGAATTGAGCATACCATTGGTTTTTTATTTATTCTGGATTAGAAATTTATTGTCCCATGGTAAAATATTTAGGAGCCAGTATGTGCAAATGAAACAAATAGCTAAAAATAAGCGAATAATGAATTAATCAGATGCATGTTACTTACTAAAGTATCTCTAAGGATTTATTGCCTTAGTGAAAAGAAAATTAAACACAGTATGTATTTTTCCGGTGGAAAATCAGTCTTCAGGAAGATACTGTCTTTGCCATGAGTAACCTCTCTGGGAACAAATACACAGAAGAAAAATCTGAAACCAAATTAGTTCTTCATCTAGGAAAAAATACTGCAAGTACCAGGGTTAACCTTATTTTAATTAAATGATAAGCTTTTATCAAGGTAGACAAGCACTGTATATTTGAAAATTGTATCCTTAACATACTGCAGTAGTTACTAATTTTGCTATGCTAAGAAATATGGATATATAAAACCGGTGAAAGGAGAAAGTTATTTGAGATCCAGAAAGGAAACTCTTCTAATGTTTCTTTTCAAGTTTGCCAGAACTCCAGGGACTTGTTTGCAAGGTATTATGTAAGAGAGAGGAATGAGCAACCTTTAAAGTCCAGGCCTTCTGAATACAAAATAAGTGTAGATTTCAAAACCAAGTAGTAACCAAATTCATTCCACCTTTTCCTATGTACTCAGCCCTGGTGAGGTTGCATCTTGAGTCCTGTGTTCAGTTTTGTGCCCCTCAGTAGAAGAAAGACATTGAGGTGCTGGAGCAAGTCCCTAGGAGGGCAGCAGAGCCTGGTGAAGGATCTGGAGCTCAAGTCTGATGAGGAGTGGCTGAGGGAGCTGGGGTTGTTTAGCCTGGAGAAAAGGAGGATCAGGGGAGACCTTATAGCTCTCTGCAGCTACCTGAAAGGAAGTTGTGGCAAGTGGGAGTTGGTCTCTTCTCCAGGCAACCAGTGACAGAACAAGAGGAAATGGCCTCAAATTGTGCCAGAGGAAGTTTAGATTAGATATTAGGAATTTTTTTTTTTCAGTGAATGGGTTGTCAAGCACCAGAACAGGTGGCCCAGTAAGATGATTGAGTCACTCCCTGAAGGCATTTAAAACAGCTGTAGATGTTCTACTTGAGGTGGTTTGTTGGTCGACTTGGCCGTACTGGGTTAATGGTTGGACTTGTCTTAGAGGTCTTTTCCAACCTGAATGGTTCTATGATTCTATATTGACCTTTATAAAAAAAGGATGCATCTCTCATGCCTGGCTGTAACTTTGAATGAGTTTTAGGTTAAACAGTCCATATCTCTTACAAGGTATAGAATAGGAATGATAGGAATTAATCAGTCCTGTGAATTGGCCCAGCCTCATGGTGGTAATCAGAGTGAATGTGCCAATTTTATTTTATTTTTATTTTTATTTTTATTTTGAGGAAAGAAGATGTGATTTTGATTATTAGATCTGTTGAGACACTAATCTCAGTCCTTCACAAGGCATCCCTACACGTCTGTAGTTTTGTTGATTTCCACATTGTCAACTCTTAAAGAAAAATTGATCAAGTGTATCTGAGGCTTTTCCCTAGCTACTTGTTTTATTAATGTCTTACCTGCTTTACTTGTTCTTACATTTTTTTGCATGGCAACTTCAAAAGCTATTTCACAGTCCTGCCCAGCTGAAAGTGGTTGCTTCACAGATGCAGAAATGCTGATGCCTTATCAGAGCTAAGTTGCTCACTGCAACCAATTCAGAATCAAGTAAAGAATCATAGTGTAAGTAGGAGGCTTTAATAAATTGCAATATTAAATTGTCTCTGTTCCACTCTTAGAACTGTGGACATTTGCTTCATTTATGTAAAAATTAGTTGAAATAAATTTCTTTTTTCTTACTTAAATCTAACTGTGCAGAAGACATAAATGTCTTAAAAATTGAGACAAGAAAAAATTAGATTCCTCAAACTTCGGCTTTAAATTTTTTTATTTCTGTCCTGTTTATTAGTGACTTTGGCAAAGAACCATAACAAGTGAACTTCAGGTTGGCTTTTCAAAAGGGGAATTTGAAAATCTATAGCTCCTGAAGAAAAAAAAAAAAGATTATTTGCACATAAAAATCTTTGTTTTCACATAAAGGTCTTTGTCTGACTAGAACAGTTTTTATTAGCTAGTCATATGTGGTTTCTTATGTGGATTTTCTTTTGAAAGCAATGACTTAAATGGAAAATCACACAAGTTAAAATGCTTTCTAGAGACCCTGTCCTTAAAAATGGTAGTGGTAGGTTATACCACACTGATCTTATATTATGTTACGTAAAACTTTAGAGGGCTATCCAGGCAGAAAGATTTGAAACACCATATGCATCATTTATTATGAATATGCATGGAAAATTAAGTGAATGATAATCTAAACTCATAGGCAGTTGCCTGTAGTTACGTTTTTTGATTTGTCTCTAGAGAAATTTAGAAGAAATCCATCAGGGGAAGATTTTCAGCTTTCTCATAAAGCTCCTTTTCCCCCCACGATTTAAACACAAATATTAGGCAGATATCTGGGTGACAGCTATTGGAAATAGAATGCAAGAGTTTTTGTATGAATGGGAGTAGAACTGTTCTTAACAATTTATGTCAGGCTTGTAAAACATCTTTCGCCCACTCTTTCAGAACTACAGTAACAAATTCACACTGAGCTTGAAAGACATCTAGGCTTTCAATTATCTTTCTTCTTTTTTGTTCCTAATGGATTGAACAACATTTGATGCTATCTGAGTAAATATGGTTGTTACCTATGCTGGAGAACCAGTGATTTCACCATGTTTCTGTTAGCCTCATGGGGAAACAGGATGTGTCTGGCTTTTTTGAAGTTCCAGCAGCTTGGCTTCTGAAGGGAGTTACCAGCTCTCCTGGATTCTCCAGGGTGAAGATTCATCTTAGGAAACGAATTGTTTATGGTACCTCTGAAACCCATGAAACCTTTCAGAAAGAACTTCCCAGAGAAATTCCTCTGCTCACTTTGAGTAGGTCCCAGGGGAGTCCTGTGCATGATGTGGTGTAGTTGTACCTAACCAGTAGGCCAAGCATAAACAGGCTTTGTATTAGAGTCTGTACTTGAGTGGGAAGCTGTGCTTGGTCAGGTAGATGGAACTCTAAAGAACTTACTAATTTTAGAATTAAATTTTAATTTAATTTTATTTAATTTTAGTATTTAATTTAATTTAATTTCTAATTTTCTTCCCGGGGAAAAAAAAAAAAGAAAAAGAAAAAAAAAAAGCAAAGAAAGAGCTTACTTTTGTCCTTTAGACCTGATAATTCATGTTCTACCCTCATTACATATTCTGGGAGCTATTCCTGAAGCTCTACACTTGCTTATTTGGCAGAGGCAGGTGTGTTCATTGGAATGTCATATGCATAAACCTCTTGTAAATCTCTTTGGGATAGTGGTGATGGTGATGATGTATTGATGATGCATATACACACAGGTTAGGAATAAAACTAAGTGGAAATTTCTCTTGTAGATATTTAATTCCTAATTTCTCATATTACATGGCTTGTGGTTGGGGACCATGCATAATTTCTTCCTGCAGTGGTATAAGTTGTCCAGTACTGAGCATGTGGGTCACTGACATGTGTTACTCTTCCTACAGGTGCTGGAAATGGTGAATGAAAAAACAAGCAAACAAACAAATATTCTGTTTGCCTGGCCTAATCCATCTGGACATTATTTGTTTGTATTTGGCTAGTGTCTATACTCTCACCATCGTCCATAGAAAGAGTTTCCAAAGGATTAGATAAATCTCCTCCCTGAAATGCTGCCTCTCTCCAAAGACTGTAAAAGATTAATTCTGCTCTTGGTTCCTCATTTAGCACTCCTCATCCAGCATATTGCTTTCCTGAAGGCATCCTTGGTTCAGAATTATGTTTGAAAAAAGTATTTGTGTTTCTCTTAACGTACTGGTTTTTTTTCCTTATATTATGTGTAATATTATGTGGTTTCTATTCAAACAGCCCAGGGTATATATTGGCCCTACCTGGATTTACATTGTGAAAAAGGCAACCTTTAGTACCTACTTTCCTACTCCTGATTTGAGCTTGGCTGCTGTGGTACTTCAGGTTCTTTGACCCAAATCCATCCTGTTCCCTAGTACAACCCTACCTGCAGACCTCTCCAGGCTAGAAGGTGAGTCACTTGGGCGTGTGCATGACTCCTTAGCTGGAAGAATTTGATGTGTTTTACACCTGAAGTTTGGACCCTGTTCATTAAAAAGGAAGCCTATTTGCTGCAATTAGCCTTTTCCCCATGGTTTCTCAGCAGCCCTGTTACATGCTAGACATTCCAGCTACTGCTAACCCTCTCTGTAGCTGCTTCCCTTCTTTATTTAAAACTGGCTTTCCTTCGTGGGGAAATCTTTCAGAGGAGGAAAAAGGGAGAACCATTTTCTGTCTGGGTCTTGATCACAGTTTGAGAAAAAGTAAAAGGAAATTCCTAGACCCATTTGCAGAAAAATTCCCAGCTCAACCATCAGCCACATGGTGTGAAGGGGCCTTTTAGCCAGATGGGAAAGACTCCTTTAAAACACTGTTAAGCCTACAAACAAAGCTAGATGATTTTTTTCTTCTGAAAAAGTTTTAGTTAGGATTTACTTTTATGAAGCTTTCCTGAGGGCTGATATTTAGTTGAACTGTAGTCTACTGCAAAAGGGGACAACTGAGTGCTCTCTTGAAGTCCCTTCAGCAAATGTTAATTGTCTACACTGCATAAGGACAGTAAGTGCTGGAGGAAAGATGCTGCCTGCAACCTTGTGGTAAATAATCAAAGATTGACTAGAACACAAGGAAGGTAACCCTTGGCTAAAGTTAGACTCAAAGTGAGATGTTGTCTGTGAAAATCTGAGCTTAAAGAAAAATCGCATGATGGTTGGGGATTTCTGCTAGCTAGAAAATCTTTCTAATAAGGAAACAAGGACAGGCAGCGTAGTGCTACTTTTATCCAATATTCTGCTCCAGGGATCAGGCTTGGGCTATACATGGAAGCTGTGACTTTCTGTCTCTTCAGTAATTTTTATTTAATGAGCTGTAAATGTTAAGTGCAAATAACCGTCTTAATATTTGTGAGGCTGTCTGCCATGCCAAATACTTAGTTCACCCTAGATAAGCCTAGAGACTGTGCAGATTCCATGACAGGTTTCACATCTAAATATCTAAACATTGAAACTTAATTGAAAAGACCTGTTAAAGATGTATGAATCCAGACTTCATAATTTTCATTTCAGCTGCTTTTGTTCCTAAGAAAACACTTTAAAGACAAATTTCTAGGAACTATTTCATTGAGTATTTATTAGCATATGTGTCCATCTCTCTGCAGACTCATACAATCTTAAGCCTTTTGAAAAATTAGTGGTGTTTTGGAGTGAAGTGCTAGTGCAAAACCAAGTATCAGTCAGCTTAAAGAGATGTAGGAGTTGATGCAGCACAAATATATACAATCAGTTTGGAAAAATGGTTCAGTGATAATTTTATAGCCCATGAAAATGTCTGTTTTGACTCTGCTGATATTTTTAGTAAGAGTCATTAGGAACATGAGTTTGTATGGGTCCAACTATTTCATTGTCCAGGGAGAAAAAACACTAAGAAAATACACAGTCTGAGTAATCTTAGTTGAGTTTAGTGACACTGTTTTTACTATGTAGGCAAAATACTGTAAGAATTAAGAAATAATTTCCTCTTCTTGCCCAAGTGCTGTGGAAAAAATGGGACTATGAGCACTTCCATGTTTTAACACGTGTTTCCTATTTCTTATTGAAATAGTCATGTGGTGTATCCAACCAGAAACTAAACTGAATTGCTGAGCTTCCATGTGTACCTCCCCTCCTCTTAATAGCATAAGAAAACTATAACTGACCTTCAGACATTTGTTTGCAGACTAAAATGGATCAACGTGGAAATCATTCCATGGTTACCTACTGATTTTGAGCATTTCATCCTGAATCATAATGCACAATGTCTGCCTATGCTCTTGCCTGCATTGGTCATGATAAATGAATAAAGTTTCAGTAAATTAATTCTTAAGACTATTAAGACTAAATCACTTAAGTGATTTATTAACATGTATATTGAATTTTTTTCTTTTAACTCACATCAAGCAAAGAAGCTTCCAGATGAAAGCTGGTTAGCTCAGTGGCTTGGGAGAAGTTCAAGACCAGCACTGAAGTCCAGTGGCAAGTGAGAACTCACAGAATTCAGAAAAAAATTAAAGAAAAAAAGTTGTAACCTTAGCATACAAATTGCACAAGAGCATCTCTTAACACCACAGTTCATAAAAATAAGGATGCTGATGTTTATATCAGCGCCCCAAGTGCCTGTCACTCAGATGTTGTGGCAAAACTAAGGAAGCAAATGTTAATATCAGCACCCTAAGTGAATGTCACTCAGATGTTGTGGCTGCATAGGGTAGTTCTGAGACAGGATGAAAAAGCAAAATAGTTCCTGGCTTTATTACTTGGTGGGAGGAGTGTTATGGAATCACTTTCCTTGTTTGGCACGTCTGGGCCTGTCTGGAACATAATAAGGCCCAAAAGGTCCATTCACTAAGAAATGGAAGGAAATGCTAATGCATGCAATTTCTTTATGATCCATAATCCTCACTTCCTTCTGGCAGGTACATTGCCTCGTGGTTGCTGGTATTTGTATTGCATTTTCTTTTGAGGAGATGGAGAAAATCTGCAGCTGCTGAAGTTAAACCACTCTGGACTTAGATTGTGCTTTGCCCTTTGTGGTGTTTCTATGGGTGTAAAATTGTTTGTGGAACTGCTTTTGTTTGTTCCTTTACATCAGCTTCTTCTTGCACTTGTCTTTATGTACCTTTCACGTGCAGAGGAAGGGCATCTCCAGCAAAGCTTCCCACTTCTCCCAGCTTTTCTCTATAGAACTGAGTATGTCAACCAGTTTACATGTTCTGGGACTATTCTGCAATGGCAGAAAAAAATCTTTGGGCTGAGATACTGTGTCTTCCAATATTGCTTATTTCTCTCCACTATCTATGAAGACAACCTAGATTTTGATATCTATGGTTCAGGCATCTACATTTAATCATTAATGCCTGCCCTCTGCTGTGTATGCTATTTGTCCTCTCTTTGGATTCCACATCCAAAATTAGTTATAAGAATAAAGGAGAGAGTAATCCTTCCAGACTTAGTCTTCTAGTATCATTTTACTGTTGAGGTCTGAGGATGAAAAGGAAGAAACCAGTTGGCAGGACCTGTTGGTTAAATGCTGTGTTAGAGCACTGTCAAAGCCTGGCTTTACCTGACTGCAGAGAAAGCCTACTTTTATATAGCTGGAAGGAAGGCAAGTTTTCATAGTACCAATCTTCATGTAAGCATGTTCTAGGAATATGTTTTCAGAATGAGCATGGAGAACCCACATTTTTGTTTTTGAGTATGTTGGCTCATTGAAAGTACAAGGAATCCTGTCTTTATCAATGAGTGAGTGGTTGTGTATGTGTAAATTCTATGTAATGCATATATTTATTTATAACATATTTATTTATAACATATAAATTATGATGTGCATATATTTGTATGTAATTTTTGGTGTATTTTAAAGAGAGAGAAAGAATCAACTACTGTGTAACTGTTTTAATTTCACATAATCCATGCAATCTCCTTCCATTCTGCTTGAGTAGTAGACATGGTGTACTTTTTAAGCATAAAGCTACAGGGCTTAACAGATTAATTGCTGTAATGTAAAATGACTCCAATGTCCCTGCAGATCGTGGTCTGTGAAAATTGCAACTAATTAAGGCTTGTTGGCTATCCAAGTTGATGCAAGTAGAAATAACTGTACACAAAGCTACATTTTTATAATGAATTCACTAAATAGCATTTTCTCTAAGCCTTTTTGAGAAATTTTTCGCATGCTTACATCAAATAGATATATTCATCTAAAATTTTGAAGCAATTAAACCATTACTGATTTCTTGGACTTGAATTATGCTAAAAGCTCTTGGGGCAGGGACTTGTCACTTCTGAGGTTGTGAAATTCTGCTGTCATTGTAATTGAAGGTTCAGTACTGCCACAAATGATTTAATAGCAGAAAGTAGGAATTCTTGGATTTTATATATTTAGGATATGCATTAAGTAATTTATTGAGGTTTTTATTTTGCTTTTTCTGAATGAGGCAAATTTTACAAGGACCTTCTTAAAAACTGGCCATTTGCTCCTTTTATTTTCACAAGTACGTTATGAATATGACATTAATTTGCAACTTCCTATGTAAAAGAAGTTGTAAAATTGAAGATTTGTACATTTGCTTGTCTCTGAAGAAATGGCTCTTTTGTATAGGCTTATTTTCCTCATGTGAAAGATTTCATATCAATCAGGGAAATAAAAAATCCATTAAAGTAAAATAATGTTATAAATTAAAAAACAGAAACAAAGAAACTGAATGTAAATCCTAGCAATCATTTAGGTATTGATCTGGGTGTACACATCTTTATTTTTGAACAAGTCCTGATAGTTACAGAAATAAAGAACTTAATAATAGTTGAAGTGTAGGTTCTGAACCCTTCTGTACTGAATTGGTGGCAATTCATAAGAATATTTAGAGAAACTGTTAACTGCAGTCTTTATGAGTATTTACAAATCCTTAGTGTCTGCTTAGTAGCAGTCAAAGAACAGATGTGTCTCCCAAGCTTCTTAAAAAGAGCTTAAGAGTGGGATATGACTTATTAAGCATAACTAATGCTGCACAGACTACCTCCCTCTTCATCATAAATTCACATTTGCATGGTGTGGTGACATTTCAGTTATGAATAAAGCAAACCTGTGCCTGATTGCATCCTGGCTGTGTACATTTATAGGGCTACCCCTTGGCATAATCTCTGTGATGTTTTCATGTTTGGGAGAGCTGCATGCATCTATTTTATTCTCAATGTTTCAGCTATCCTGTTCAGGTTATTTGCGCACATGGAAGGGAGGCAAAAACATACCCCAGCCTGATTGTTGTGAGGCTACAGAGCATCAGAAGCCTGGCAGAAATAATTGATGCTGGTGTCAGCATCTCACATTTTTAAGGGGCTTGGGGAAGGTTTTCTCACTGTTTTCAACATAGCCTCTGCAGTCCAAGAAGCAAGGTGACTTTTGGGGACTGTCTCCTGACGCCTATCCTGGTCATTATCGCCAGCTGGGTGACTTTTTCTAGTTGCTGATGCAGGCCTGTGATTAAAAAGCATTAGCTCAGAACATATAGTTTGTTCTAGAGGTTTATCTAGAGTCATTTGTACAATGCATAGTCATCCCTGTCTTGTTTGTCTAATATAGATGGAAAATAACTCATGTTATGAAATTTGCAAGCAAAGCTTGTGGCCATAACATTTTGAAAATAAAATGTATGATTATTGTTTATGCTTTTGTTGTTCTTTATGCAAATTGGCTGATGAAAAATGAATGCAGTATTTTTTTTTCCTGTAGGGAAACTGAAATCCTTTACCCTTTGCAACTCTAGCTCACCAGTAAACCTGAATGACTGTTTATATCTTTGGGTTCTTTTCTGTGGTGTAGCATAGAGAATGGCAATAATAGTGACTGCTTTAATAAATATGTCACTATTTAATCACACTGCATCATATATGTTGAAATAATGTTAGAAGCACTTTGGGCATGGGTGCTCCTGCAGAGATTCCCACTTCTACCTTTCAGTACATTTCACATCCAGGGAGCAATGTCGCGGCACTGCCTCCCTGAGTAATGCCATGATGGTGTCCTCCTCTGTTTGCTGTGCTTCTTCTGCCTTTAGATTTTCTGGTAAATCACACCTCCTCCCTGAACAAGCCTTTAAATTCTGTTCTGGGAATCAGGAAACTCTGCAGCTCCCACGTGGATAAGCTATGTTCTGTGCTGCAGCACATACCTTGTATGCTCACTGTGTGCACTTGGACTGTAACTCCTTGTGGGTTTAGCTGTCTCACTTCACAGAGGAGCACTATTGCTCCTTCCCTTTGACTTGGACACATGTGCATCTCACCTCATCAAATTTTCTCTTTCCTATTGACCACAAACTCCTTTGATGAAAATTTTCATTCTGTCAAGGAAACAATAGCAATAGTTTGCTTTTATCTCTGGCACAATGTAGGCAGATCATCAACAAGAATGCCAAATGCAGTCTGTTTAAAAATGATGTGTGGTATTAAGAATTGAACATTTCTATTCATCTATATTGACTAGATCAACATGTGATCAATATTATGGCATTTTATGAGGCTCTGTATAATTTCTGTCCTCATTTCTCCAAAAATAACAAGAAAATTAGTGAAAACAAAGCTGTTCAGTGCATTTGTCATCTATTCCATTCAATGCTACCAATAGATGTGTTTCATACAGGCCTCATTCTTTTGAATGTGTTAAGATTGACTTTTTCTTCCTACAGGCTGCTCTTTTTCACCAGAATGATGTACCATCTCATTGCTTTTATATGATAGGTCGTCTTGCTTCTTAATGCTTTTATTAATTTTTCTGAGACTTTGCCAGGCCAAAGTTAAAGCTCGCTGATCTTCAAAAGTCACCTGGAAATCTGGCGAGGACTTGTATATTTTTCAAAATTTCACTAAGTCTAGAAATTAGAGGGATTGTGTTATTAAGAGCTTTGGTGTCTGGTATAACACAGGAAGATGTAGTGGGAACACTTTTCAGGAGCAATGCCTTTGCCTTTGGAAAAATTCTGACCATTTCAAGTGTTAATGCTACTGGACATTTGAAAACATTATTCACTCATCTGTCAGATAACTGAATGAGGTACCATTGTTTCATAAGCACCTCGCTCCTGTGCATTGGATAAAATTCATACTGCAGATAGTGTTGTTAAATCTTTGTCAAAGTTCTGACTAACCACCCTCTTCCAGAAGGAATTATTACAGGGAAAGCCAGATGTTACCACTTCTCATGTCTGTCCTTCAATTCCTTGTCCAGTAGATTCTGGTTCCTTTAAGCTTTTCAGGGAAGTTGCAATGGAGGATGAGGGAAACAAAGAAGTAAAAGAAGATAGTAAGGAGAGAGTCTTGTGAGAAGATAATAACTTTTTGACTATTATGCATGGATATATTACCCATACATCTGACTGGTTTGAAATAATATAATGGATATACAGAAGCAAAGAAATCACATTGCAAAAGCTGGAAAATATTGAGACATGAGGTCACATGAGATAACATCTGCAGGAAGGGAAAGGAAAAAACCTCCATGAATTTCTGAATTAACAATGTCTTTTTGAGATAAAAATATTGGTATTTTTAGTAGAATCTAAACATTTTATCATATTACGTGTGTGAATATAAGTTAGAAACAAAGTAGTTTAAACAGCTCCCTCCAATTTTTCAGCTGCTGAGGAAGATCCTGTATTTCTCTTAAAGGACTATTTAAGTTATTTTCAAATGATGAGATAAGGGAAAGAAACTATTGCTATTTCCACCAAGGTTTGGCGATTCTGCTGAAGAAATCAGGCGGTGACACATGGAAAGAGAGCCCTGTATACAAATAAATCATTCTTGACATATCCCTTAGGCAATTGGCTTTCTTATGCTATGCAGTGCACTGGGACGTACTATTATTATTTCCCATGTGATTATATGTGTGCATATGCTGTCACTTTCCATTTCTGGAATAAGCTGTTTGAGCTGGATTTTTTAAATCTTCACTCTTTATTCATCAATGAAAAGGCAGTTTGATGCAAATGAAGGCTTTACTGAATTTCATTAATAAGGAAAAATTATTTCTCTCTTCTGTCCCATCTCCAGTTGTACAGCTAAGGCAAGTCAACAGCCTCTAAGGCATTGCCTTAGATGCTGGAAGTGATGTGAAATAAAAGGTGCAGGTTTAGCTGTCCATCTCCCATTTGAAGGCCTCCAGTTTGAGTGTGTTTAGTGGTAACAGCTAGACTGAAACCCAAAGGAGCTGTGTGAGTATGCATTATCTCCCCACACGTAGACCTAAGGAAAGATACGTTTGCATGAAGCAATGGAAAAGATAATTGTCTTTTGTAAATCTCTGCATGACGCCCTGTGCAGTTTTCAGGGTGATCTTTTTTGTGGCTTTCTGTCCATCCATCTCTTCTGCTTAGAGCCTGGTAAGATAATGATGTTTTCTCTGCATTAAATCAGGACTAAGGCCTCTGTGACTTCTGGTCACAATCATATCTGGTTTATCCTGGAGGGAAGAAGAGTCTGGTTACATTTATTTGTTCATGAATGCTGTTCTGTTATATTGCTTTTGACAATTATAATTTCTCACTGGCTTTAGGTGTTTGTTGTAGGGGGAAACACAGTGTTTAGCATCCTTGTCAATATAGGGAATATAACATGCTCAATATTTTGCAAAACTAGTACAGATCATTCTGTGGCAGATTGATTATTCTAGTAAATATTACTGGAATTTTTATTGCTGAAAATGGATCTCTTTTTTTGTCAATCACCTGGTTTTTCAACATTTGTGTTGTTGTGGAAAGGCATAGAGATTGCACAGGTTGGTTACAGTGAGAGAGGAGAGGCTTCTTAATGCAGCAACTCTTGTATGCCCTTAGGTTGCTGTTATTTTCCACCTCTAATAACGAAGTTGTTAGAGGTGGAAAATTCAGACATTTCAATAAAAAGCCACAGCCAAGGGTTTATCAGACTAAGCCATATGTAATACTGGCCTATGGCATTTGCAGTTTTGTCAGAAACTTTGTGCAGCTGCGCTGTGAATTGGTTTTGGAAAGGAATGACTTAAGAAGTGCGTGAGCTTGGAAAATTTAAGTAAGAAAAACTGTTTCTGATGAAAACAGAGACAAATTCAAAGGATCTTCTTCTGAGGAACTTTATGTTGTATGTGAAGACAATGAATGATTCCTTGGTAATTCTCTTTTCTGTACAGAGGGAAGTGGCTGGAAGTTAACTGGTGTCCACAGGTTTGCTAAAACAGCAGAGAAGCCCTAGGTATGAATTTCCCTGCCCTGTGGCTGTAATTTTTTTTTTTTAAACAAGCTTTCCTCTGCTCACAAAATATGTAGCATCCTGTATCCTGTGCAAACCAAGTTGCTACCAATGACCTGAGCACAAACGAGATCTTTTTCTTGCATTTATTCATTTTACCTTCAGTGGTTCAGTGGTACCTGCTCTCTCTGTGCTTTTTGAGAGGAAATAATGTAACTTAAAGCTATTTCATGTTTCTCCTTTAGCAGCTCCTCATGCCTGAGAGTTCTGAGATTTTCCTTGTCCCCTGGCTCTTGTGATGGCTTTTGCTGCTCGCAATTAATAGTCTCTGTGCTTTGGCTGCAGCTGCTTCAGAGCCTGCTCACTGAGCCGGTGCTTTGGGCAAAGGAGAAGTGAGAAGCCACAGCCTGAGGGGTTTGCCTTCAAAACGCACCTAGCACTTGGCTGGTGACTTCAATCAAGTTTATTTCAAAGTGTCTCTGACTAGCTGTGCAGGCAGTGTGAGTTATTGTGCCATCAAATGTGCATGCTGGATCTGGCTCAGACCTCAGAAGGTTATTTCAGCCTTCTATTATTAAAGTGTTTAAAAATAAACTGTGGCTTTCAGCTGCTGTCCAAGGTGAGGGGATGGTCAATGCGCCCTTCCCTGCTGGAAGCACAGCTGAGTGCCAGCAGATTCAGCTCTTCCCACATAGTCAGAAGGAGCTGAAAAAAACTATGCACCTTCTTGTCTCTTTTCTTCCCCATATTCAATATCAAGATTTTTTGCATGTTATGGTATCTGTTGCTAGGAAGGAAGACTGCTTTTAACTCTATGGGTTGCAGAGGGTACATAGAAACTACCTAATAGGTGAAACTATGAGTCAACATCCTTTGATAACTTCAGATCAGCCAGCAGCACTTCTTTCTTTGCTTTCTCCTTCTTTAACTGTGGGATCTGTCTTAATACAATAGAGACATAGAGAGAAAGTTGTTTCATATAGAAGGGGATACTGCTTTAGGATTGCAAATATTATATTGGAACATACAGAAGAAGTTTATTTGGAAGTGAGAAATATGCCTGTATGCATGTCTATACAAAGATGGTAATTTGAAATGATTTAGTTTGTGATGGTATACATACTGTCACTTCAAATACATGTTATAAATTTTACACAGAGAGGGTATGGGGAAAGGATGGAGGCATAACTTTCTAATCCTTGTGGTTGTGTGTATGTCAATGCCTTAATGAATAATTTAGAAGAAAGTATTCAAGGCCAAAGCCTTCTAAACAGAAAGGTGATTTTATGGCTAGTCCCAAGCATGTGACTTAAGAGACTATTACAGAAATGTATGTATTCTATAACTCATTATTTAATAGTTTATTTCATAATGAGTATCATAGCAAGTCAAGTGGAGTATGAAAGTATGTAAAGCAACCATTTCAATGCCAAAAAGAAAATGTAATTAAAGCAATATTCAAATGTCTTCCTTTATTCCTTGTTTACATGACAAATGAAACAATAGTTAAATGATGTATCCAAAATAGAGTCCAGTAGAACTGAAATTGTGCAAAAACCATCTGTTGTCTTTTGAAACCCTTTCTTAGTGGTATCTTATATATAACCTTCATATTCAATGGCAAAAACATTTCCCTGGCTCCTTTTACTTGTTTCTTTCACTTCTTTTACCCATCTGACATCTTCAGTTTCAGTGCCTTAGTCAAGCGGATGTTCTCAGAGTGGCAACATCCTGACTTCCATGGTCTCTTGTGTAAGAGATTCCAGTTGGTGTCATTCCCATGTTGTTCTTATGCTGTGAAGCACCCACTGTAAAGTGTAATCCTTACTGCTAAAGTATCTTACTCAACCCTAGCAATGTACTCTGAGGGGCAGATGCTGACACGTCGTGGGCAATCATGTAGGTGTTCTGTGGGCTGCAGTGTGCTTCACCTCCTATGTACTTGTCTCATGGGCCATGCTTTTCACTACCCAAGCTGCTGACTGCTCATTGCATGAACTTACAAAATGACACTCCTGGACTTGTACTGATAGTTACAGCCTCCAGCTCTGTGACAGTGCCCCTTTTGCTGCAATTTTCCTTGTTACTGGCTTCTCTGACCTTCTTTTAACTCTTCACAGCTCCCTGACTGTCAACAATCCCAATGTTTCACTGAGAAGACCTTCAAGGAGAATACAGTTCTGGAGAGGACTGTATAAAAACCAAGGTTTTTTTGAATGTTAGGAAGACAGTTATTGTTTCCCTCTCCTCTACTCACCCCTCCAACAATATTTTAAGAGGGAGGTGGCTGAAGGTGAGAAGTAATCACCTGTAGCAACAAATAAATTTGCCCTTTTGACTTGCAGAGGTGAAAAATACTGGGAAGGTTCAGGGAGGGCTTTGTCATGATCATCTTCTGAGCTTTGAACAGTGAAATACAGAGATTTCTCAGCCCTCTTACTGAGTGGTGGCCGATGAAACAAGGGGAGGAATGCTGGTTTACATTATATGATAACATGTTTGATGGAATTCTTCCTTTCCATCAGTTTCCTGCCGGTTTTGGTGGTCAGTCAGAAATGCCACCTTCAACCTCACAAACCCTGAGAAAGGTAATAATAAGTAGGCCAATGAAGCATGCTGCAAATATCATAGCTCTTTATGTGAAATTTGAGCTGAACATTCTGGTCTTTGTTCATTTAGCATGCTTGAAGAGCCTTTTTGGTGTATATATCATGAAGGGCAGGCACAATTTCATTGCTTTTTGATCTGCAAAAGGAAGGCACCTGGTGTTCTTATGTCTAAATAATTACTGTTAAATATTTGTAAGCAGGTGGACACAGTCCATACAAGTGAGGTAAAGATAAGCCTTCTTGGAGAGAGAAAAAAAATCATGGAATTGTAAATGTATGGGAACTTAACTTTACAGGTGAAATGAAAATTAATTCCACTGAAGAACTTTTCATTATCTGAAAGCAAATTTAAAAGTCAAACCAAACAACATTGCGCCACTGCTGTAGGAAAATATTTCCCTAAATTGAAGTTGCTTCTAGGTCTCTACAGTGTATGGATAATTAATCCTTATTTGGTATGTGAAAGGCAAAAAATGAAAGGTATAGCAGTTCAACTCACATGTAAACCTGCCTGTTAGGACTCAGGCAGTTTTTGAACATTATGTGATGTCTAGGGATGAAGGACAAGGAGAGTAAGGCAGCTAAATACTTTAAGAAATCCGAGAACTCCCAAGGCGTTTGTTCATGAGTCAGGCATCCTTTCCCCTTGGGAGTCTTACTGGTGGAATCAAATGAGAGAACAGAGTGCCTGCTTTCATTTGTACTCTTCTGAAGCAATAGGGAAAGGAGTTAACCAGGTACTGAATTTTTGCTTTTATTTTCCTCTTTAACCAAGGAGCATGTATTAGATTATTGTTTTGCCTTGCTTTGTCTGGCATTCATAATTCCATAAGAAAATGCAGTCTCTATATGTTTAGGCCAAGGATGTAAAAATAAAAAGAAAAGCATCACAGATACTTTTTAATTATATAAAAACCATATTTATTTGTTAGAGAATGAAGTTAAATAATGCCTTCAAAGGCCGTCAAAAATTTTTGATTTTTACTTGAATTTCATTAATTTAAATGCTTCTAATTCCTAATTGCTAATAATTTCTGAGCTTTGAAGATTTAAAGAGCTATCTACAGTGCAATTTTTGCTTCTTTTGAACTTCCATTATTATTATTTCTTTTTCATGTGTTCCAGAACAAAAAAGGGAACATTGAGGATAAAGGTGCATCTGCCAGGCAGCAAGTCAAAGTTTTCTCTTCATATGCTGAAAACCTAGAGGTATACATAAATGCATTTATCAGCAATTCTAAATAACAGCAATTTGAAAAATTAAGTTTTCAATCCATAGGGACATTATTTCAGTTAATGTTTGCTTCAGTGGACAGCTTCTGTTAGTTTATACCTGTTGCTATATCTTAAACAGGAAAAGTTCACCAGGCAACAAAATATCATCCACCTCTTGTGGGTATATTAAAGTGGTTACTCTTTTCTATTCATCCATTTATTTTTGCTATTGTTACATGCATATAAAGTCCTGAAACAAGAAATGCAAAATATGTGACAGCAAAATATATCTAACTTAGGAAAATGTAGTAATGATAGCACATCTAGGAAACAGGAAATTGGTTGTGAATATTATTGGCTCATTTATCAGATATTTTGAAGGGGAATATTAACACTGGCCTCTGTGTATCCTGGCTGTGTATATGTATTTTGTGAAACAAGTTCATAAAAACATTCAAGAGTGTGTTTTTTATAGAGCTAGACTATTGTGGTATATGGGTTTTTTTCCTAAATTAATTTTTTTATGATACTTTAATAGCTTATTTTTAGATACAGTAATTCTAGTAGAAGCTAAGTAGCATTGTATATTTTCAAAGCATTGATACAATGGAGAAAACATGAAGAATCTTTTTGAAAAAGAAAGTGGTTTTTTTTTTGTTTTTTTTTCTCATAAAAGAAATTGTGTGGTCTATAATTACTTTTCTTATCTTTGAATTCAGTGGCATTTTACCTTGGGAACATGAGGGAGAATTAGGCTTTGTTAGTAGTTCTGTAGTCAGAGTGGGAAGTAGCCAGATAAGACTGGATTTGGGTAAACCAGAAAATGTGATGGCAGTTTTAGAGAATTAGAGGCATTCTTCTGAAAATTGATATAAGTGACTGGTGAGGGTACTACACCTGGCTGTGTAGCATGGGATGGGAGGGAAACTGTCACTCCAACCTCCTGTTTGTAAACTCATTTCACCTTACTAAGGGTCAGTTTCTTAATTTTTAAAATGAAGATGCAAAAGAGGTGTGCTGTGATGGTTTGCTAATATTGTGGAAAAGATTTGTTGCGTTGCAGTCACTCTTGCTGTCAGCAGCTCTCAGTGCCTCTGAAGAACCCACTCTCAGCCCTGAAGCCTGCTGAAAGGTTTCATGTGAGTATGTATGTTAAGACACCTTTGAATTTCCAATGAAGTGATCTCTGAAAATCCAGTCTTGTTGAGCAAGACCTTCATAACTCATGTTCTCTAAGTCATGATGTCTAGCTTGAACAATAGCCAGGAAATCCAGGTTTGCCCCTGTTAAATAGAGTTTTGCTAGTGTAACAGGAAATGTCACTGGTCCCTGGGGTTATAAGCAGTCTTTAAACCATACTGTATCAAAGATAGTTTTCTCTTAAACTTTCTTGTGCACTCTTTCTCTAGAGCAAAATATTTCTCAATTTGTATTTAAAATAAGAAGGTTTGTTCATTGCAGTGCATTGTTGCTCTAAGATAGAGGTTCATTTGTAGATTGCACTCACTGCAATGTTATTAATAACTGATTTTTTTCTCTTCCCTAGGTTGTATATCTGCTTTTAAACAGAAAGATTTGGCCAGTCATTCAACCAAATAAAGTGTATCTCAAGATCAAATTAAGATTTCACGTTTTGTTTCCTGATGAAATTGCAATGTCATTCTCTTGCTAAAAACTTCTTCTGATCTGACTTTAACAATCCATTGGGAGAAAGTATTTTGAAACCTGCTCTTATGTTACAGTTTCCTTTAATGCCTAACAGCAGAAATTTCTTAGCATATAATTTTATAGCTACTGTATAGCTATAGTCTGAGATACAACAAGCAGAAATTCTTCTGTTGTGTTTCAGGATATGAGGCAAACATTTTGATTTGAAATTAAAAAAATGGAATTCCAAATATATTTGAAGAATGTGATTCAGTCTGGTCATAACAAAATTATTTCAGAGGTGAAATAATCTCACTCATTTTTTTTTTGAATGAAATTGTACAAGTCTGTAAGCATTTTGAATTTTCTCTCCAATATAAAATCTTGTATTCAGTGTTTCAGATTCTCCTCACGTTATGGAAGTTTTACATCTGTACTCTCCCTCTCCTGAATGAAAACTGGGGTAACTGAAGCCCAACAGTTCTAAGTGCAACTGTCACTATCAGTATATTGTCTTAAGATATCTACTGTCTGAATATGAAGTATCCTCAGGTTATTTCAATGTGTTTGTATCCCAGGTGCTTTAGAAGTGAAGATGGGAGGCCTTTTCTCAAATGCTGGTGTGCACAGAGTTGTTCAGACTGATGTCCTTCCATAATCCACAGTCAAATGTCCACTGTCTTGCCCTGTGGTTCTCTTCTAAAGGAGACCTCTTCATGGGCCAGATGAATGGTAACTTAGAATTGTCCCACTCTCTCTGCTGGCTATAAAAAGAGACTAGAAGGTAGGAATTCTTGGCAGACTCATTGTAAATGTCAGATCTATTTTATGGAGCCCCAGTGAGCTTAAGAAGAGCATGGACCTTAAAATTCCCCAAGTGTGGCAGCTCCGAATAAGGAGAGCATGTATGTTTCCTAGAAAATTATGAAGACACAGCAAGGAGTCAGCTGATAATTTTGTGCACCTTCAAGCTCAGAAGACAGATAGGGAGATTCTTTTATATCCTAGCTATGATAATTTTGAGGACTGTAAGTCACATGTGACTATTACCTCTGAATTTGGCCTTGTTAACCTAGGAACCTGAGAAAGGTAGAGGTTTTTAGCTAGGAAGGAATTGACACATAGATGCCAATTTAGAATTTAGAAAAATAGGCAAGTGCTAGATTTTCACTGCAAGCTTATTTTCCGCTAACTTTGATGAGATTTATTATTTCTACAATAGCAGGAACTTACAAGATGTTAGAAAACATCCTTTAAGAACACCTCTTTGAGATAATTTCCAGCCTGGTTAAGGATTTCATAACATTCGCCATTCAAAGATGGTTTGTGCATGGACATTTTAGATACAGTAATTGTAATAGCAGCTGTGTAGCACTTTATATTTTCAAACAATTTCAAAGCACATTTTCATAGTATTATATATGGTTTCAACTGCCCTATCTCAGCACTTAAGAAACATACATCAAAGAGTTTTAAATCCTGCCAATCCTACAAGCGCTGTTTCCCCCTTTCTACATAATTAAGTTAATCTTTCAAGGCAAGTTGACACATGTAGTCAATTGGTTACAGGGATTTTTAAGATCATATTTTGTATTCTTCTAGCAGGCTAGTAACTATGGTGAAATCTAACTTGGGAAATTTTCAGCTTGCACTGACAGTTCTCCATTATTAAATTCAAAAGGCATATATGCTGACTGATTTCTGATTAAATCTGTGTCTTCTGGTATGCTGTATCTAGACAGTTTCTTTTACAGTCAAATATTGAGGGAATAATTCACTGTGTTATGTACAATTATTTGAAATAATAGTGTTTTGATCAGTAATATTTCCAGAATTCCAGACATTGGCAATGTAAGCTGCAATAAATGTTCATTATAGTTCATATTGTTATAATTTTCCTCCTATTTAGCTGCTTTCATGCATTATTAGTAGCTGTGAAATTCATAGGCAGCTAGAGAAACAAACAGCTACCTAGTGTGGGGCATGAAACCTGCATTTAGTGACTGCTGGCATCTTGACTGATGTGCTATTATGCTGAAAATGTGGTATATAAACAGTTTACTTATGAAGGAAGAATCTTTAATTGGGAGTTTGACCAAGGTCAACTAGATACTAAGGAGAAGGTCATGGTCACAAAATTGTTTCACCAATAAATGGCCTGATAATCTGCAGAATGAAATCAGGTACTTTGCATGACGGATGGCCAAAAGGAAGAATGTAGTAGGGGCTACAAGTTAAAAGATTTAATGTCATCACAGTGAGCTGATGGTGGGTCAGATGCTGCTCCTGACACACCACATTGAATCTGGACTTCTGAAATTGCTGAACCAACCCGGGTTTCTGTTGCCCTTGTTTTTCACTATTGCAGAGCTATTTCTGCTCAGTGGTTTCTGGAGCACATGTACCTATCTGTGTTTATCCTCACTTCTTCCTGCATCCCTGTAGGAGAAGCATCCAAGGGAGGGTGAGGCAGGGAAGGTGAGAGGACTGGGACCTCCCACTAGGGACTAGGACCTTATGCCCAGGGCTGTTTGCTGCCCTCTGGCTTGCTGAACCACCACGAGCAAGCCTTTCCCGCTGGCAGCAGGGGTCCAGCTACGATGAAGGACTGCAGATGTAGGACTGTTAAATTCAGTGGAATTAGTCCAGGCTTGCAGTAACTCCAGTGGCCTGTTGTTGACAATGGCACGGCTGTTGTTGCTGTGAGAAGCCAACTACATACTGGCAAGAGAGAATGTTTATGGAATGTTTACCTTTTCATTAGGAAAGCAAAGAAATTAATTGCCTATTGCATAGTCAGGTTAAAGAGAAGATGACTTTTAACATTCCTGGTGAAAATAAGGTCTCTCTTTAGCAGTACTCTAAAACAATCCTGAATAGAGGACCTAGCATGATGTGGAAGTTACAGAGCAGCCCATAGCAATGACATATTTTCAGTTATGTACACTTGCCAGGGACAGATCCTGTCTTCTAAAGAGCAGCTCTTTCTCTCTGTCCTTTGTTACCAAGTGTAAAAGAGCAATTCCCAAACCTGTTACACTGACAAGGAAACACTTCTTTCATTCAGCGTTTTCCCATTATGGTAATTGTGATCAGCTCCTTCCTCACTGATTTTCAGTGTTGATTCACCACCTGCAGACAATATGCATGTGCAATACTAAAAGTGTCTGATCTGATCTGCACACAGTTAGTGGTCTGAGTCTAAACTACAATTTCTAAACCCAGTCTTTCTGTGGAAGGTGGTTGATGTTTATAGAAACCTTGGTTTTGATTGTGGCACAAGTGACTGCCAAAACCTGTGTGAAGGGCTAACTATGTTAAATAGGTACTAGTGATCAGAACATATGTTCTGTTCATGCCCCATTTTTCCTTAACCAGGGTATCTACTTGAGGAATCAGGATACTTCTCCCAGGGGTAAAACTGTAAATAATCATCTGACTGAAGGTCAGCTCTAAGAAAATGAATTACAGTTATTTGTGGTGCACTTCTACACTGCTGGGCTAAGAACAGCTCATTTGAAGGAATCTTCCAGCTCCCAGTTGTTGACATGTTCCTTCAGGTAGACTGGCTCCTATTTTAGTGTTTCATTCCAATATCTAGTGTTACTTTTGGAGATGCTGGTGGGTTCTTCCTTTTTCCTTACTTCTTCCTGAGTCTACCAGGTTGAGAAAATAAACTTTTGAAGCCTGGGATTTATTTAATCTTTCTGTGATTGTAAGAAAATCTCTGTTACAGTAGTCAAAACAAGAAATGGGTTATTACCTTTTCTTGATTCTTACATTTTCTTCATTACTTAGAATTTTCTCCTTAGTCAGAATGTAGGCTGAAAATCTAAACTACGTTAGAACTGCACAGAATATTCAAACACACACAAGAGCATTTACATACCCAGAACAAGAAGACCTTCAAAAAAATTAAACCTTTGCGTCGCCATGTTTTTATCTGTGATTTAGACCAACTGTCCAAATTACATGTATCTGACAAACAGGAAATTCCAAAGTCCTCCTTCAGTACTGCATGGTGGCAGCAAGCCTCTGAAATAAATTGCCCTATTTGCAGGTAACTTACTAAAAAATAAATAAGAGGACATTGAATTGAAAAAATGTTTTATTTTTCTGTATCAAGTATGCAAGCCTTCCTGTCACTCCTAACTTGGGAATTCCTCCTGTCTCCTCTGTGAGCTAGTTAGCCCACATATGATAGCAGCTCTCAAGTCTAGCCTCAGGTTTAGAGTAAATTCATGCTGAAGATCAAAACGAGGCTTCTAATCAGCCTTTAATTCAAAACATTTCTGCTGGCATTTCATCAACTTCTGTTGCATCTAAGATAAGAATATCAACAGAGGTTGAATAAGGCTGTGTTTATTTTTTCATTTGTACTGAGCTACATTATGTGGCATAATTACTAGCACTATTCTTAGAAATTAGGACTCACTTTATGAAAATAATATTTGGAAATAGCATCAACTGTTTGTCTCCTATAAGTCATTT
Source organism: Hylia prasina (assembly GCA_013397195.1). Classification (NCBI taxonomy): domain Eukaryota; kingdom Metazoa; phylum Chordata; class Aves; order Passeriformes; family Sylviidae; genus Hylia; species Hylia prasina. Next base: position 444,433 of record VYXD01002588.1, read on the forward strand.
CAACAAGTAATCTTTAAAAAGGCAGTGTAATAGTCTTAAAAGCGCCCTGGGAATAGATGGGTAAGTTTTATTGTACTGATGTTTTCTGTTGCACCAACCTATCCACTCATGCCTGATTTACAGTGATAACTAAGTACTTTAAATTTGGCTGGTTTGGTTTGAAAAGATTCCAATGACGATGCATACATATGATCCAGATTTAGTTCAATAAACACTTTTTACCATGCCATTAGCTTAGTGGAGATATTTAATGGGACTTGGGAGAATTAGAGCTTGCTCACATACCCTATCACCATTCTGAACTTCATTCCAACTTTACCTCTGAGTTAAATGTGTATGAGGATAATAATTAATGATTCATAGATCAGCATCTTGCTGTATCTCTGCATATCTTACAAGCCTGTGCTGAATGTGTTTGTTGGGTACTTTGAAATTACATAAGTTTTTCCAGATTTATTTGGAGTAAAAGAAAGATCTTAAGGTCCGTGTTCTGAGCAGTGGATATCAGGTTTTGTTTTATGGCTTGTCTATAACTTTATTGCACCTCACAGCTGCAGACCAGCACAGCAGCAGTATGTGCACATTCAGTGAGCTTATGCATACATGGGCATATGGAATCAATGTCACATTACCAAAATCAATGTGCTTATTGCTATCTTAGAGAGACTTTTAAGCATGTTCCTCATTGAAAACTCAGAACTGCACAGTCTCAGCTGGTCGGACATTGCCAGGCTAGGTTACTTTTTTTAGGTCTCTCATTTTGCCAGTTCTGTGAGATTTGATTTATTTCTGTTCTCCATTCCAACAGCATGAAACTTCATTGTGTTGTACTAAGTTATTTTGTTATTACACCAGTGCAGCTGCATTTGTAATCAGGTTTTGTATGGTGATGACCAGGCACTAAAGGACTACAAGCCTGAATCACCTTATATTTTTGGACAAGTGTCATTGATGCTGGGAGCATTACAGACAGCCTGGATTTGAAAGAAATGAGGGAAAGATGTCCTTGCCTGTGCCTGTTGTTGCTGTGCTATGATGTGGATGCATGTATACCACACTAAGTCTCACCTAATGGCCTACTGCCTCCCTGGTGTGCCTTGTAAACGCACGTTCAACTGGTAAAAGTTCTTTTGCTCTGGCAGGAGACTTAACCTTATTACCTTCTATGTTCCTTCCCAGGCCCAAGTTTTCAAATGGGCTGCTTCTGATGTCCATGCGCATCTGTTCATAAATGGAAGTTGACCCTATATTGCATGAGCCAGTTTTATGCATTGGCATTTCTGCAGCCAAGAAACCACTAAAATGTTTTAATATCTGGCTCTATCTATGCAGAATTTGGCTTGTTTTGCTTGGAAGTTTTCCATCTACCTTATATTCTTTCCTTGGAAAGTGCAAGAACCTTGCAGTCAAACCAGTTATAGCACTGTCACGCCTTGGCCTCTTTAGCCTCTTGCAATGTGCATATTTCAGTAACAGAAAACAGCAGAAGACAAATATAATCATGTCTTCAGACACTACTATTATCAGATTAAGTAAGATAAAATTAAAAAATGCTTTAACTCAACCGATAACAACTTTATGTTTTCCTGTTCTGGTTGTCCAATGTGGTCATGGATTTGTGGCAGTGGATAAGGTAATATATTGGTGGTCAGTTCATCTGGTGGGCTCAGGTCTCAAGTGCACAGAGACCTTTCCAGGCTTCTTCATTCTCAATATCTAACATTTGAGTATTTGGACTGTTAGCTAGTGGTAGATAGAAAAGGAATTAAAAATAGACATTTGAATGCTTTTTCTGGTCATATCTTGCGTAATTTTTTGTGCATGTGAAATAAACTGTTAATATGAAGTTTTGAAACATACATTTTCACACTTCATATCTGAAGCATGACTTGATAGCCTTTGGTAGCCAAAATGTTGATGAAATCCCTACATGTGACATGGGAAATAAAACTTCCTGTATTTTTAAATGCAGATCTATACTCAGTGATCAAACCTCCATCTTTGCTGTCCTGACATATATTTCAGCTGGGATCATAACCCTGTTTTTCCAAAAATACTTTCATGACCCCTTCCATATTGCAAGTATGTTAAGAGAAACAATATTTCTTGCTTCCCAAGCTCTTGCTATCCATAATTTGCTAGCTTTTAGAAAATTTTCCCAGGTTATATTGTGCATCTCTTCCCCAGGATGCCTATTGATATTGAGATTCAGCTGAAATTTTATGGCTGAAATCTAAAAAACCACCAAAACCCCCCTTCCTCCACCCAATGAATCTGCTCTTTGCACCACAATTATCTGTACCTAAAGGATTAGCTGTTTCCTACTCATTTATGTTATGAATAAACTACAGTGAACTTACGAACAAGAAAGGCCCCAATAAGGAGGCTTGTGTAATGGCCATGTTCAACAAACCCTCTTAATCTTGGTAGTGATTTAACCTCATGTAACACAGAGAATTTTCTGAATCCCAGAAACTGAGATTCTTTTTACGGATTGGGCCAAAAGAGAAAGCTGTATCTGATAATGTGGGTAACAGTGAGAGCTGCATTAGGATATTGGATAATCAAAGAAACAGCTGAAATGTTAATCAAGAGAAAAAAAAATACAAAAACTGTGACAGCAAGGCATTATCTCTAGAAGTAGGAACATAAAGTTTGCTATAAATCCCACGCAGAAATGAAGATGAAAGCCTGAATTTCAGTTGAAACAAAGTGAAAAAGCAATATTTCCATCGGGTTTATTTTCCATAAAGCTAAAGCCCTTTGGCAGGTTCCCATGCTCATATGCTTGCTATAGGCAGCCTGGGCAAGCAACCCTTACCAGACTGATCCTGTGTTCTGCTTATCTCTCCCTCTAGTGAGTATCCCCAGTTTCCACTGAAGGAGGTGCTCAGTATTTCATTGGCTTGAGCCTAAATAGCTACATATATTTGGTTCCATTTGAGTTCCAGATAGCTTTTTTTTTTTAGTAGAAATAGTATTGGTGCCAGCTGTGGAAAATGAAAAATAAAAACCCCAAACCCATACAAAAAGCTTACCCTTGCTTTGTCTGATTTCTTCTGGAGTGAAGCTCTTGTATTGAGTGAGTGCCTGGCCAGGCCATTTGTCTGAAGGCCAGCTTTTGTTCTGGACTGGCAGTATAGTATTTTTGTAAGCTCCCCCTGCTATCACTGCTGCTGCACCTGGCAAGAGGAAACAACCCACAATCTAAAAAGCTCATCAGAACAATAATGTCTGCCTCTCTCTTGACAGGTTAATTAATTGAGTGCTATTACATTTCGTGTGTGGTTTTGGATGGTTTTTATACTTCTCTCTCACATGTTTCCCAGTAGGATTTGAAAAGGCTGGTGCATTGTCTGCCTGTCTGTCACTTCAGATGGTGCTTGATGCAGAAAGAAGAGATGGAGAGGAAAAGAATGGGAAAGAGTATGCTGGGGCGTTACAGCTAGAAAATCTTACTCACTGGGAACTGGGATAAAACAATGGTTATGGCTGAGTGGAAAACAAAACCTTTTTTTAATAAATTTTGGGGTTTGAAGTTTGTTTAGCGCTTTGGAAGGCAGAGAAGGGTCAACTTCTCATCAGTCCAAGGCTGTAGTTTGGGCACACATTGAATCCTTAAAGACCTTAACATGGTGTTTTATCTCCCTCATGAGCATCTAGACTCCTGGATACTGGTGGGGTTTTTTTTGGTGGTGCTTTTGTTTGGTGTGGGTTGTTTTTTTTTTTTTTTAATTTTTTTTTTGTTTTTTTTTGTTTTCTGCTGGGACAAGTCTTTTGTTGGGGGGTGAGACAGGGGAGAGAAGAAATTAAATTCTCTCCTGAAGAGACTGGAATCGCCAGTGAAAATTTCATGAGCGGTTCTTGTCTTAATAACAGCAGCTTTTCACCTCTTGGATTACCTTATTCTAGAAACTGAAGTAGCAGTGTGCTAATGATGTTCTAGAACGAAAGGAGTTGACCAGACATGATTTTTCAAACTGGAACATTTCCAGATATTGTGTAACACTTCTTTATGTCCTCCCACCCAGAAATATATTGAGACTTATGGGAGGAAGAAATTTGACAGTTTCAGTGTTCTTGAAAGATCCACAGCCACAGAAAGTTTTAAAATATTTAAGTGCCTTATTCATCATTAAGACTGTATCAATGTCCACATTCAGCATAAAGAAAGATATTAGTAGAGAGTGTTATTCATGTCTGTAGGTTTGGAGGCCATCTATTGTATTGCCTGAGACAGAAGCTTTGTCTCCACATGAGAACTTGGCAGTGAAAGACCCTGCATACCATGCAGTGTGCTGTGCTTCCAAACCTGCACAGTAAGCTGGGAATGTACAGGAATTGCTGATGGCTCTTATTGGGCACTGCTCTCATGTCCACTCTGTGTGGCACTGATGCAGAAATCAGGGGTTCAGCTTCACATGAATGAAGGTGAAGGACCAAGAGATAAAACCAAACCAAGGCACAATGACTTATCCAAACACCCTCACTTACAACTGGATGTCATTCAGAGTTTAGGGATTTGTCATTTCTAGATGAGTGCAATGACAGAGAAGGGAGAGGCCTGAAGGTCTGGGAAGCAACCAGACTGCACAAATGTAGGAGACAGGTTATTTTTATCTGAACTTTGGTGGTTTTCATCCCTGTTCTATATGGGGAAGCTAGAAATTGTCCTTTTTTTGGTACTGGAACAATTTATAATAGTGTTGTGGCCTGAGACCTGCCTGCTCTTACCATGGTAGGATGGAATTGGGCTCAGGATCAGGAAGCACTATAGGGACATGGGATTCAAAATCCAAGCCCATACAGTATAAGTGGTATCATGGATCTTTCTGGACTACTTGAGCTGGGGAGGATGAAAAATATTCGGTATAGGTGACATTCTTTATTTACTAATTTAGAAAGTAACTTCTCTTTTCATTGTTTTCCTCTAGAGAAGAGGAGGACTGGGTTCACAGATGGGGGTCACTACTGCTGCTGTGAAATCGGATGAATGTATTTATTGCAGTGCTAAAAATTCCCTTTGTCACAAGATTCTTCCATCTGTTGAGTGGAGATGCTACTCTCAACCTTGGTACCTTGCTCACCTGGCACCAGTGCCCCTCTGTCTCTCCCCAGGAACCAAATTCATAATTGCACTGAGAGACATGCACCAGAGTAGCCTGATGTAAAACTGCAGGTCAAACACAGTGATATATAAGTAACCTGTACTGAAAATATAATTATAAACAGAATACTTGGTAAATCTTGCCCACAAAATCTTGAATGATTTTGTTTTGAGCTATTTATCTGTTGAGGGCAGGGGAAATACCTGATTAGCTGGAATAACATTTGTATTATAGCATCTCCTTTAATAAAAGAAGAATCAGACTTTTATTCCTAAAATGGAATACTTTTTGCTATGTGTTGCAAACTGGAAAGATTCCTTGGATGCATTTAAGTTTTCTTCTCTTTCCCCCAGTCTTCCTGGTATGTTACATACAGTCTATTAATGTGTCTCTTCTCTTGCTTGGCAAAGTAATCCTGAACACTGCAAGTCATAAACTTTTATTAAACTAATTTAATGATCATCATCTGTCCAAGTAGTTTCAGTCCAAAAACACCCTCCCCACCCCGAGAAACCCCACAGCTGATGTTTCAATTCAGTTTTGTTACAGTTCTGAAGGGACATCTTAAGGAACAAAGAGTCTTAATGGTCAAGAAGAGGATTTAGGACTTAGGAGGTGGTAAGAACATTGCCATCCTGCTAATTTTTTGGGTTTGCCTCATAAACACCACCAGTGACCAACTTCTGCTGATACGTCACATGCATATTTCATTGGCAACAACACTTTTAATTCCATGTACAAGTAACCTGCTCTTTTTTTGAAGAGAAGTATGCAGGTAGATGTAATCAGTCTTGATAGGAAAGTGCCAGCAGTAAATACCCCATGTAGATCTTAAGCTGGAAATAGAAACTGCAAAATGTGCCTCAGTGCAGCATTGCGTGCCACTCCTTTTGCAGATCACATTCACAAAAGGTCTCTAGAGAGCATATTCTGCCTGCTAGTGGCAGGAGTGACAATTCATTCTCCCATAGTCCCCTTTGTGCATAATCATCAGTAAGATCTCCAGATATGTCAAAGATCTCCTTTACTGCCTGATTTCCTAACTATGGTTTCACCACAGAAATGCTCTCCAGAGAATTCCCTTAATGAAAAGTTTCCACTGTATGCTGCAAATGTTGCTTTTCATTGCTGTGAGAATCATTGGAAAGACGCCAGCCCAGATAATAAATAAAATAAATAAATGAATAAAAATACCATCCCATTGTAAAGATAACCAGAGCAGAGTTATTTGCCTTTAGCCAGCCCAAAGCTACACAGAAAATCATCTACCCCAGCCAACTCAATGGCGTGTTCACTCTGACACATACATGATAATCAGAGTACTTCTTACTGCTGGCTGCTTTACTGTAGGTGAATTCTAGACATCCAGAACATCCAAGTTTTTATTACATTAGGTTTATGTTTCTTCCCACACTCCTTTGCGTAGAGAATGTAGTTAAAAGGTCTTGGAATGGGTCTGTTGTGTGTATTGATTTTTTCATAAGTAAGCTAATAATCTAAGTTAAAAAATAAGTGGTGTTTGGAATCACAAGGAAAAAGATATTTATTTTCTGAATAACTGTTATACCTCTGAAAGAGATGAGTTGTCATAAGCTGTAGACAGTAGCTTTTCCTGGCATTTGGGGAAGGCTTCTTCTGAAACCTACTGGATTAGGATGAATGCTCTTGTCCATATCAGCACCTGGCTGTGAAGAAATATATATGCCATGGTGGCTTGACAGGTCTGACACAGGAATTCATTCCTGGGTTTTCCCAAGATCTCAAAGCAAGTCCCGTGTGGTTCCCTTCTGCTGCTAGCAAGCTTCTGTTCATCCAAAACAAGCTCTTGAATAAAGGAATCTTCAGCAGGATGATGCACAACGTTGCTGCTATTTGTCCTTGTGCTAATTATTCCAGCCCTGAGTGTAAGTATTAATGTCAGTCCCTAGGGCAAACTGGTGATGAAGCTCTAAGAGAATGTTTAAGCTAAATAATAGGAATGCATTTGAAATGGTGCTATTCACAGAGTCGGTGCTAATGCTTGCAAGGCAATAGCTTAGAACATAATCTATGTATTAAATAAATGTGTAAATTGGATTTGGAGATATTCATGGGACTAGGGGCTGGGGGAGCCTCTTGGGTCTCTGAGTCCAATCCTCTTTTATCACAGGCCCAGTGTCATATATCCCTCTCATAAACTCGTGTAATCTTTTTCATATGCTTCTCCCAGGTTCCAGAGGAGGGCCTTGAACTATTTTTCATCTCAGGTCATCTACTTTGAACAGAGAATGAAATCTGAATGTCACAGTTGTCTGAGTATCCTAATAACTCTTGCACTGGTGGCTTTTCTCTTTCTTACATTCACTTTCTCAGATCAATGGAACTGTCACTTCTGCATTCATGGAGACAAGGGTAAATGGAATTTTAATGTATTAAAAAACGGAAGTAAGCTATATATAGTTTTTTACCTATCTTTCAAAAAACCTTCAACAAGATTCTGGGTAACTGGTTGACCAATGCAATTTTTTTGCACTGTGGAGCCAAAAGATAGGTCTGAAAAAAACATGTCTGTGTGAACTAGTGTTGTCTGGGGTGATACGCCTGGTTCCTCAGGGTCCAGACAAGCCTAGCTGACTACAGTTGCAATGAATAATTCACTGTCTCTAAATTTAGCTTTGATCTATGTGATTGTGTTGTGAACTTGAAACATACTCACATACATCAAGCACAGGAGTTTCAGCAATCTCACCCTTTCCTCTCTCATAAAAACACCCTTCTGACCTGAAATTCCTCTCCAAGTGCATCACTCTTTCAGCTGTACCAGAGTGCTAAGGTGCATTGATTTAGGTATCTCAAAGATTTATTTTTTTTTGTAATATTAAGACTTTTCAGAGGGTCATGTGAGATCATGGAGGAGTTACAAGGATGCTGTCCTGTGTGACCTATGGAAAGGTAAAGATGAGATACTGTTTCTATTTTATAGACTGTCCTGTGATTTAACTATATGAAGATGTAAATATTTCTCTGAAGAGGAGCTGTTCTAATTTTATTAGAAGGTACATTTTTTAAATTAGGGTCAGCATATATGCTTCTTTCCATTTTCCTGGAATCTAGTTGATGCAGGAGAGGAAGCCTTTATCTCAAAGTGAAACCAGGTTTGAAAGAAAAAATATCTTCCATTAGACCAGTAATTCGGTTGGAAAAATCAGATGAGTTTCCAGGCAGATATGCCCTTCAGATACAAATATAAAAGTCATAGAAACTGCACAGAAAATGTAGGCTGGCATAAAAGTCCTGATGAGGTTGTGAGGTGAGGAGAAAAGATACAAGACAGAGAGTGACTGGACCAGGGGACCATGGAGTGATATCAGCACTGGAATAGAAAAAAGATCTTTTACTTTTGGAGATGGAGAACAGGAAGGTGGTTGTGATTTATGTCAAAGTACAAGGGCTTGAAGGTCCAGAAATGTGGAGCAAGGTAGAAAGATACAGTGTTTGAGACTAACAAGCTGAGCAAACTGACTGAGCAAACGGCCTGGGACAAATAGCCAGGTTGCATGTGCAGTGAAGGCTGAGTGTGGGAGAGCCTGGAAGAGAAAAGGCACATCAGCTCTGGAAAGAGAGCTGCATATGAAAATAAAGAATGATTACATGTATAGGACATAGATATACAAATAAGGTAAGGACATGTTGCTCAGAAGAAGAGAGGAAGAAAAGTCTGGGATCCAGTAGTGAAGCTGAGGAACAGAGCTGGGGCTGAGAAAGGGAGGGAACGACAGGAAGAGAAAGTACCAGGGCAGGGACACGCTGGAGTTGGAAATGCAGAAAGGGTCAAACTCTGGACATCTGAAGTGGGGGGGGGGGAAATCTGTCCTCCCTAGAGGATTTTCAAGGCAGAAGCAGGGAGCTGGAGGCTGCTGAGTCTTAGAACTGTGTGCTCTGCCATGAGTCAGTTAAACTACTCCCGCTGTTGGCTACCCTGCTAGTGCAAACGGCAGAGAGGTTTTCTCTACAGGATTCCAACTGTGACAGTTCCTGTAAGAAGCCACAGGGTGAAGTTTCTGTGTTCATGATTTGCTTTTATTATGTCTGGATTACTCCACAAAGCCTGTTCCATTGGAAACTCATCATTAGGACTATCCTACCAAGCAACCAAGGGTTAAGCAATGCCACAGTCTGGGTATCCTATTCCTTATGGTTTTGCTTTCCCATAACTAAATGGCAGTCATGAGGCAAAGGTACCAGTTACTATCAAATCTATTTTATTAGTGTGGTACAGGTATGAAAAATTAACCCAGTGCTACTTAAACAGTTTGTGAAAGGAAAAGCTTCCATTCAAAGGAGGCCTGTTAATCAGGGGTTTGAGGACTCTGCATACAATTTTTGAGTAGCTTGGAAATGGCTCCATCCCTTCAATTTTTAAGAGGTAGTTTTCATTTCAGCACTTTCAGTAGAAGTGTTATTATGTTGTACAGGAAAGACACAGGCCTGGAAAACCAGTAATTCCAGAATGTTTTGATTAGGTCGTGATAACAAAAAGAGGTTACACAAGTTGGTTAAAAGGCTTCTCTGATGAAAGCTAAGATGGGCTCTGTGACAAATCTTAATGGACGTCAAGCCTCAAAATCTCTTCTAAATCCACCCAAGTGTAATTTTAAATTAGGCCATCAGACTTGTTTTTAGTGAGAGGAAACATAAATGAGCCTGAGTGCATAAGTGAGACGGAGATGATACAGATGAAAATGTTTCTGTAATTTTAATGGATGTGAGATTTATGTACTAGGCAAACTACATTAAAATAGAATTTTCATTAATTTATATTAAGAATGTCTCTTCTCCATTTGTCTGCATGGGTGTAAAAGTCTATTAATAATAAATAGTATTATTCTGAGGATTTTTTTTTCAGTTTTGACCCATTGAGCCAAATGAGAACGTCTCATGGTAAATCAAGTGCAGAAAGATACTGCCTGTGTAGTATTTCAAGTTGGCAGGTCCCAGAGCCTAATCTTTCCTGTAATGATGTGAACAGCAGGTAGTCTAGAGAAGGGCAACAAAGCAAACAGAGAGGCTAATTTGACACATTATGTAAATTTGGGATTGGCTGAAATACACGTTTCAAAATCTGCATTCTTCTTCCCTTCACACAATTCTAGCTTCATTTTGGAATATGCTTTTTTAGTAATAAAAAAACCTCTGAATGTCTTATCCCAGACCAGAATACAAGCTGTGAATTCCTCTTTTTCTCACCTTTCCTTTGACTCTGGGAAGAACATCCATTGCATTTTTGCACCTACTATAAATATTTTGCCTGTTTGATTTATAGCAATGTTTAATGAATGAGTGGCAGTGGTTTGCTTATCAAGCCACATAGCCATGCAGACCTTTTCAGTAAGACAAGGGCAAAGTGAGCCTTGCTGATGCCTTTTTAAAAAATGATTGCTAGAATATAAATGCCAAGTCTAGTTAAAATAATGCTCACAGCTAGCTGTTAAACCAAAAACATTGCTGCAATATCACAGCTCAGAAAAATCACAAGTGAATCAAGCTTCATAAATTCAACTGAATGGAAACAGAAGCTTCTGGAGACAGTGTAATTGCTGTTCAAGGACCCCTGATGAGTCTTCAAGAAGCAATAGCATGCAGTGGAATGTATGTTGTGTGTTGTTATGGCATGTTTTGCTCAGCTGCTCCATGGGACAACAAAGTCAGGTGATTTTGATTTGCCTAGTGGGAAAGAACACTGGTCATTTAAAAAATCAGTAATCTTCTTGGATGGTAGGCAATGAAGGATGGAGTACAAGGGAATGTCCTGGGCAGCAGATCAGTCCTGTCTGCAGGAAACCCACTGCATGAGGTGTGGTCCTGCCACTGAAATTCATTCTCAAGTCTTCTTTCCTCTTGTACTTGGCAGAGGAAAAAGTTTTCCATGCTGAGCAGGAGAACATATGTCTAAATCAGCGTAGCTTTGTAAATCAGTTTTGAATTCTTTAGAAACATATATATATATATTAAATGAAATTAAAATGCATAATGATTTGAAACTCTGGTATTCTTTATAATCTGCTTTAAAATGTAGATGTGACTAAGATTTTTTGAGTCAGACATGTATCTGGGTCAAACTGGTGTTAGACTGCTGATTTACCTAACAGCTTAGTTAGAGTGACTTAATTTTGTGCCTGGATTTCTGAATATGAAAAGATGCATTAATAACCTTTTTATTTGTGCTCCAGCTGGTAATGAAAGACAACAGTTTTTTTAAACTGTAACAAATGAGAAAAGAATGAACAAGTAAGAGAACATCTGTGTTCTCACTACTACATATGTACATGATACTACATGATAGTGGCCACTCTCATCTGTAAATACTACTGCACTATAAATCTATGCATTGGACATTAGCTATAGGCTGTTCTTAGACAGTATGTCAATAAAAGTGTATTGACATATAGATTTTTTCATTAAATTATGACTATGTGTAGAGTTGTAACAGCAGCAGTTTAACTGCTAAATTGAATGCCAAATGTTGTTAGCAGGAGCGGGTACAAATGAGGTAGAACTGTACTGGGGATTTGAAAAGAATAGACTTATCTTTTGTAGGAAGAAAACAAAAATATTGGTGGGAGCTGTTCTAATTGTGGCTTGATGTTGGTTGAGATATTATAATGGCCAGAGTTTCCCAATTACAATGCTAGGGCTGTTAGACTGCTAGGGTTTTTAAATCTTTATGTAGACTTTAAAAATCCCAATGACATTCCACATTATTCCCCAGAAAGATGATTTACAGAATTTTAGAGATATAAAATTGGTCTTAGTGCCTGATACTTCGTGTATCATGTTTGTCCTTTGATGGTTTATTTAAAATGCCATCTCTTTATCAATTCCTTAATCTTTGGAGAGAAATAATGCGAGAGATTTTGATTTATAAGTGGTGAAGTAAACAAGGTATGTTTACCTTGGGCTTATAGTTTAAATGCAGATAGTTTGGTCAGTAGCTTCTGATGGTATTTGTTTTCTTCCTAAGTATATCCAGATCCAGTACACTGAAAACGCATCACACCACAAAAACTTGTGACTTTGCCTTTTTTTTCTTTTTTTTTTTTTTTTCCATGAAATGATAATTTTCCAAAGGCAACTTACAGCTAAGGAAGAAGAGCAGCTTTGAGAAATAGAGTTGTGAAGAGACTGATGGTATGTTTGGTGATGATTTATGCAAAATGCACATTAATGTTCAAGTTCTGCCACACAGAACATTAAACTATATAGAGAGATAAGTTCATCACAAGAGCTCATTCTGAAATCACATCATGATTTTAGCAGTCTCCTGATAGCCAGATGGAATTAAACAGAAAAAAATCTATCGTGTTGAAATCAAAAATGAGGACAATCTGTCAAATCTAAACAAAAAGAACTGTCTTTAAAGCTGGAAGTGGTATCTAATTCTGTGATTTCATTGCCAAGGTTAGTTGCTACTTTGAGTGAAGCATGCCATGTACTTAACAAATGCAGTTTCTTTTTCTGTGTAAGTAACATTCACAGTTGAGTCATATTCTTATTGAATGCCTAAATCACTCAAATTTATTGGATTTTTTATGGGATTTTTTTTTTTGAGACTTTGGTTTTTCTATGACTAAGCAGCTATAAAACTAGATTGAAAAATCAGCATTGCAAGTTAGTTGGGACTGATTAGAAACAGTATGTGATTTTGGCTTTGTTCCCTCTTTGTCTGAGTTTTATTCAATTTCCCTATGGAACTAGAGGGATTTCAGATACTGACAGTTTGAATTCCTGGAAGAATAAAAAGGGCTTCTGGAGAATATTACAGGAAAAAATTGTGGAAGATTTACAGGAAAAAATACATTTCTTTCCTGAACCTTGAGAGAGACAAAAATAAAAAAAATCAATATCAGCTTATCATGTTTATGGTGGGGGTACATAATTTTGATATAGCCACTATTAACTGTTTTAGCCTAAGAAATAGATCAATGAGTCTTAAAATATATGTGAAGAAAATTTGTAAAATAAAATTTTGTAATGCATATATATGACCATATTCTTGCAGTCAGTGAGAGTGGCTGCATGTAATGCATAGATCAGCTTACTTTTTGTGGTCACGGGTTAGTAAGAAGAAGAAACTCAATCAGTTATTTTTTTCAAATAATTTGTATTATATTCTGAAATATGAAAAGATGAGGCTTGAGCTAACAGATGTGAACAGACATCACTGGGAATAATTTTTAAATCTCCAAAGTTTGGAATTTTTTTATTTATCAAAGTGAGTATGGTATTAAAACAAACAAAAAATTACTGCTTTAAGTGTTCTGTTATCTTACAGAAGTTACCCTGTTTTGAGGGTTCTGGTTAACATGAATGATCTGGAGAAGCAAGGAACCCGTGAGTGGAGACTCCTCTACTCTTTGTTTGGTCAGAAAAAATTAAGTTGTTCAGTAAACTCTTACCTTTTGTAATGAAAGCAGGATTTTGGTTACAACAGTGAGCAAGCCATCAAAGTTAGTTTCTTTAGGGAAAAAAACCAAAACATTACAGCCTCTTTTCTTGGATGCTCTAAAGTTGTATTTTTAGTCTATGAGTGTGGTGGGGGGGAATATTGATTTTTAAAAATCGTTTTAAGTTCTAACAACACACATGTATTAAATCTCATAATGTGCCTGTGAAAAAATTTATTTAAAGCAATGTTTTAATCTGACTTCTTTAAAGGCAATTCTGTACCTGCATTAGAGGATATTAAGTGTTGTATTTTCAAGGGCTTATTAAATATTCAGTCATTTTCTTTTTCCATTGTCAAGTGTGTCAAGGGCAAACCTTCTGTGTCCTGGAATGTAACTCAAACTAAATGAATCTTAAAAGCTGCTATTAAATGCTCACGTTAGAAAATACACATTATACAGTGAGGGTAGTTGAAAGAGGAGGTGTTGAGATCCAACCCCAGAACAAGTTGTATCCAGACCAGATACAAACTTCTTATGAGAAAACACTGAAATATGGTCAGAGATTTTATTCAAAACCTAAATGTGAAGCAAGAAGTAAGGATGACTGTGACTATTAACACTTTGCTGTGCATTAACCTCTTCACTATGACCTGTCCATCTGGGAACACTAAATAATTGTGTAGAAATAGCCTATGTAAGGGTGTGGGATGGGAATAAGAAGAAAATTATTTTAAATATGGGGTAGGATCAGTCTGATTTTATGAATATGTATAATACAGCTGAGTGTAAGGGTCAATTTCTACCTCTGCTGGTGCTTTGTCTGGGCTTTGTCTAAGCTGTCAAGCCTTAGAATGGCTGCAGTAAGGCTCCATCCCAGGACAACGACCAGTCCCATGTCTGGGTTTGCTTGGAAAAGAAACGTGTGTGTGTGTGTGTGTGTGTTTGTGTCAGATGTGAGACACATCATCCTCTGACCTTGTGCCTTTTCCTGCTGTGAAATCCAGTCATGGCCTATGAGATAAGACTGTTGTCAGGTCATTTGCAGCCACAACTTTTAGTGACCTTAATTTTTCAAGGCACTTAAGGAGCTATGTGCAAGGTAAAACATGACTTGGGACTCATAAAAGTTCTGCTGATCCACAGACTGCTCACTTTGGTGTTCTGGAATTGGCTGTCAATTTTGAAATTGCTTTAAATTCTGAGATACTCAGTCCCCCATGAGACACTGAATTCAAAGTACTAGTCATAAAGTTTTTTACTTCCAACAAGTTATCTACAGGTACCTCCCACTATAGATTTATGTGCTTCATTGAAAATCAAGTTATAGATGATTATTCCACTTACTGTGAACATTACTAGAACTTAGCAACAGAGCTTGGCTGGTGATCCTTTCAACTAGACAAGCTGGGAGATGGAATCTCTACTGTCTGAACGTGTGATGCGGACACACAAGAACAAAATTGTGTGCACGCTTCCTTCAAACTGTGAGCAGAGGGAATCAGCAGCCTGCTGAGAGCTTTAACTGCTTAATGAGGAACACTCTACATGCTGTGTATTACATACTGAATATTTTTGTAACTTTTAGCTGTTCTCTTTTGGCAAAAATGGACTGAACTTTTTATTAATTCAATTTGTGTTCATTACAGTTTCAAAACAGTGGCACCCGTGACAACCATTCTGTCACTTAGAAAAATGGTTCCTTCAGAAGGGAAAAAGTAAACCTAATGAAGAAAGTTAATTTTGTCACATCCATTGAAACAAACAAGAAGCAATTACTTAAAAAAACCCTTTTTAAGAAATGAGAAAAAGATCATGACTACTTGGATATTATTTGAAAGTTTTTCTTCAGCTTTTTCTGAAGAGTCTCAAAAAATATATTAGGGCTGCAATCTTTGGTTTAAAAAGGGGGTTAATAAGCTGTTTTACTCTCTGCCAAGGCTGAACTCGTCTTGCAACTAGTCAAAAGTAAAGCCTTCAGAACTTCTCACAGTGAAAGGTTGCTGATGATTCAAACTGAAAATTGTCTCTTGATGTAGCCTTTCTGAAATAATGATCAGGCTAACTCCTTTTAGATTTTTCTGCTTCATAAAAGAAAAAAGGAAACAAACAAAAAGTTGTATGTGCTATCCTGGTTATTGTGGACTGAGGAACTATTGCAGGACTGAGGAATAGAACTTGGTTGGTCACGTCCACTAGAGGATCTTTGAGTTCAAATCTGTACTGTCTTTTTCTGAAATGTGGTGCTTGCCTACATGACAAAAATGGATGTATTTTTAGAGGTTAATTACTTTGGAGAAGCTGGAATTAGGATGAAGGAGAAGGAAAGCATAAAATGGGGATAGCATATGACTTCATTTAGTTTCTGTCATTACAGATGATTATGAAAAACATACTAGAGACTTTTCAACACATTTCCTGGTATTATGTAACATAGTACTCAGGAAGCATCTTTGTTAATGTAAGGTAAATCCCTAAGCATTTTTTGTTTGACTGATAAAATGTTCCTGCTTGCATTGGTCTTTGCATTTGCTTCTTGCATGTTCTCTGATTCCTCTGATTATTGCAACAACATTGTAGGTCTCTTGTGTATGAGGCTTCATCTTACCAGGTGCTATGCAAGGTCTGTCCTGATCCAAGGAGCTGGCAGTTTAAAACCAAGTGCAATGAGAGATAAAAGGAATGTGTGTCTCTGCTCAAAATCAGTGATGCCATGCATATGCATGGCAAAATGTGTACATCTTATTGTTTTACATTTCTGTGAATGCTTATTGCAGGCTTACCAAGAAATCTGTCACCAGATTGACAGTGTTTTCTTGTCTTTGCTCTAACCTCTGGAAGGTGACTGTCTTTAGGATAGATTTGGGACATAACTGAATGTCTTTTTCCTTTAGGGATAATAAAACACTGAATGTAGGTGCCCAGCTAAAAATTTCAATCTGCCTTGCCAAGTGCAATGTCAATGCCATGTCAATGTTAAGCAAAACAGTAATAAATAGCTTCTCAGGCAGTTCTACCTGTAGTTACTCTCTTGGTATTTGGGATTTTTTTAGAAAGGTTCTGAACCTGAATGACTCTGAAATACAGTCCAGAAAACAGTGGTAATTATTTACATACTGCTAGGCTTGCTGTACTGTTGAATGCACAATTAATCCTTATCATATCTGAGTTATTGGTAAATTATTTAGTTGGTAAATTTTACTTTAGTTAGGCTGAATGTAGTTTTATTTTCACACGCACAAAAAAATTCACAGTTGTTTGAAATCATCAGTGTTGCTGTTGAAGAGGTTGCCCAATATTTTATCTGTCTAAAGTTCCCTCCCAAATTACAAACTACAGTGCTGACTTAGCTTCAGTGACTCAGTCTCCAAAGATCTGTTTGCTTTTTCCATCCTTGGCTGTGTAGAATGATTCTGGAGGATGCTCTAGGAAACACTCAAGGGTCATTCTTAGCTCACCAGTGGCTTAGAGTCTGATAAATTCTCTATCCCTCTTGTGGAGAAGTTTTGCAAAGATCTGCTGAGATAAATTCACTTAGGTTTTATAAATCTGGTTGTATTTGCTGACTCCAGTTGTCTCACACATGACTGAGGCTCTTTTCTCTATGTTGGTGTCAGGTGCTGTAAGCTATGAACATGCAGCAATTTTGTAGTTAAGGCAAAGGCAGAAAAGCCTGTTCAGTAAAAATCAGACGGTGTAAGATTGTTTCCTTAGCTTGTGGCTAGAAGTCCAGACTGGATGATAAGTGTTCAGTTCAGTCTCTGAGTCAGTACTTTTTGAAAAGTAGCAGATTTAGAGTGTTTTCAATTGTAGGGCATGGTGTAATAACATTTTTTCTTTTCCCTTGACTGAGGAAAGGAAGCCACAAATAACCTGAAAATATCTGATATAGGTAGTTATATGGGATTTTTCATAGATCCATCTCATCAATCTGAATGTAATAAATTTGCCAGACCTACACTGCAAATTCAAGCTTGTTTCCAGAATAAAAGTTGTCTAACCAGTGTTCCATGTTAGAAAAATACAAGCATTCAGTATCGTACAAGCTCAAATGAGTTCCTGTAGCACATAACACTAAATCTGAATGCTAATACTAAATTCAGTCATTGATATCCTAAGTACACAAGATCAGTTTTGCCACAATGCTGTATCCTGGATTAAAGTTCCAGAACAGAAACATTCCTGTTTATGGCTGTTATGTTTTCTGTTTTTCAACTAGATTTTTTCCAATGACATTCAAGATTTCAGTGTGGTAACTAGATACTGGATATTTTTAACCTCTTTAGGCATCTTTTTGACTCCTTCAGCCCCTAACACTTTCAAAAGTCTTCATGTCTCCGGAAGGCTTTTTTTCCCCAGGACAATAGTGACTATAAAATGTTTGTTAAGATGCAAATTCAAAATAAAAAATATTGTTATTTATATACTACACTGCTGTTTGAGTGCTAGCTAATATGGTTGTAATGTCATTGAAAAGAAGTTAACCATTGTAGCAAAGGAAGATGTGACCTCAAAACACCTTTTCATTTGGTGTATATTCCTCAGTGTAAGAAAATCTATCTCCCTCTCTCGCTGTTTGGCTTGGTGTTAATTTTTGAGATTCTGTCCTGGATGTGCTCTGTTATTCAATGCTTGACTGTGATGGATGAGTTAAAGATCAGGAAGTATATGCTTTTTTAAGTCCTAAAAAATCTTCTGTGTTGGCTATTTCCAGGTTATTTTACCTGTATTTTATCAATTCACATGTCTCTACGAGAACTGAGCCTGTATTTCCCTTTTTGTTTGTATTTGTAACTGGTTAGCAGGATTGTGGGTCCTAAGACTGTGGCAAAGCTTTGCCACCGCAGTGTGTGAGGTTCTGCAAGGTTTACTTTTAGTGCTTCCCAAGAGAATCAGTGATGGATGACTACAAACATAATAGGCTATGCAACCAACTCTACCTGTAACACAGAAGGCATTTTCTATCAGTAAATAGCCTGTATCTGTAAATCATTGAAAATCTAAAGGAAACGCTGAGTTTGGATCTGCTCCTAGATCCACCTGAGGTGCTTTTCAGGACAGGTGTGAATTCTGAACCATAATCTCAAGACCATTAGAGTCAGCCCACATTTTCCACTGTGTGGGAGCTGGACATCTTTAAGTGTTGCTGTGGTTGCTGTGTACAGGGACTGCTTGCAAGGAACCTTGACAAATGAATCAAATTCAGACAATTTAGCACAGATTAAAGAATTTGTTGCCACTTTCCTAATGAGTTGCATTTTGTCATGCCATCCATTGCCATGACTTTTACTGCTCCTGGGCTCCTAACCTGCGTGTGAGAGCTGTCTGCTGCTCTCCTCTGGCCTAGATGGAAATTTTTATGCATACAAATTTGTCAGCTATTTGGAGAAGAATGAGTAAAAGTTTTACTATGAACGCAGACATCATCTGTATTAATGTGAAGAGCTGTGTGGTTCTGATGTCTCTTTTATCTCTTTGTGTTTCAGTTCATCGCTTTTGCCTCTTTATTCTTCATCTTAGTTTCCATCACAACCTTCTGCCTGGAAACACACGAGGCTTTCAATACTATTATAAACAAAACTGAGCAGGTCATCAATGGGACAGAAGCGGTGTTACAGTATGAGATTGAGACAGACCCTGCACTGACATATGTGGAAGGAGTCTGCGTGGTGTGGTTTACATTTGAATTTTTAGTACGTGTTATTTTTTCTCCCAACAAACTTGAATTCATCAAAAACCTCTTGAATATCATTGACTTTGTGGCCATCCTGCCCTTTTACCTAGAAGTGGGCCTGAGTGGGCTCTCCTCCAAAGCTGCTAAGGACGTGCTCGGTTTCCTCAGGGTGGTAAGGTTCGTCAGGATCCTCCGTATTTTCAAGCTCACCCGGCACTTCGTGGGCCTCAGGGTGCTGGGCCACACTCTGCGAGCCAGCACCAATGAATTTCTGCTGCTGATAATATTCCTGGCACTCGGTGTTTTGATATTTGCCACTATGATCTACTACGCAGAGCGGGTGGGAGCCCAGCCTAATGACCCGTCAGCGAGTGAACACACACAGTTCAAAAACATCCCTATCGGCTTCTGGTGGGCTGTAGTCACCATGACCACCCTGGGGTATGGGGATATGTATCCACGGACATGGTCAGGCATGCTGGTGGGAGCCCTGTGTGCCCTGGCAGGAGTGCTCACCATAGCCATGCCCGTGCCTGTGATAGTTAACAATTTTGGGATGTACTACTCCCTGGCCATGGCAAAGCAGAAACTGCCAAGGAAACGAAAGAAGCACATCCCTCCTGCTCCTCAAGCCAGCTCACCCACCTTCTGCAAGACAGACTTGAATATGGCCTGCAATAGCACACAGGGTGACATCTGCCTGGGCAAGGACAACCAGCTGATGGAACACAACAGATCATCAGGTAGGACCCCACTGGAAATGCATGTCCTCTGAAAACACTTTATAGACCAGTATGTTTGGTAGGGGTCAGAAAGCAGCCAGTCTTTCTGCCAGGAGAAGATGTAGCTCCCACCCTTCTCCCCTCCAACATTTGCGTGTGTCAGTCTCATAGAGGACAAAATAGGTATAGTGATGTTCCCAAACCTCTATGTAGCTGGTCTATACAGTTTTGCTTGCTCTGTTGAGAATGCTTTCCTGCTGATGATATCAACCTTTTCTTTTGCCTGTTGTTTGTTGCGTTTTATGGATGTTTCTTGTTTTTCTGCATGACTGTGACTATTTGAGCAGCCACCGTGTCCCACCCTGTTGGACTCCATGGTGTTTTGCCTCAGTGTCTGTCTCTCGTGTCAGCTTTGCCTGTGCCACATCGTGGCCTGTTAAGCAAGATCCTACAAAGAAGCAGTCATTTGAAAGGAGCAGGTGCTTTACATCCAAAGCCCAGCACTCAAAGGAAATAGGAAGAAATTTTCTTTCTAGTTTTCTTTCCATTTGGCATTCTGCTTCTCTGGCGAAAAGAATCTCCTTCATCTGTGTTAGATGAGACATTGCATGATATTTACTATTCATTAAATTATACTAGCATAGCTGATGTGAATTTTGTCAAGAAAAAAGAAAATGACAGCCCTTAGCACCATCATCGCTATTACAGTTGATTTTTGTGATTTCTATTAACTTATTTGTTAGAGTTCCAAAGGATGAATAAGGGGTATTTTGTGCTTTACTCAGTGAAATTGCATATCAAATGACAGCCTCAGTCCCTCCAAGCCACTGCTCCATACTCTAAATCTGTTGCAATTAAAGAGTAAATTTTACCTCTCAGTATAATTAAATAGTTTGGCAGCAAGAGTATTTTTTTTGTTTCACAAGCATATTTATTCTTAAGCCAAACACAATCTGTTTAAAAAGCTCACATACCTGTCATGAGACTCCAGCTGTAAAGCTGTTGAAGAATAAAAAGAGCAAAACCACTCATGACTGGTGTAATTCAGTAATTGAAATATAGTATTTAAAAAGAAGAGTCTGGAAAATAGGGGTTTAAACAAAATCCTTCTTCGGTCTGTTACTGAATAGCATGTACATTCAAAGAAGCTCGGTTTCACTCTCCGAGTTACTGTTCACAAAGTTAACACAGTTTTTTGAACATCCAAAATATATTTAAAAGGGTGGAAATGCTTGAAAATATTCAGATTGACAGTAAAATATAGTTAGTTTTTCAGTGCTTTGATACCCACTTCGAGGTAACATCTTTAAAGTGTTAATGATAATAGCTTTTTCACGCTATCAGGTCCTACCAAAGGTATTCTGAGTGGAGAAGCCTCAGTGTGATTACTATGTCTCTCACTAAGACACAGTTTGTGTCTACAGCTTTATTTACAAGGAGTTATAATGTTTGAAGTTAGAGAGAAAGCAGACATGCAAGAAGGAGCCATTTTAAAGTGTTATCTTTCTTTTCAGTAGTGCCACTGTTCACACCATGTAGCTTTATTTCTGGTAGAGAATGTTATTAGAGTCACTATGAATTATGTGCAAAACTTTAAGGCTGAATTCTGCCCTTTGCATTCCCATCAGCAAAAAAGCCACACTCAGGTTTAAATGCAAAGCTGAACTTATGTGCTATACTGAGATTTTTTTTTTTCTTGAAGTGTGGCCTGAATTTGAAATGGTAGATAATTTTAAAAGAGAGTCCTTTGGGAGTGACAAATCAGGAGAGGTACACGTTTTGCCAAAATAAAGTACGTTTGACAAAATAAAGTACAGAGACCAAGACAGCATTTAATGTTGGGTACATATGATGACAAGCAGTGCAAGTGTAATAAATATGCAAATGAAAGCTGAGTGTTATTAAACAGTGTATAGTGCCAAATGTTGAAAATATAGCCTTTCTGGGTGAGCACTTGTCTTTAAAACATTAAACAATATATTCTAAACAAAAATGCCTGACCTCTTGTTTAGCAGAAATGATAGCCAAACTAGCAAATAAGTGTTTGAAATATCCAAGGCTGACTGTATTCTGACAAGTTGCAGTCCAGAGTAGGTGACTAACTGAGCCTTGGTTCATGTTAGTTCATGTTAGTTCATGTTAGTTCATATTAGTTTAATCTATTTTTATACAAATTTTAGAAGAACAGTATAGTTGAAAGATCATTTGTTCTTGAACAAAACATATATCTTTTGCCATTTGGTACTGATTAATGATGAATTGCAATCTTGTTTTCTTCTAATGATTTACTTTATATCTACTTCTTGAGTGATGGGAATATCTGGCATTCAGCATAAGCTCTTTGTGATGTCTCATTTCCTCATTCATTATTGTCTGTAAATGGGCATGGTGCTTTAACCAGTGTTATCAGGTGAAGACAGTGCAGGAAGTGAGCAGCCACTCTCACCTGGTGAAAGGCTCCCTCCCATCAGACGTTCTAGTACAAGAGACAAAAACAGAAGAGGGGGAACATGTTTCCTACTGACAACAGGTGATTACACGTGTGCTACTGATGGAGGGATCAGGAAAGGTATGGACTTCTTTCATTAGATCATAAAAGGTTACTCAGCAATGTGCTTGTGAAATACAATCTTAGAGTAAAATGATGTGCACAATGCTCTAAGAGGAAAGACTGTACTCACAATGTATCTTTTTTTCTTTACTCCTAGTCATTCTTTTCCTTTTAGAAACACTCATCCCCTTTAGTCTTCAAAAAATGTGCTTGATGTTGGACTCTCATTTCACTTGTGTCTTCATTTGTCTGTAATCTCTAATGGAAAAGCCTGCAATTCAGACTACTCATCAATCAATATAACTTGTCATTCTAAAAGACAAATTAATCACATTAGAACTGTGGTCTGTTCTTAATAAAATTTACAGCTGAATACACTTTAAAGGTTGACATGTCAGAAGTAAGCAACATTTTTGTGTTCTGAACAGAAAAAAGATTTAGATTTAGATTTGCTATTTAGATTTCTTTCAAATAAAATTTTGAACTTATAATGCTAAAAAAAATTTTTTCCCTTGGCAATACACCACTGATACTAAAAGATGACTGTCTACCCCAGCCAAAATTCAGCTATGTAGTAAAACAATGCTTGACCTTGCAAGGTGTTAAAAACGCCTTTCTAGTTATTTAGCCTCTTCAAATCTGATTACTTGCTGCTCAGTAGGATGGGAGCACCCAGGTGGAGTTTGCAAAACTGTTTTGTACTTGTATCTCCCACATGACCGATTGTTTCTGCCCCAGCAGGCCCCATCTGGCTGTGGCTGCAAACCTAACAACAGGACATGGCCCTAAGGTCAGCATGCCTGTGGTACTCTTCCCATTTCCTTAGATAGGAACTGCTTCTATTTCTTGGCAAATTATATTCTTCTGACATTATATCATTCTGACAGATGTTGCATTCCCGAGTGCTGAAGTGTAGTTGTTCACCTCAGAGTTCATCTGAAGTAGCTGTGTGGCACTGGAAAAACATTTTTCCCTGAGATTTTTCTGGATTTTTTTTTTTTAAACTTTCTTGGTGTATAGCAAACATAGCTTTCCCAGCCAGCCATATATCTAAAGGAATTCTGTTGGGTTTTTCTGCAAACCTGTGAAGGCAGACATGCAACCAGTTCCATGTCTATGGTATTTGCAAGGAGTATGACTCTCTATGCTGGGGCATTTTACCTACTCCTATATATAATGTTTAGCTTAAATGAAAAATCATTGCAAGCACGTTTTTGCACAGATTTACTACATTTTCCACTAAGCATATATTTCACTGTCTTCTCAACAACTAGGATTATTTAAAATATCTCTAATGGTAAGAGTCTTTGAGGAGGTCAAGAACACCTGGATAAGGTAGATTGCCATGGCATTTTGCATGATAAGGTTTTTGACTTCACTCAGCAAATTATGGCAGTAACCATGACTAGAGCAGATCAGAAATAATAAAAGAAGTTACCCATCAGCTACTAAAGACATATTTATAAAACAGTAAAACCTATTTTATCGTGGAACATTTTAATTTGTAAATCTAGATTTAAAAGAAAATGTTTTTGTAGTTTTTACTAGAAAACTGGGGCTTGAATTCAGAATGAACAGTTTTTTGATGAGAAATGTGCTCTTTGTCTGGCTCGATAATCTTAGTTGAGGCTGAAATGTTTTAACCACTGGCTTTGGAGTGTATTTTATACAAAGCAGGGAAGTTAGCCCATAAGTAAAAAATATCTTCAAGTAATATACAAATGGGTTTGAATGCTTGAATGTCGTTCACACATCAAGTCTACTACTTTTACATTTTCTTTTTTCCCTTTCTTTCTTTCTTTTGGTACATTCTTCTTGTTTGGTTTTTCCTTGGTTGATTCTTGGTTGTGTTCAATTATAATTTATCCTGAGCTTTTTGCATCTCCATGTCCAAGATGATACTGATTCAGAGCAGATCCACTGAAATACCTGAAAAGTAATGATTTTGGATTGTGCATCTCTCACTATTCATCTTGTGTATCTGGTTTTCATTTTTTAGGAGTTTCTACTTTATTTATAATCTTTACCATCTTCCTCTATCAGTTCTTTCCTTTTATCATTAGAAGAGTAACAAGAAAATAATCTTAAAAAATACTTTCCTAGTTTCAATGTAAAAAAGCTACCTGATTATTTTGAATTTTTTTAAATAAGCTTTATGTTTACAGGGAGTTTAAATATATACACTAGCATTGTGCTCCTCTTTAATTCCCTTCTCAAACATAATTCTTTCTAGTCGGTGTAAATACTGATAGAAACTCAGAAACTGGAGGCTGTTTCAGAAATGTATCAGAATTCTGTGTAGTATCACAGCCTAGCCTGCCCTTGACATCTGGAGAGAACATTGCACAATGTTTTAGCAGACATGTGGTTATAAATTTGCTTTTAGTCTAGTTTTACAGTATACAGGCCTCAGTAGGTAAGAAATATGTTAATTGTTGTATGGGGAGAGCCTAAGATATGATTTTTCCTAAAGATGCCATTAACTGTCTGTTACCTACAGATCTGGAATTTGATCCAGTAACCATTTCAATCAGGGGAAAAAAAAAAAAAAAAAAGCGCTGATATTCCATGTGGTGTTTACCTTTATTGTCACTGGTATTTTAAAGTTTCTATGGGAAAAAGTATCATTATTTCCCTGTAAGTAATTTAGACCTGAACATCTTAACCTGACAAATGCTTAAATGCATACTCGTCTTCAAGGAAATAAGTAGTGCCACTGAAATCAGTGAACCTTCTCATGCTTGCACTGAAACATGTGCCCATGAACTTCAGGAGCAAGGTCCTGCCTGGCTTGATCTTTGTTGTATTTCCTTGCTGATATCTTCAGGCAGATCCTTTTCTTAATAAATGGGGTTATTCTGCAGCTACTGAAAACACTTGAATATGAAGATAGAGATGCAGTGAATAGCAATGTTTTTTTTTCGTTGGTTTGCAGCATAGCCTCTACAAAGTGAAAACAATCCACAGTAGCAAAAAAGCAGGTAGCTAGAGCTCACAGTGTATGTGAACAGAAATGTCTGCAAGTGCAATGTTCCCTTCAAATTGTGAAGCATTATGTGGTTGCCTCATTTAATTATTAATTATTTACTAGTTGTTTTTATGATTAATACCATCGATTTTGTTCAAATCATCTGGAAAAGAAGCACAAGTTCAATGTTTTAAGTTTGCCATTCAGGAGGCATTTACAAATACGTCAAACTCTTCTGTCTTACTAGACTAAAATTAGAAGCAAAACCTAAGGGTTAATATTTTTGAAGATAAAGCTTCTGATGTTATCATTCAGTCTTCTGCAAAACTGGTTTACACATACCGTATAAAATTTCTCTGGTTTCCGGTTTATTTATTTTAAAGAAAAAACTGTACTTTATTAGGAATTGAATTTAGCAGAGATTGTGTAATTCTAACAGTTTCTGTAGTCTGTCTTAATGAGCTTTTGATTATGCTTAGCCAGATAGCTCAGTCACCCTGATGGGATCCTTTATCTTGCTCTCTGTGCAACCCTGCTGAAGCCCACAGTGTGATACTAAGTGCAAGATGAGATATGGAAGAGCAGATCACACCTCTTTTGTGTGGTCTGTTTAATTTTTTGGGGAAAAGTAGATGCATTAATTTTAAAATAATTTTATTTATTAATATCTTTTGGTAGTAATGTGTCTCAGCACTGAGTTCTTTTGCAGGCAGATTCCCTCTGAGTCCCCGATAGCTCCTTGGATTACATTACACTGTACTGTTTGTCTTTGTCTATTTTTTGGCTGAATTCAACTGATGTCTGTGCATTTTCTCATACAAGGCTATGAAAAATCTCGAAGCTTAAACAACATAGCTGGCTTGACAGGCAATGCTCTGCGACTGTCTCCAGTAACATCACCCTACAGCTCACCTTGTCCTCTAAGGCGCTCTCGGTCTCCCATCCCTTCCATCTTGTAAACCAGATGGCATCAATCGGCTACATAGTATTAAAACAAATACTGTTTACCACATATTGGAAATAAATGTAGCATTAAGCATAGGCTCCACAAATATGGTCTAACTCCTGCATGATACAACTGTCAGTAGTAAGAAAACCCACTTCGGGTAGCTGAAGACTTTTGTCTTGGCTTTTGAAGATAACTTAAGGTAGCATTTCTCCTTTTATCTGCTATATTGTCCTACTTTCCTGTGGCAATAAAAGGACAGTTAGTGGATGCTGTTGTCCAGTATATTCAATAAATAAGCATATTTTCAGGGAGATTTACTTAAAATAATGTGCTTCCAAGTAACTATCAAGTCACTCCATTGAACCTCCATTTCTTGTGACTCTAATCCATTCTGAAGATGTCTGCTCTGAAGGGTCTGCTCATTTGCATGGACCATCCTGTCTCCATCTCCTGACAAGCAGTGTTGCCGATCATGGAGACCACAGAGGGCTCTGGATGTGTGTTCTCACATTGTTACCATCCTGCTGAAATGAAAGCACTGATAAACTGGTCTGCATGTGGGATTGTTTTTCTTTGTTTAACCTTTTCCTTTATTTTTTAACTATCTACTTGTTTATAAACGACTTTATTTTGTGATTAACTTATTTTGGTACTGGATTGCTGTATCAGAGTTCTGAATGTCTCCGGTTGTTTGCACACAGATAACTGCAAAGAGGTTGTCATTACTGGTTACACGCAAGCAGAAGCCAGATCTCTTTCTTAATGGCTTGGGGAAGGCACAAAACATGCAAGAAAGGTAAACGCCATCCAGACTTGCAATTTTAAGCTAGCAAGTGCTGCTTGGTACTGTAGTATTTTCTCTACTCCAGGGTTCTTCAACATTTTCAGAAGCTGAGTACCAAGTAAAATTGAAACAATTACTGGGGGCTTTTTTTTTTATCGTTGTAAGAGGGTAGTAGTTCTCAAGTCGGGTTTTTTGACCAGCCTTATAGCTCTGGCTCATGGGCTTCAAAAATTTCTTCAGTCAATGTTTTTTGAGGTGCTTTGTCCTATATGTTGTTTATCTGTCTGTTTTGCAACCTGTGTCCTTGTATTCTCCATCTGTCTCCATAAAGCACAGAGATACTGCTAAAATGCCCCCCTCTTTTAAGTTGAACTAAGAACACTTTTTCTCCTTTTCTCTTTTTTTTTTTTTTTTTTTTTTCATATGGACTATACATCCATGTATAGATAGAAATATACATATTTTTCAAGTGCAGTTAGTATCATCTAGACTAACTCGTGTGCACTCCTAAGATTTTTTGAGCGGCTTTTCAGCACCAATCGGTTGCCTATTGCATCAATCTTCCTCCTAGCAACCAGCATTCATTACAATTTTGAAACTGTATCTCCTCTAGTGGCTTTTTCATCCAATAGTAACCTCTGTTTATGCAACAGGACAAATGCAATGGCAAATTTGAGGTTCTGGGCTGGTGGGGAAAAATTACCCTTAAACTGTAGAGTTTTAGAACTACATGGGGAAGACCACAATGACTGAAATCTTAAGTGATCCTTGAAATTGTTGAATAATACCTGACTGTCATGTTTTATTTTTTTGTTAGGAAAAGAAATTAAATTTATTGTTAACCATGTAACATGTTCTCCTGTATATAGCCAAGCCCAATAGCATGACCTGCATGTGAGAATTCTTGTACAATAATGTATTTATCAAAGTATACTTTTCTGATATTTAGAGATGTACATTGATTTACTTTTGGTAAAATATTGTCAATAGAGAGATAATTGCAAACAGCTTTTAGCAAATGAATTAATATAATATCTGGTGCTGCTGTTATATTAACTACAGTGTTGTACAGAATTTATCATGGATTTTTGACTGCTGAAAAAGGGACAATGGAATTTAGCCATACCAAGGACTGTACTGGAAAGAGACTGCTGCTGCTGAATGGACCCTGATAAACAACTCACACCTTGAGGAGGTCACTGAGACTTTGCGTGCGAAGTAGAGCTTGTTAAAGAAGATGAAAGACCGCTCATAATTACTGCTGCCAGAGGAAGGGGTGACTAGTCACTGTTGATGAGTCAGTGTAAATAAAACTTGTGTGCATGGAATATCAGTTTTTATCTATATCAAGGAAAGCTGAATTCATGTCATCATTGCTAAGGCTCCATGCAAAGACCCACACCCCTGTGTTTATTATTCCTGGTTCCTGCAGTAAGCTGTGCTGTGGATCATACAAAGACACAAACTTAATAATGATAGTGATGTAAACTACATCTGTCTTGACTTCTGTCATACTAATGGCATATATTGCAAAAGTCACAAATTTGAACAGAGTAGGTTTGCATAAGTCCTTGCTTTCTCAGTTTGCCATGACCTAAATTGTTATGAATTCTAGTGTACATGCCAAGTCCTAAGTTTACTTTTCACTTTAATAACAAAAATGTGACTGCAGACAAACATCACTGACTTTGTTCACGGCACACAGTCTTCTTTTGATGTTACCTCAAACTACAAGTATTATCAGAAATAAAATTCTGGCAGCAAGAATATTTTGTGGTTTTTTTGGTTGTTTTTTTTTTTTTTTTTTTAAATTCTAAGTGTTGCAAACCCAACATTATTAAGTATAAAAATTGTATTAAAATATATATTCTACAGATGTATATTTTACATAAAATATATATTCTTTGATAAGTTATTTTCTGTGATTTTTGTGGTAAATGGATCTAGTCTATTCTATGTTTATGAGACATTGTAGTGCTACGATGTGGTAATTATGTTCTCTCCATCCTACTCAGTGGGAAATTCTCCAGAATCTGTTTTGTCACTCTGGTGTCCTGATTGTAGGGACCTGTCCCAGTTGTAAAACTCTGTATCGTGGAACTTCTGTGAACATGTCAAGGTGCATGCACAATCCTGGTGGAAACCAGTGGAAATGTAATACCTGAATTGGAGAATAAAAGGCAAAAGGCCTGGGGAGGAACTTGGAGAATATCTTCTGAACTGGCTCATGAGCTTTCTTTAGCTGTATTTGTCCCCTGCCTGCTACTGGCCATCCCAGTTCTCAAAGCAGCCTCCTGGAATGCATGAGGAGCTAATTCAAAAGCTAGCATGGGCTGGCTTCTGCAACAATTGAAAAATTATCAGCTTGTTGAAGACCCTGTGCGTCGTGTGGAAGTTTCAGTCAGGCTGGGTATTTTAAGTCTGATGGGAGTTTTATTGCATCCTGGTGCAAAGTCAACCTAAAAAGGAGGTGATAAATGGTTGCTTAAAACTTCAAATATACTGTATTTGTGGCAACCAGAAATCCCCAAATACACAAGCAGATTGTGTGAGAGCAGCGAGGTAGCTAGTACAGTTTTACAAATGATCTGAGAGGCTGTAATGCAGTATTTTGGCATACATGCTGTAATGTAAGAAAGGTTCCACAAAACAAGATCAGAAAACAGGTGTTCAATTTCAGAAAGTGTGTTACAGCGATATGTCAGAAAAGCTCACTGTGCTGTTTGCCAAGGGTTAAAAGTTGCCTGTACTGTGATTGTGAGCAGTACCCGAGGAAAGAAGAGGTGTAGTGGTCAGCCAGCACAAGGCTCACAGCCATCTCCAGTCACCCAGGGTGATGTCGGCCTCCTAGAGAGAGGTGTCTGGTTTTCCTCAGTGCTACACAGGGACAGTGATGAGCCCCAGATGGGATGCAGACAAGGGAGTGCATTTTGTTGGTCAAGGTTGTAGAAAAAGCTGATGGCTAGATGGTGTCTGACATCTACTGTCTCTGGATGGTAAGGAGCCTGGATGGATCTCCCCTGACACAGGACTTTGAGTCCAGAATATCTGGGATTCGGTATTATTTTTCTGCTAGAGAACCAATCCCATGTTTAAATGCTTTCTTTTAAAACACACCTGGGGGGGCAAGCTGGTGGTGAGTTTGGTAACTATTCATGTGTTTTGAAACTACAACCCAACTCTGACTATTCTGAGAGGGAAAAGGTGGCTTAACTACCAGCCCTCTCCTGTTCCTCACCTCTTTCTGGGCCTAGGAAGGAGTGGAAGGACATTTGTATGAGAGGTGGGACACCCACCCAGGTTTAATTTTCTCAGGCTGAGGAAGGCTTTGAACATAAACCTCGCTCTTCAGGATACTGCAGTTCCTATGTCTCAGATACAATGTAAAGATTGGGCTGCACGTTCTCATTCACTTCCTTTTTTGGCCATCTTTTAAAGGAAAGTAGATGCAATGATCAGAAGCAAAATTGAACCAGGAGAAAGGAGTTTTGGTGCTAGCAGGAAGATGCTGTGTGGGTATTCTGGGGATCAAATACCCACCAAAGAGTGCTTGTGGTCATCTCTGGGCTTCACTTAGGAGTCTAAAAACTTATTTAATCTTTGTATAAGTATTACTTAAGGGTTAGAAGTCAAAACTAGAAAACAAGCTGTGAATTTACCAGCAATGCATCTGCTAATACAATTAAGGAGAAGCTGTTACTCATTCACCTTTTAAAATTGTGAAGTCAAGATGTCAAAAATGAGCATCCTTTTGAAAGATGAGCTAATACAACAGCAGGGTTTGTGCAGAGATCAAAAGCTGTGATGTATTGTGGAGATGAGCAGATTATGGGATGTTTGGACTTCGAAGGCAGTTACTGTTCTTATGAGGCCTCATTCAGCACTGAGAAAATGTTGTTCCAGCAAATTTTGAGACATTGCATTATGAGTTTTTATAGGTGTGTAAGGCAATCTGAATTGCTAAGAAGCATGCAGCTAATGATAATTAATATAATCCTGTATAATCAGGGGGCTTTCTCATGTGTGAAAAAATTACTATTCATAAAAATTCTCTTACAAAAGGTCTGGATTAAATTAAAGCTGTTAAAAGAGAAGGAAATTTAAGGAATCTGTTCAGATGGGTATCTGAAAACTATGGGGGGAAGGGATAGATCTAACATGAGCAAACTCGCCAGCATAATTATGCCAAATATGAATTTTAAAAGTCATGAATGGATTAACTATATAAAAGCATATTATCATTTGAAAAAAAATCATGCAGAAGTCAGATAAAGGAAATTGGAATGGAGAACTGCTGTTAGAAAGAGAAAATTAATTTATTAATATGCTGTATTACAAGCAATGGCTTGAACAATTCCATAATAAAGCTTTTGAATACGAACTGAGAAGAAATTACAAAAAAGCAGAAAGGTTTCTATCAGGTCAAATTTATCAGAATTATTAATATGTTTATAATACATTATTTTCCTCTTGGAAATAAATTTTATTTATTTTATTTCCCAAGAGAAAAGTTGTTTTAAAAGTGTTGCGTTTTAAAAGTCAAGAGTTGGCTTGAGAGCAAATACTGAGGTGTTAGTGCTGGATGTTGGGTACCTAGCTGGTGTGCCATTACGAGCATTTCTCTCCTGCTTTAGTGAACATCCCTGGGATGTGCTGAAATTGCAGAAGTGTCTGATTTCTAGCTCCAGAGACAGGGCTTTGTCACATGCTGTCTCCATGGGAAGGCTAGGATGCTCTCCAGCCAGGCAGGAGTGGTGCAGACCTCCTGGCTCTGCAGCACAGCCTGCAGAAGCATCCTGAGTTTGGTCTAGGTGCAGCTTCTCATTGCCTTCTGGCAAAATATGCACGATTCCCCCACCCTCCACAACCTCCTCCCCAAAACCCAACCTTCTGTCACTTGCATTTTTTTATTACCAGCATGTTGATGAACAGCTGACAGATTTCAGATTCATGCTTTCACAGCTTCACATTCACAGATGGCAATATTCTAGCATATTTTAAAAAAAAAGAAGCTGGAGGTGGACACTTTTTGAAAACTTGGCACAAAAATGTTATGCATTTCATTTAACATCTCCTGTATTATTTGCAGGTGGAAGACTGGAGATCAGTTTAAACCCGGGGCACAGCTAGGGTATTCTGAAACTTGTTCTGCATCTGGTTGGAGCATTGCTGCATTTTGTTATCACATGAAGCTCTCAGTTTTCTTCTCAAATGGGATTTTGAGATAAGATACTAGAGCAAGTACTAAAATACTATTTTAAGTTGGAATTGGAATTGGATTCCCAGGGAAGTGGTGGGATCACCATCCCTGGAGGTATTTAAGGGAGGTGGATGTGGCACTGGGGGATATGGTGAACAAGGCAGTGCTAGGTTAGTTGTTGGGCTAACTGATGATCTTAGAGGTCTTTTCCAAACTTAGTAATTCTATGATCCTTATAGGATTGTAAACATGAATTGTACTATGCAGAAAAAGATAGTCCCTGGGAAATACTGAAGCTGTAAAAGATGGTTGTAGCTTAACAACTCTTTGTTTTGCAGAATGGTATGGGCACCTTTTTAAAACACAGAAAGCAGACAATTTTGTGTTGGCCTCCTCAGAGCAGTATTAGACTTGTGTAAGGCAATGAACTACCAAAAGAAGAAAGTGGAAGTTGCTCTCTTTGACCTTAAGACAGCTTATTTGCAAAAGTAGCAAGATCAGACTTCTTAGTAGCAAGAAAGCCTGGCCTTTTCAGTGAAACAATGCAAAATTCCATCAATCTGAAGAATAGTAAACTTTAACCACATTATCCTATTAAGCTGATGCTAAATATAGAATAGATTTTCAATTCCTTACAGGGATTTCCTTGCTTGGTTCTAAATGCAGCACCAAGGTTTTACGAAAATCTTATTTTCTTCATTCCTTTGAATGTTTTGGTACAATGAAGTTTGGCAGGCTGAAAGTCTTCAGATGATGCCATTGTTTAGAGGCAAATTTTGCATTTTTCTAGCATAAAAACCCATTTTTTTCTGAACTGGAACACTGGAAAGGGAGGTAGAAGGAGCACTGAAGGACATGGTTTTCTTGAACTCTTATGAAATCTGCCATGTGAAGATGTGACCACATAGAAATAAAAATATACAGCTTTCCCTATGTCAGTGTCATAACATTGACTGTAATTCTTTTATTTCTGAAACTTCTCTTAGTTTTGTTCTGAAATCACAGCAAGAAAATTTATTTAGTTACTGCTGTTTATAACCTCTACTTAAACTTTGAGAACTATGCTTTAAATCTCTGAATAATGGAGCAATTAGAGACCTTAAGTGCATGAGGACTGTGCTCAGAGCAGAACACATACACAATTTCAATAGTTTCATCTGTAATTACTGAAGTGTTTCCTCAATACAGGATATTATAAGAACAAGGTCCCAGTGTCAAATGATCTCACTGACATGAATTGCAAAACTGTCCTTGGCTTACTTAAGCAAGACTAGGTCTTGGGAAGCAACTGGCTTATGGCATGGGCATTTCCAGGGCATTTATCACCAACACCATAGAATCATAGAATAGTTTAGTTTGGAAAAGACCTTAAGATCATTGAACCCAACTGTTAACACAGCAAGTCCAGCACTAGTCTAGTTTTAAGTGCCTCATCTATACATCCTTTAAAACTATAGAGTGTTTGGTAGCACCTCTGCCCTGTGCCCTTGCAAACTCTAAGCAAGCTGCTTGGGTTTTTTCCTCAAGAACTAAAGAAGATGGATCATTCATGTCTAGAAATTGATGTTACCTTTGTCTTAGATACTTTTTTCATAATGGGTCAAATTGATAAATTGATCTTTGTGAGTGCCTGTTGACAGAAAAATATCCGGATCTGTCTCTCTCCTGGCATGGGGACGGAGGGCCAGGACAGAAGTAACATGGCCCTGCTCCACTGCCTCTCACAGTGTTTTGCTTGCTCTTGCAGATGTGCAGTGCCAGGACATGGACATTGCCCCTCCACTGCCTCAGAAACAGTTTCTTTTTCAGCACTTGTGTTCATCTCAGAAGAGGAAAGGAGTGTACAACCAGAGCCTGCCTGGAAGGTGGCTCATGCTCAGGTGCACATGGGGTGAACATGTTCCCACACTGACCCCTGAGCTTCCTTCTCAGTTTTTGGTGTTGCAAGACATTTCTGGTGAAACCATCCTGTCATGTGATCTCCAGGTGCACTTCAAGAACACTTCTTGGAAGAGCATTTGGCTATGTTAGAAGCTTTAAAGAGAGTTCATACTGCCAGTTTGGTTTGTTTATTTTGGTGTGGTTTTTATCCCTTCTGCAATCTACTGCACCCACTATATCTATTATTCCCTTGTTTTCTTTGCATGTGCCTTCACTGCTCTCTGTCTTCTGCAGCTTTCCTAGCTTCAACGCTGCCCATCCTGTATTCAGGACTTACCCACATGCTTCCTTTGCCTGTCTCCTTGTTACAGTGCAGCTGTAGCCTGCGTGAGAGCTCCTGGGAAGGGAAAAGGTAAGTGAATTTGGACCCAAATTGCAAGGACTAAGACTCAGTACAGGACTGAGACTTCTTTTTAAGCCAACTAAAACTTGTTGGAGATGTCACCTTTTGCAGTTGCTTCCAGCCCAGCTTGGAATGAATTTGCAGTTCTCTGCAGCATCTTTTGTACAGCTGCCACGGTTGGGAACATTAAATTCTGGAACAACAAAATGCTGTCTAAAAAGCAGCACAGCTGTCAATGAAAAACAGTTTGCAACTGGAATATGTCCAGTGCCTGGACCATTGCAGAGGAACATGCCAAAAAAAACAGATAGAGATGATTGCTTAGAAACCAAATTCAGAAATTAGATTTTCCAACCACATATTCACTGAACTATTCATTTACCAATCAATATAATAGTACTGAGCAGAATGATTGGAGTGCTGAATGTATCATAAGCTATCAAAAATAATGACAAATACTGACATGATTCTTTCTGCCCTTTTTTAAGTCTTACTGTGATAGTGAATTTCCTTCAGATCTGAAGATAAATATAATGAAAATAGGTACATTAGCTAAATTAATGTCAGGAATTAAACATCCCTCAAAGACAGCTACAAAAATTTACTTCAATACAAGATTTTATATTCTAGTCCTAGACAGAAGCTCTGAAATAAGTTTTATTCATAGTTCTCAGTACTCTTCAACTAGGACATGATTTCTAGACTTCTATTGTCCTTATTACTAGGAAGCCTGTTTCACTTATCTGTATTTAAATCTTTAGGCAGTAAAAGGTATTTTTTTTAAATTCAATCATTCCTGCATTTCCTGTGTATTTTTAAAAATACTGAACAAACTATGTTATATGTTCATCCAAGTTTTCACATGAGATGTTTTCTAACAGCAGGCAGGGCAGGCAGACATATGCTTAGAAATAGGTATGCTCCAGATTATGGTCTGTTGTTCCCTGTAGGTCCCTGGGGAGATTTTTGGGCCTGGCTTTGTCTCAGTGGGGCTGTTACTACTATGTCTAAGCTAAAAGAAGGGGTTGGAACTCCAGCTGTCTGATTTCCCATAAAAGTTTCAGCACACAGAGCTGAGAGGTGCAAGCATCTGTCTATGGCCAGCACTGGGATTTAATTTGCTGCCTTCCTAAAAAGCCCAGCCCAGCACACTGAGCATTGTGGCTGTTCTCTGCAGGGCACAGCTCTCATGTTACAGCTGCACTGCCAACACCCTTTTGGGTTCTGGATCTGATTTGGGCCCTGCAGCTGGTTGCCTTGGTTGGGACCTAGCAGTGGTGTGTGGGCTAAATACAGCTATATCCAAACCTTGATACTAAGCTGTGCAATTCCTGACAAAAGTTTTAGGGCATCCGAAAAAAAGCACTGCCTGTCCAAGAAGCAGTATTATGTGACAGCCAACACGCTGCTGTGCTGCAGCATGCACCTATGTCCCCTTCTCCCAAGGATTTCACAAGGGTTTTTCTCCCTCTGTGGTGGGCTTCAGTCACTGGCAGAGAAGTGGAGCTGTGCAGTGAGTGCCAAACATGTCACAGCCCCCACCACATTCCCTTTTGCCTCCATGGCTTTGCAGAGTAGTCACATCATCACAGAAATATTTGTATAAAGCCACATCTCAGTGTTTAACAATATCATGTGCTTG
This sequence comes from Hylia prasina, assembly GCA_013397195.1. Taxonomy (NCBI): domain Eukaryota; kingdom Metazoa; phylum Chordata; class Aves; order Passeriformes; family Sylviidae; genus Hylia; species Hylia prasina. The sequence continues at coordinate 480,738 of VYXD01002588.1, forward strand.
GTATAAGCTGCAAATTGTACCATGTGGCACAAGGCAGTGGGAAGCAGGGGATCTGCTCCAAATCTTTCTGTAGGAGCATGCCTTTGGGAGCTCAGCTGTAGGTGATTTTATTTTCAGAGATAGAAGAGTTCGTGTTTTTGCCCACTGAGTAGGTGGATGGATTTGGAATGTTATGCAGGTCCCAGTGGGAGGAGGAGAGAAGTGGACTGGATGGTCCCTGTGTCTACACATGGGTCTGCACCAGGATCCAAGAGATCTGTTGGATGGAGACCATGCTGTGAGGGCTTGAAACAGTCTACCCCAAATCAGTCTCAGTGGCCAAATCCTGTTGGTCCTCATATGCTGGGGCTCAGGGAGCGAGTGTGCTGGAGGAGATGAGCTGTGCTGCACACGGAGACAGACACTGCAGAGGGGCAGGTCAGTGGGGAGAGCTGTGCCAGGGCCTGAGCACAAGTGTGGGACACCTTAGTGGGGTGCAGCATCACCCACTGCATGTCCTCTCCTGCTCACAGCCAAAGACATTGGCCCCTTGGCCACAACGTTCTGCCTCACTCCTCTCCAGTCCCCTTGTTTTCTCTTTTAGGGCTTGACTTGGCTCCTGCACACTGAGGGAATGCACAGAGAATGCAAAGAAAAGCATTTGCTTCTTGGGTGCTCTAGTTATGAGATCCTCCTCTCCTCAGCATCACTGCAGAGACCAGCTTCTCCCTTTCCTGACCCATTTTGCACCCCATGCATCCCCAGCAGCTGGAAACTGAGAAATCACTCTGCATTTCTGGTCCTAATGCAGTTTTCTTCCTGATGTAATGCCTTGTCACAGTGAAGGTGGTGCCAATATGTTTGTCAGCACAACCAGCCCAACATGGTGTGGTCAAGGTTGGTTAGATGATTCTGTGGGCTTGGTGGGGATGCTCTAGTTGTTAGAGGTGCAGTTGTTATTATGCATTTTGCTTAAGGGATTATACTAGTTTTGACTGGGATTGTGTTCATTTTCTTCACAGCAGCTCATGTGGGATATTTTTTGGATCTTCAAACAAAACAGTGTTGGTAACACACTCGCGTTTTAGCTATTGCTGAACAGTGCTTACACAGGATTCAAGGCCATTTCTGCTTCCCAGACTACCTTGCCATTGGCCAGGATGAGTGGGCACAAAAAGTTGTGAGGGGACACAGTTGGGACAGCTGACCTCAAGTGACCAAGGGAATGTCCAAGACTACCATATGACATGCTGCTCAGCTTGTAAGGGAGCAACTCTCCAGGGCTGCTGTTGCTTGGAGTCTGTCAGCATTGGTCAGCTAGTGGTGAGCAATATCTTTGGGGTTTTTTTCATGACTTTTTTTTCCTTGGCTTTTTTTTTCTATTTTGTTGCATTTTATTTTACTTACTAAACTGTCTTTATCTCAAACCATGAGTTTTTCCAATTTACATTTACTCCCACAACCTGCTTATTGTTGAATTTAAGGTGATAAGAGGGCTTGTTTGTTTTGTTTGGATGTTTTTATGTCCAATTAGGCTTAATTATTGAATTTAACATATATGTAGGAAATTAATTTTTTTTCTTTTTCTTGCAACACTATTTTCTCTTCCAAGACCAACTTAAGGCAGTTTTAAGAAGACATCAAAAGCACAGAAGCTGACATTGAAATGCAAGTGCTGGCTTCACAACATTCACAACTGCATGTGGCCTTTAGCTTCATTGGATTACAAGGCCACCAGTGTTTCTGAATAAATTTTACATAACGTCAAATAAATTACAATACAAAATAATACAAATGACCATCTTCCCCCCTAAGAAAAAGGATTCTAAGCTTCTAAGCAAAACTAAAGGAGAATTTTATCCTTTCACTGACATGGTAGAGCTTCATGGACAATAAACTTATTGTTAAATATTCAAGGAAGGATCCCAGGAGCTTTTGAAAAGTGCTTTGTGTATAAGGTTCTCTGTAGGGGGAAGCTGAGACTTGGGTAAACAGTACTCCCAGCCTTGGAAAAGACCCTTTCTTGTAGGCACTTGTGCTGTGAAGAAGCAGCTCATCTCTTTGGTCACAGGCAGTTGGGGAGGGTGGCTGATAACCTCTCTGAGGCTGCCACACACTGAGGTGCAGGTGAGAAATCTGCAGAGGGCCTGTGAGCGCTGAAGCACTGCCAGAAGCCACCAATTCCCAGTCATGCTGTACTAGCAGGCAAAAAACCCAAACCTGTGTCATCATCCTCTCCTCCCCCTGCAAGAAAGGGAATGTTCTCTTTCTCATCAGATACTGCTGCAGGTAATGCTTGTGAGCCTGACTGCAGCGAGCAATACCTGTGCAGATGGACTGCATGCTTCAGAGCTTAACACTGAATTTTTAGAGCTATCTGAGCTAGCATGTTGTGCCACTGGTTACCATCAAATCATACAGAGCTGCCTGGAAACAAAGAGAAGCCACAACTCTGTCTGGAAGCTTGAATTTGGGTCTCTGCCTCGAGCCAGCAAAGCTCTGGCAGGCTGACTTTCACCTCTGGGGAAGGGTGTTTAGTGGTCAGGACATGCTCTCATCATGCTGTCTCTTGGGCAGCATCCCCACAGGCTCCTTTCCCTCAGTGTATGGGCACTTAACAGCCTCCCACCAGCCTTAATTCAGACACACTCATTCTGCATTTGAACGCCCTCATCTGTGGACCTGGATTACAAATTTATTTAGCAGCACTCTCTATTTTTCTTTTGTCTGGGGAAAAAGGAACAAGGATGGGAAAAAAAACCCCAAATATGAAAAGTCATACTTACAAAACAGTATATCTTTAGAACATTTTTTAAATATGATAGTTGTCCTAAAATTATACTGACAAGGAAATCCCAGAAAAAAAATTACTTCAGAAAAATTCGTATGGTTTAATGGATGCCCATTAGTGCAGTTCCTTACTTTTTGTTTCTGCATTTTTGATGAATATCAAAAAGATTCATATTTACTGTTTACAAACAACAAAACTAAAGTAATAACAAAAGTAACTCTCTTCAATAATAATCTCAAATTACTGATATTGTGTTTTTGTCATCTTGATCACATTGGGTTAATTATTTCCCATCTCAGTAAAAACTAGGAAAAAAAATTAAACTTTTAAAAAATATTTAAAAATATCAAAATGTGATTTTCTCTTGTGGAGTGCAGAGATTATTATATGTTGGAGAGACACAATTTTCTCTAGAACTAACTTTGCGCTTGTAGCATGTGGAGAAGTGATAACATTTTTACTGGGCAATAATAAAGAGATTATGGCAGCATTTGTGTTGTGTGAGTCCTGTTCAGAGTTAAGGATTCTTAACCTTTTAGCCTTCCCCCCTTTTTTATCAAACATTTAATGAAAGCCATTGTGAGGTGGTACTACCATGAACAAATTTTAACAAATTATGATGGAAGGTTGAAAGAAGTACCTTGTGTAAAAAGTCTTTGTCAAATTTCTGTTTCAACAAAGTTAGTTTCAGATTCCATATCTATTAGTCCTTTTCAGTGAGACTATGCTCAGCTGTCCTTAAGACACATTTGCTGAATTTGCTTTAGTTTCTGGGTAAGATGCTTCTGACATGGTAGCCTTTGCAAGCACGTTCATCATTCTGAAGAGGAACAGCACATCAGTCCTGTTTCAACACGCAGAGGTTATATGTCACTTGTCACACTGCCCCTCCATGCAGCATGGATCTGAGAAGACAATGAGTGCTGCAGAAAGAGAAGTTATTCTGCTGCAAATGTGTGACACACACAAACCTGTTCACAAGAATATCCCAGTAGTCATTAAAATATTCAACCTAACCCAAACGATACAAAGACTATTCAGTCAGTCTTAATTTACATGAATATAGAATTTCTCTTATGCTCTTCTATTCATATCATAGCCAATCTCATTTTAGGGAAGATATTTCTTCCTGCCAGGTGGGATTGGGAGCACAGTTTCAAACTAAAAAATTGAAATTTGCTGATGAAAGTGATATGAGAACCATGAGGACAGACAGTGTTTGCCCACTGCTCAGTGACAGAGGGATGAAAGATGAGGGGAGCACTTGATAGGGCAGAACAAAAACCCCAAATCAACCATAGGTGGGGTTGTTCCCATGGAACAATGTCAACAAACCTGTCTATGTAGTCTGAGGTCAAAAGACTCTGGGGTAAACCCCAGCCCTCCACCTGGGGACCTGTGAAAAAGTTTAGAAAGGTTTGCTTTTCTGTTGACCTTACCCAAATCTCAGTGCATCTTGTTCTCAGAAGTTTATTAAGATATTGTCATATAAATTGGCTACAGCAAGAGTCCATTTGCAGTTTGATGAATGAGAAACCTGGTGACTCCTGGCGGGTGGAGAGAGCTGGCACTGGCCCACTTGGAGACCAGTTGTAACATACATCAGATTAAGGTCCATCCCTGCCTTTGGCATGGGATGCTCATGATTCCTTTCCTTAGGTCTCTAACTGGAGGTGAGAGAAAACTCAGACTGTTGCATCATGCTCATGGTCAGAGCAAAGTTGAATTGCAGGAAGAACAACTAAGAATTAAAAAGGGAAAGTACAAAGACAAAAATCTTTCTTCAGTTTATGTGGTTTTATGTCTCACTCTGCCTCTCAGCATGGAAGACACTTACAAATGTAGCTCTCCTGGCCACCAGAGGAAGGATATAAATGGTTTTGATAGAATCAGTCAGACTGATGGGCTGTGAATGCTCCATATTGCTTTACATGCAGCCTTTGAGCTTCTGCCCACGTTTCATGTATTCCTCACCAGCAGCAAGATAAGTTTAGAAATATGACTTTTCCAGAAAACTCACATGAAAGTGCACACTGGCTTGCAGGTTGGCCTCAAGAACATTTTGGTTCTTTTTCCCAAAAAAGCATCAAAATGGCATCTGCCTGCAGATTTTCAAACCAGAGTGACCCTGTGAAATTGTCTTTTGAAATTGCTCAAGTATGAAGAGTACTAATGCAAGATGAAATAACTATCTCTTAGTTATAATAGAAGATTGAACCTTAAGATTAAGAATAATAGAATTGATGGAAAAAGCCTTAGTGAATGCCATCATGTAATGACATCAGAAGCCACTGGTAAATATATAGTGTGCTAAGAGCAGGCATTTATGAAATATGAAGCTGTTTTTGTGCAGCCCAGGAAAAAACAGCCAAGATGCAAGAGAAAAATAACATGCTGATAACATCAAAGTGTTACTGCAATCCACTCATCCAAAGTCTGTCCCTGAATAGATTCATCTAGAAATCTAACTATGAAGGGAAATCTAGATTATCTGCCCAAATCTGAAAGTGACAAACGGTAAAGGAATATATGGCAATGCAAAATTCAGGAATAAACTTGTAAGTTTAGTCTTTTTTACTGCTTTTGAGGATACAAATAGTTACAGGAAATGATTTCTGGGAATGGATCTGGGGGAAAAATGTAATATTCTTTTTTAGTGTATTTAATAAAAATTAAAACACTCTGGACCTAATTATTTTTCTTCTCTTCTTGTAAGATTGCTCCTCCTACAAAAATGTTCATATTGATAGCATTTGGGAATACTATCTAACATATGAAAGCACATCTGAATATGGCTTATTGTGAGTGTAGAGTCCATGGGGTCTGTGAGTGATCCATGTTTCATCTGTCGGTGGACATCTCTGATGGATAATAACAATCACATCCTTTACTGGACTTACATTTCTGTAATAACAATTACTTTGTGGGAATTAAAAGTTTGTTTTTCTACAGTTGAGTACATCCACAACTTTGCCTGTCAAAGGCCAGTGCAGTAAATATTCACAGTCCTAAACCTTGCTTGTTCTTTTGTGATAATTAAAATAGGGTATTGAATTAATATCATAGTCTGTGCAGAGATGGGTTTCACTCAAATTAAATGGAGGTTCCAGTAATATTCAATGACAAAAGTGTTTATCAGTTCAAAAATACTTATGGATATTACTCTAATAAATGTGTTAAAAATATGTGATGACTCATGCAAAATATTTGAAAGCATATGTTTAGACTAGAAAGGAGTGTCTGCTAGTTCAGAAAAATATTTATAAACAAGAAGCATTTTTTTTCTACCAGATTATACAAATTGATGTTTACTTTGCTTCAGGCAGCAAGTTTATGCCTTCTCTGTACCACCAATACGGGTTATTTCACTTGTCTTGTCTTGCATTTTGCCACATGTGACAAACATTCCATAATGCCGCAGTTCATCTGAGGTCAATCTAAAATATGTCTGGTTCCTCTCAGAAACTTTTCAATCCCTGAATGACCCTCATAGAGCCTTTTAAATGCTTTTTTTTTTCCTTGCCCTTTTATCTTTTATTTTTTATTTTTTTTTTATTTTTCCTTTCTGTAAACATTTAGGAATGATGCACCATTATGTTTCTAGAAAAAAACTTTAAAGAAATTCCACTACTAAGAACTCTGCCTCTCACTGGTGCAAGGGGCTGAGAACACAGCCAAGGTAGCATTTAATAGGGATGCTAATTGCTTCAGTTTCCTTCTGCCAAGCCTCATCTTTTTTTTTCTGAGCTCTGGCTCAGTTTTCATTGAACAGTACAGAATCTTGTACTGGTCCTTGTTTGATGCACTTGAAGTACAGGTATCTGTGACCACTGGGCCCCTCTTGCACTTTCAACTCCCACCTGTCTGGAAGTGCAGGAGTCTGCCCTTTGGAAATGGTAATGCTTTTGTCATTTCCTGATAATACTTCTCTCCTAGAAAGTGCCCCAGTATTTTAAATATGATTTGCAAAGGTCTTCATTATCTCCATATTTAAGTATGCAGAAGCATTCTGATATCCAGTTTCCTCGCCATGTTGTAAAAGTTGTCCGGTTCTCCATGGAAAAAAACTATACTGAGAGTTTATCTACAAAGCACATCTTGGTGTTAAAAGCTCTATCTGGCATTTGCAAGATCTAATAAAATCAGTCAACATGGGTTGATTAGTCTGTTCAGGGGACTGGCATAATGCAATTACATTTTCTCCAGCATCTGATAGAATTTCTACAGCCTCTCACTATCACTTATTGTGTCATTGTCATTGTGTTCTGCTGTCATAAAACTTCAGGACTCCTTCAGCTTCTTGAACTCTTGCTTAGATTTTCATCCCAAGTCCACTTAAAGCCTCTGCCTTGTAATTGCTCTTAATGCTGGCGATCGCAGCAGGAAAATCACCTGCTCCCCTCACTTCTCTAATATTTAGAGTCTTTGTCATCTTTCCTCTCCTGGGTGACACACACTCTAGTGAAGGCACCAGAATTTTAATGTTTTACCTCTGCATTTTTCCACTATGGATTTTTTCTTCACAGTAGTCCTGACTCCATGTTGTTTATCAGTTTTTCACAACCCATCTGGAAGTTGTCTGCTTCATCCATTTTGTAAAGTTTTCGCATGTCCCTCATGTAATTCTCTCCAGTGTAAGGGAACCTGCTTCTGAGTTTGAATGTGTAAGTGCTTTTCACTGTGCATGTTTCTGCCAGAAACTCTTGATCATGATTGCAGACCACCAAGATGAATGTCAGGGTTAATATCTAGATCTTTATGCTGAGAAACGATCCCTTCCTAGCAGAGTAAGTAGGCACACTTAAATGCATGCACTTATGCAAGATCCATTGACTTCAGATGTGCTTAAACCATGTCTTTGAGTGTCTTAGTGAATCACCTTTATGATCAAAATCCAGGTTTCAAAGTAATGCCCTTTGAGTAGATTAAGATCTTGTAAGCTATTTCTGTGAGAAACTGCTTAAAGATTATTTTCCTTTCTAAATCTTCAATAAGGTGACTCAGCTCTTTCTGATCATTCAGAAATATCTGATGGAAATCTTTAACCAGTTGAGGAATATTCTGGCAGCTTCAAACTGAATCTGTCTTTCAAGGGCGACTGTCACCTCTGCTTAGTGATAGCCAGCGAGCAGGAGCAAAGACCCAAACAACCAGCATAAATTAACCTGCAAATAGCAGCATTAAATATTGAATGGCTCTGAAGCCTGCACATCTTTGGGTTATTCATTAACATAATTATATGTAAAGTTTTGTCCAACAAAATTTTTCTTTGGGAAATCTCATACCTTTATTTACAGCTTATGAAACCCACCACCTTAGGGTGCTGTTCCCTACCCATTTCTGGTCTCACCTGTAGCTTAGGGGCATGAAAAGACTTGAGTACTCACTTGAATTGCCCCCTACACCATCAGCACTTACATCCAACACCCAGAGCCTCCAAGGCATCATCTAGTATTGCCTAACCCAAAGGCGTCTAGTTTTCCAGCACTACCACAAGTAAATCTGTACTGCTTCCTGCACAGCTGCCTTGGGTGTGCCAGCTGCTTTCTTTGTCTTTGGCAGAGCAGCAACTGGGAGGCTGCAACTCTTCCCCAGTTTTGCAATGAGGGCTTCATGTGCTCAGATTTGTGGATGGAGGTACAGTTGTCAGATCTTGAGGACCATAAGTTGCCTCTGTGCACATGGAAGTGGGTCACCTGTGTCCTCAAGTATCCATCCTTTCAGCCTTCCCTGAGCTTCCTTGTCTCCACATTATGCTCTCTAAAGAAAGACATTGCACTCTCTACATATTTTGATCTTAAAATCTTGATAAGAATGTGTATCATAGAGAAAAAGCTGATAAGGTAATCTTGATAAGAATGTGTATCATAGAGAAAAAGCTGATAAGGTAATATTTCAGAAGCTGCATTAATCAAATATTTATAAACTAAAATACAATTCCTTAGAATATCATAGAGCTATTTCCCACAAATAGAACATTGGTAAATTTTTTAAACACTCAACCAATTTTGAACTGCAAATTTAATAGGAACACCTGAGTGACAGCTGGCTTTCATGAGCAGAAATTTAACTTGGAGAAAAGAGGTGATCAGCAGGCTGGCCTATTTTGGGGAATGGCTGGCTGGCTGGGCACGGGGGATTCACAGGCATGGAAAGCATGTAACTCTCAGTCATAAGGACAACTCACAGGCTTGCTGCTGTGACCACTGATCTATCTCTTTCCTTATAAACATTTTACAGCAGCTAAGAGCTGCTGCTGTGTTTTCTCTATCTTGTTTAGAGTGCAGTTCTGATTTTAACCCTGTTAGTGGAATAAAGCCTCTTAAAATGTACTCTTCATCCAGTACTTATCACATATCTGTTGGTCAAGACCTGCTTGTCTGTATATCCCTTCACAGTTCACTGTGGTAAATGCATTATTACCTTACTGCTAGTATTCTTTCCTTCTTTCTTTCCTTCCTTAGTTTGACTTCCTGTCTGTTCATGATGCCTTGCCTCAGACAAGATCTTGGCTCAGTTTGCACAGACCTGATGAGGACTGGGTCCTGGAAGGTGTCTGTCCTGCAGGTAGATATAACCTGGTTGCCCTTCAGTGGGCTCACTTCTACAGAAAACAGTCAAACTCTCAGGGTGCAAACTGCTTTTCTTTCCTCTCCTTGGTTTCTGGGGCTTGCAGCCTGCTTTGTGACACCCAGGGATATAGTGCAGAGATGGCAACACAGCTCTTTGAAAGGAGAGATGTAACCTGATACCCAAGAAGCCTGCAAGTTAGAGTGCTTGAGTTGACTTCCCAGGTTTTCCTCTTGCTGGGGGATGTTGGGCTCAGTCTGTTCCCCAGTTCTTATAGCTGCATTAGTATTGTAATATGTGCTGATGTCTTTAATAAAGTGAGTTTTATGAATGTCAGAATGATGATTATTTGGCTTAGACTCATTCTTCTGAAATGCTTACTCACATGAAAATTTTTTTTTCTTTTCAGGCATTTGAAAGAAAATTTGGCTAGATTGTTCCTTTCAAGTAGAGCAATCTCACATTTGCCATGGTTGGATGCAAAGTTGTTCAGCACTAGCTTGCCATTCATGTTCTCAAAGAACTTCAAAAGGGATGCTTTGATGTATTTTATGGACTCCTTCCAGCTGCTGTATAGCTCATAGTGTCTGTACTTCTGTAGAAAATTGTGACTTGTGGGATTTTTACTACTTTATTGACTGCCTGGGGAAGTAGTCTGAGGGGTGCCTTTTGAACAACACACAGGAGCTGGATATCAAGATTACAGTCATAAATGGAATATTTACATCAGCAGCAAAATATCTTGTGCTCCTGAAAGGAGATAACTATTCCTAAAGTCTATAATTCCCTATAGCTCCTTAGATTTCTGCAAAGGGAAATGACAGTGTGTGACATTTTGCTTGCTTCTGGCTTCATTTTCCCCTGTTTCTCAGCTTCCCAAAAGGGTTTGTTGAAATCTCTTAACAGTCCCACTGGCTCTGCATGTCCCACGGCACAGGTGTTATCCTCTCCAGGTGTTAACTGGGCTATTAAAACTCCTCCCCACGGGAACAAATGGGTACTGCTGGGGAGGGACCCATTTTGCCTGATGCAGCCTGGCGGTGGCCGTGTGCCCGTGAGACGGCGCTCTGCTGTCTGTAAGAGGGATGCTGGCAATGTCCTAACAAAGCCCCACATCTCTCCAGGGGTTGTGTGTGGAGTGATCTGTGTCGCCACTGCAGGATCCCTCACCTGGGGATTTGCTCCAGCATCTCCTGGCCGTGGGGTAACCTAAGGATAACTGGGAACCTGTGAGCTGCACGTGGCTGACTCAGAGCGCCACCAGGCCTGCGCTGCAGCCAGGCAGGGGGGACCACTGCCACTGCACCACTGCCACTGCTCAGCATGCAGATGAGCTTAAGTCTTAGGATTTCTAGCTAATTGCTAGACTTTAATCTTTATTTTGAGCCTGTGCTCATCTACAACATGTTCTGACGTGCTGGGGTCAAGACCAAAGCTGGTAACTGCCCAGGGACGGCTGGTGCTTTATCACAGGGCTGCGGGTTGTCAGTCCTGGGCACAGGCCTGAGTAAGCCAAGACTGTGAAGTTCATTGTACAGGAACTAAGGACTGTCGTTAACCTGACCATCACATACTGTGATATTAAAACCCATTGCTTTGATTGGTTCAAATACAAATATTTTAAAAGAAAACATGCATCAGACCAAGCTAAAAATCCTCTCAAAACTGAATGTTCCAGACTTCTAGAGTGGTCCAGACTTTTAGTTCCAGACAACTGAGTGGTCCAGACTTCTACCTCTGGGGCAAAGCTGAGAAGCTAAACAGTGTTTGACTGATTTTTAAGTCCATCACTTAAAGCACTGTGGGTCTGTTGTTCGGATGCTATGATGAGGAACATGTTATAAGAGCTGACATGGAACAGAACAAGTTTGAAAAAAGTCAGACATCATGTTGAATTTGCGATTCAGATTGAAGTGCATTAATAATAAATTGAAAACATGTATTATACATGGAGGTTCCTATTGAAACATTTCTTCAGGGCAGATGAATTTTACTGCCATAGCAGAATGATAATAGTTTCAGAGGAAATGTAGATTACTGTCATTTCTCTTGAAAATTGTGTTGAAAAAAAAATTATGACCAATGAGAGGGCTGCTTACACAGGGTATATCATAGGGAACTCAACCTACTGCTAAGCTCTGCACTTCCACCTCCAGCCTCAGAATCCCCTCTTACCAATGTCTTTGGTGATGGAAAAATAAAAAAAAAAAAATATGCTGTGGGGTGAAGGTCCAAAGATCACCAGGAATATGTCCGATGATTTTAAAGGAAAAACTGTTGATGCTGGAATTAAAGACCTCTAACTGAAGTCATATTGTCCCCAGAAATCCAATCCACTCATCTTATAAAAAAACACATGAAGTAGTGAAAGCTTTGTGGATACTTATTTTTGAGCTTAACTTTAAGGATGAGGGGTTGTAAGCGGTATCCAGAGGGATTTCTTCAAATTTTCCCTCCTCCATTAGAAGGCAGGGGGAGGTAGACAAGGGGTGTAGTCACACCCTTGTAGTGCTCTAAACTTTCCATACAACCCTTTAGTTGTGGTATTGGGTTTGTGTGGCAAGGTACTGGTGGTGGTGGGGCTACAGGAGTGGCTTCTGTAAAAAGCTGCCAGAAACTTCCCCCGACTCTGACAGAGCCCGTGCCAACCAGCTCCAAGCTGGACCTGCCACAGAATAAGGCCAAGCCAAACAGAATTGTTAGTAACACCTCTGTGCTAGCATAGTTATGGGGGAGAAAAAGGAAGAAAACAGAAATTGTTGCCCAGAAGTAATAGTGGCCAGAGAAGAGCAGAGTGAGAATACGTGAAACAGTGCAGACACGAAGGTCAGTGAATAAGGACTCCTGAGGAAGAAGCAGTGACAGAAACAACGTGATGAACTGACCATAACTCCATTCTCACCGTGTCCCTGTGCTGCTGCAGGGGAGAACGCTGAGAATCAAGAACAAATTTAAGCCCAGGAAGTCGGAGAGAGGTCGGGGAAAGCTATTTCTAGGACTTGTTTCACTTCTCATTATCCTGCACTGATATTGATTAGTAATACATTCAACTAATTTCCCCAAGTCAAGTTTGCTTTGCCCATTATAGTAATCAGTGAGTGATTTTTCCCTGTCCTTATCTCAGTTCATGAGTCTTTCATTATATTTTCTCTCCCTTATCCAACTGAGGAGGGCAGTGACAGAGCAGCTTTGGTGGGCACCAGACATTTAGCCCACATCAACCCACCACACCTGTACATAGTATGGAGATGGTTTTAACGAGATATGCCTGTGCCCTGGAAATAGGAGAAATGGTAGCAGGCAGCATATGGTACTCAAGAGGGAAGGGGAGATTTGCTTGTGCTGGAGGGCAAGTACTGCTAAATTCTTAGTTAACTTTAAAACCTCCTTCTGAGTACAAAATATCTTTGCTCCTTCCCAGACCCCGTAATTCAGCTCAGGAGCATGCCAAGTGGCCCAAGAGGCTCTGGGTAACAGAGTTGCCCCATTACGGAGATAAAAGTGCCCCCATGAGAGATGTAGTAGAGATCCTCTCCCTGCAGAGAGACTAGAGCAGCTCTGTAGTTCTGAACCCAAACTCTGGCTCTTGTCTTTCCACATACAGACATTTCTGTTGAGACAGTGCTTGAGGACCCTCACGAATTGTGTTTGACCTTGTAACTTCCCTTCTGCCAAGTGTGAATACTTCATGCTGGCAGGACATTCCTTTCCTACTTCCTGCCTGAGCCATGCTGATGGCTTTGAGCCCTTAGAAATATTTGGAATACTTGCCCACCATTCAGTGCTTTTTTATTTCCCTAAATCTAGCTAAGAGAGTGGCAAAGACCAAGGAAATGGCAGCTTCCACATCACTCAGAGAGTTCTGTGAGCTACTCCCCTGATGCATGGAGGGCATCACCAGCCTCAAAAAAGACACCCTCATTCAACTGATTTCCTCCCTCAGCTGCTGTTGTTGCTAGGATAAGAATTTTGCTCCCTTTTTTGGGATATTTCTTCTCTGCCTTAGTGTTTCTGGCTATCTTCACTCAGCTTTCACTTGGGATCTGAAAGGGTTGGGCGGGACAATACTTTCCCAATTATAAGGGTCCATTTTTGTTTTCAGAAATGCAGCCCTTATGCAGGAGCTGGATGCAGGAGAAGAGGCAGTGCCTCCCTTCACTCGGAGGGAGTGGTGCCTCCTTCTCTCCTTTTGGTGCTCTCTAGCTGGAAGTTTGACCTGATTTTGCCCTCACTTGGATTTCTGCATTGAGTACATGGGGAAATAACACCCATGCCAATAACACATTCTGCTTTCATGACCATCCATTTCCAGGCCCTCTACTGCTAATAGAAAGTAAGAGCAGCCAAGGGAAAAAAACACTGCTTCCAAATTAAGGGAACTAAATGACTTAGATGAAAAAAACAAAGCAGAAAAAATGCTAACCTTTGCAGAGTTTATCAGGAAAAAACCTCAACACAGAGGTGGGAGAGACCATCAGCATCAACAGCTCAGGCTCTGTCTCAACCCTGGATGTCCAACTGCAGTGACACAGTCCCAGTTTCTATTCAATACTCTACCACAGAGCTAAGCCTTCAGGTCAGGATGGGCAGAAATGGTGGTATGGGTTCCATGCTGCATTTCCTTCAGTATTTCAAACAAAGATTTAGGCTCTGGTGTAGGTAGTAGCATCCTGACCCAGGAACAGGGGAAGGAAAGGAGCCACACAAAGTTATTGCTTGTGAAACAGGAAAAAAAAAAAAAANAAAACAAAACAAAAAAAAAAAAAAAAAAAAAAAAATCCAGCCTCCTACAGACACTGCAAAGATTTTCATCTTTTAATTTGAAAAAGAAAAGGTGGGAGGTAAGAGTATTAGGATTGAAAAGCAGACTTTTACAGCTCAGCAGAACACACAGACCTCTTGAACTAAGACACTGAGAGAGAGCCTTTATCTGAGAAGAAAATGTGGAGACTTTGTAAGTGAAGTCTTAGCAAACTATTGGCACAGCTTCTAATACCTTCTAATGGCCCTATTACTCTTTGGAAAAAGTATTTGTAAGAAGCCTGAAATTTATTTAAAAATAAAGCAGCAATACTTGATGGCAAATTGACAGAACAGTAGAATAAATTCAGCAAAGTCCAAGTATGTGTCTCAGTAAAGGTAACAGAGCAGTGAGAGTTAGAGAAGGCAATAGAAACCTGGGTTTCATGTGACATTTGCATATGAGTGGGGTGCTGGAACTCCCACACTGGTTGATTTAGAACTAGTCAGCAGTCAGTGGAGCCTAGAGAATGATTCAGTTATCTAGAAAGAAAACACAAGGCATGATTCAGATGTCATTTACAATGCCTTTGAGGAATCTAGACATCTCCACTGGGCTGTCAGATATGTCGCAGGATCTACAGGGGACCTCAGGTCACCTGTAGTGATTGCTGGAGGCAAGGCAGATACCCAAGGCCATCTCAGAAGGCTAAATTGAAGCCATTAAATCCATTTGAAAATGTATCCTGCAGCCTAGGCTGCAGGATACATTTTCAAAATACATCCACTGTTTGTCTTTTCTTCACTGGCTATATTGGGAAACAAGATAAATTGGCACCCAGCTTACATGCAGATAATCTGCATTTATATGTCCAGAGCTGAATCTTGCCAGAAAAGCCTGGCTAGGAAAGGGAGGATATTTGTTCTTACCCAGGAGGTTTAAAACAACCTAAAATATGCACCAGAACATGCAGTGTTAATAAAAAGAAAGGGACCTGGAGGTGCACTTTGCTATCCATGCCAGGGCAGAGGTGGGAGCAGAGCATGGGGGACAGGCAGTACTCTGAGTGCTGAAACCACAGTGCATCAGGAGCACAGGAAGACCAAGAAGCCCCAAGTCATGAAGTTTACTGCCTTTTACTGAGCTTCTCCATGTTCAGCTGGAAGTATTGACCCTCCCAGCCCCAGCCATCCTCAGTTGTTTTAGTGAGCATGGCAATGGGCTGTGCACAGATTATGGGCAGATACTGTGCCTCAGGTGGGAGGTCTGGTTTCCAGACAAGAGGTCATAACTTGTAACATTGCTAACTCTGTCTTTCAGGTTTGGTTAACCAGATCTCAAATGCTCAGGAAGCTTGTGTCAGCCTTGAGCTGTTCAGTTACACAGCCCAAGTAACTTAGGCCTTAATTTTCTGTATCTGTGAAAGCAGAGATACTGGTTGATGTATTTATTCTTTGTAAATTGCTTTAGGGTATCATGAGCAAAACTTTGATGTAAATTTCAGAGAGGAAAGTTCTAATAGCAGTTAGTGCTAGATCAAATGCACACTTAAAGAAAATCGGCAAAAAATTGGTTGTCTACTCTTTTGTGAAACCACTGAGTCCTCAGCTTCACTATTTTTCAGATGTCAACATGGAGACACCTTAGACAACAACAACTGTATCCGGATGATTTAGGAAGCCACAAACTAATGCTGTTTGAATCTCTTTACAAGTGGAAAAAGTTGAACTTAAAATTGAGCTTCTTGCTGGATCTACAGTTTCTAATTTTAGAGGGAGAATATTTGGGCCACTTAAAGAGGCATAGCCACAGAAAAGCCTCATTTTTTTGTGTTTGGATAAGGACCCCTCACTCATCTGGGTGCTTTTAGGCAGAAGACAGACTGTAATGGTAAACAGTCTGTGTCACAATTTTGTTATGAAGAAGGAGTGTCACACATCATTTCTTTGGTAAGTCACAGCAAGCCAGCATGTTTCAAAAGATAAGTTGTGGTATCTGGTTGTAAACAAATTAGCTGCACTTTTCAAAGCTTATGACTTTCAAGAAAGAATCATAAATAAGAAACAAAGTAGGCAAAACTAGACTTAGTAAAATGCATAGCTTCTAACTTAACTGAAAAATTCAGCAAATTTTATTCTATAGCTGAAAGCAATTATTGGTTTGCATGCACACATCATAGAGGGTGCTGTTGGAGAGGTCGCAAACAATATTTCAGGAGACTTCAGGAGATTGTTTATCTATCAAGCCTATCTGTCCAGTGAAACTGTGAAATTCCAGTTAAGAGAATTTGTTTTCTTGCATCAAACTCCACCTGTGTGCTCAGTTTTCAACTAGGTACCAGTATCACAAGCTCTTCCAGCATGGAGAGAAGCCAAGCCACCGCCTGGCTGGGCTGAGGTTTGCAGGATGGAGCACCCATGAGAGCCACAAGGCAAGGAGAGCCATGGTCGCCGTGATGGTCACTGCACAGGACAACTGCCCTGGGCAGAAGGGCTGTTCTCCACTTTGTGTCTGCAGGGCCTTCTCACACTCCTCTTCATATTGTAGACATGGCATGGACAAGGATCTTCACTTTTACTTCTATACTCACACTCCCATTTGCACTGCATCTATTAATGATAGTTTTTATATCCCGATGCCGACCTTTTTGCCATGTTTGCTGAACACATACATTAGCTGTATTAATTTACCTGGAGGAGGAAATCCCAAGTTTGCTAGGATGAAAAGAAGCACTTACAAGGGCTAAAAAGAAGATGAGGAGGGAGCTGGGAGCTGGGGGTGTTTATTGTATAGCCTATACTTGCAACCAACTAAAATGCATGAGTTTGGGGAATATACTAAGCCAAGTCTAAATTGGAGTGGCTACAAAGTAAATCTTCCCCTTCACTGCTCTTCAAACATTCCTCATGCTTATGAGGTCACAACAAAAACATTTATGACAAGATGGAATATGACAGGTTAGTTCTGTGGTTTACCGAAATTTCAAGTGATGCTGTGAAATGATGACTCTGCATTTTAACCCCAGGCAGAAACTTGGGCAGTTTCTCCTGATTAAGTTCTTGAAATATGACAGTGTTGCAGACCTGTTCTCCTATATGACAGGACATAAGAGAGTTTGCAATTCTTATTTTGGAATTATAATACTAATTTTTGTATTGCTTTTCATCTTACTGTTAAACTAGTTGTTATAGCCAACCATTCATTTTAAATGTCCTATTCCCTTACTAAGTTTTATTTAGCCTGAATCTAAAATCAAAATACCAGTAATACGTAGATAATAGTGTTCTCTCAGCAATATTCAAAAAAGTTCAAATAGCTACAGCCATTTTTCAGTCCATGTGCTTTTATCAGCCTCAAAGGTTACATTTTATTGCTATCTATTAGAGAAAGTGCTTCCCATTACTGAAGGATATAATTATATTCAATTTTAGCAAAATTTAATGGTGAATTTTCAAAGGCCATATTTTATGTTCCTTTCAGAATAAAACCCCCCAAAAAACCCGCAAAAAGAAACAAATGAACAAAACCAAATCAAACTCAAAACAAATCATTAAGCTTAAACATTCAAAACTAAGCAAGTAAAACAATCCTTAATCATGAATTAAATAATTAAATAATAGAATGAGAATGATCACTTATCAAGATGCTCTTTAGAGGCAATGGAGAGACACAGGCACATCCTGTGGAGGTTCATGCCATCCCTAAGAAAGGAATTGAAGCTAAATGGGATGACTTGCTTTCAGATGTCATGTTATTGAATTTAAAGACCAGAAATGTGTACCTTAGACCAGATGTCTGACTTTAAGACGGTGACAGCTAGGTGTCCAACCTTATTAACCATCATTACAGTTAATAACATTGATGGAAAACACTTCAGTTTTTTTCCATGAATGTAATTACAACATAACAGTCAGACACTGCTTATGGCAGCAGTGCTGAAGACATGTAGGTAATGGCAAAAAGTTTATCATGCCAACTACATGCAACTGTTTGGATGTGAATCTATCTGTATTGGTAAGCTCTGCATGTCTTTCATTGTCTCATTTTCAGCTTTTACATGCAGTAAAAGTAGAGTAGAATGTGACTTGTCCTGATGCACTGGGAAATCAGTCTTACCTAGCTGATTAAAAATAATATAAATAACAAAGAGGTGTTAAATGTTCTCTAATAAACTGGTTTTGAATCATCCAGTCAATGGCTGTTTGGAACTAGAAGAGAAAGATGTTTTTCTGATAGCAGAAGAAGCTTTCTTGTCCAGCACTGAAGTGCATCTTGGAACAGGACATTGCTCAGCACAGATTCAGATGCTAAAATTTCCACTGCTTTCTTTATCAGCATTCAGAAATGCAGACTTGTTTACTACCACGTTGCTGCAACACAGCACGAAAGAACTTCACAAGGACATGGTGATGAGCAAATCAGGAAAAAGCCTGAGTATATTTACAAAACTCAATTTTATACGTTTCCAAAGGTGCTTGTGAATTGGAGGATGAAATCCCACCTCGCAAACCACATTGGTCAAGACAACTGTCAATCAACTTTCTCCNATTCCAGTTAAGAGAATTTGTTTTCTTGCATCAAACTCCACCTGTGTGCTCAGTTTTCAACTAGGTACCAGTATCACAAGCTCTTCCAGCATGGAGAGAAGCCAAGCCACCGCCTGGCTGGGCTGAGGTTTGCAGGATGGAGCACCCATGAGAGCCACAAGGCAAGGAGAGCCATGGTCGCCGTGATGGTCACTGCACAGGACAACTGCCCTGGGCAGAAGGGCTGTTCTCCACTTTGTGTCTGCAGGGCCTTCTCACACTCCTCTTCATATTGTAGACATGGCATGGACAAGGATCTTCACTTTTACTTCTATACTCACACTCCCATTTGCACTGCATCTATTAATGATAGTTTTTATATCCCGATGCCGACCTTTTTGCCATGTTTGCTGAACACATACATTAGCTGTATTAATTTACCTGGAGGAGGAAATCCCAAGTTTGCTAGGATGAAAAGAAGCACTTACAAGGGCTAAAAAGAAGATGAGGAGGGAGCTGGGAGCTGGGGGTGTTTATTGTATAGCCTATACTTGCAACCAACTAAAATGCATGAGTTTGGGGAATATACTAAGCCAAGTCTAAATTGGAGTGGCTACAAAGTAAATCTTCCCCTTCACTGCTCTTCAAACATTCCTCATGCTTATGAGGTCACAACAAAAACATTTATGACAAGATGGAATATGACAGGTTAGTTCTGTGGTTTACCGAAATTTCAAGTGATGCTGTGAAATGATGACTCTGCATTTTAACCCCAGGCAGAAACTTGGGCAGTTTCTCCTGATTAAGTTCTTGAAATATGACAGTGTTGCAGACCTGTTCAAGTATATGACAGGACATAAGAGAGTTTGCAATTCTTATTTTGGAATTATAATACTAATTTTTGTATTGCTTTTCATCTTACTGTTAAACTAGTTGTTATAGCCAACCATTCATTATAAATGTCCTATTCCCTTACTAAGTTTTATTTAGCCTGAATCTAAAATCAAAATACTAGTAATATGTAGATAATAGTGTTCTCTCAGCAATATTCAAAAAAGTTCAAATAGCTACAGCCATTTTTCAGTCCATGTGCTTTTATCAGCCTCAAAGGTTACATTTTATTGCTATCTATTAGAGAAAGTGCTTCCCATTACTGAAGGATATAATTATATTCAATTTTAGCAAAATTTAATGGTGAATTTTCAAAGGCCATATTTTATGTTCCTTTCAGAATAAAACCCCCCAAAAAACCCGCAAAAAGAAACAAATGAACAAAACCAAATCAAACTCAAAACAAATCATTAAGCTTAAACATTCAAAACTAAGCAAGTAAAACAATCCTTAATCATGAATTAAATAATTAAATAATAGAATGAGAATGATCACTTATCAAGATGCTCTTTAGAGGCAATGGAGAGACACAGGCACATCCTGTGGAGGTTCATGCCATCCCTAAGAAAGGAATTGAAGCTAAATGGGATGACTTGCTTTCAGATGTCATGTTATTGAATTTAAAGACCAGAAATGTGTACCTTAGACCAGATGTCTGACTTTAAGATGGTGACAGCTAGGTGTCCAACCTTATTAACCATCATTACAGTTAATAACATTGATGGAAAACACTTCAGTTTTTTTCCATGAATGTAATTACAACATAACAGTCAGACACTGCTTATGGCAGCAGTGCTGAAGACATGTAGGTAATGGCAAAAAGTTTATCATGCCAACTACATGCAACTGTTTGGATGTGAATCTATCTGTATTGGTAAGCTCTGCATGTCTTTCATTGTCTCATTTTCAGCTTTTACATGCAGTAAAAGTAGAGTAGAATGTGACTTGTCCTGATGCACTGGGAAATCAGTCTTACCTAGCTGATTAAAAATAATATAAATAACAAAGAGGTGTTAAATGTTCTCTAATAAACTGGTTTTGAATCATCCAGTCAATGGCTGTTTGGAACTAGAAGAGAAAGATGTTTTTCTGATAGCAGAAGAAGCTTTCTTGTCCAGCACTGAAGTGCATCTTGGAACAGGACATTGCTCAGCACAGATTCAGATGCTAAAATTTCCACTGCTTTCTTTATCAGCATTCAGAAATGCAGACTTGTTTACTACCACGTTGCTGCAACACAGCACGAAAGAACTTCACAAGGACATGGTGATGAGCAAATCAGGAAAAAGCCTGAGTATATTTACAAAACTCAATTTTATACGTTTCCAAAGGTGCTTGTGAATTGGAGGATGAAATCCCACCTCGCAAACCACATTGGTCAAGACAACTGTCAATCAACTTTCTCCTCCTACCTAAAAATAGGTAAACAACGAAGGACAGTTAAGAAAACAAAGCCATTGTTTATAGTAAAAAGTGTGGGAAAGCAAAAGTTCTGACTCCAATATGAAAGACAAATCAGAAGACCTAGAAAAATCCTCAAAACCAGGCTGACACCGTGTAGTACACTTTAGATGGTACACTACAGAGTATTAAATTGGGATCTCATTAACTGCAGGATCATATGTGAGCACATTATTTTCAGAAATTAACTGCCTTCTGAATTTTGTTTTCTGTATCCTTCCTCAGCCTAATGATGGGAAGGTCAGCATCAGAATAAACAAACCTCATGCAGAAAGCTATCCTGCTTTTATTTCTTTGCATGCTTTCATGCTTCTTTTTGGGCTTACAACTCCATCAACACAGCAAGGGGAAGAGGTGCTTTCTGAGCCTGGCACAGTGCAGCTGCTTGTTCCAGTCCCCCCGATAGCACTTATTGTGCCTGCAGTGCAGTCTGTGGCCATGTAGGCACCTGTCAATCATTTCTGTGAAGTTCGGTGACCTGACCTGGCCTCTGAGATGGCTGACTTTGCTAAAGTAATGATCACATACCTTTCCTACTGCTTTCTCTCCTGCTGGAATAAAACACCTGTTAGAGAGGAGTAATGACATCTGAAGCCATTGTTGCTCATTGCTACATGAAGGAATGCCTAGGCCCTGGGGTTAACTTAGCCAAATATTCAGAATTCATTGATCAGAACCCAAATCATTTGAATTATGTCTTAAAAATAATAAATGTGTTAATTCTTCCCTATTAAGTACCAGTGGATTTTCTAGATTTTCCTTGCAGCTAGGAGACAGTCTGTTTATTCTATGATTTCGAAAGAAGAAGTTACCAGAAAACATCCAAAATATTAAGACATTGTACTATGCTGCAACAAAGAGAGAAGGTCTGTATATTTATCCATATGTTTCAGTTAATAAGTAGTTATTGATGATATAACAGATTTTTTTAGACTGAACTGAAGTGTATTTTCTTACAAGATGATCTTGGATGCCTGAAATAAAGCATTTTCTCACCCTTTTTATATTCCAGTCAGGAAAATTCGGCAGGGATGTATGTATTTTCCCTGAAGTTCATTTATTTCCAGCATTATCTGCAAATATTTATCTGTTGATTGCCTTGTCTTTTATCAAAGATGCTTTTGTGAAATTTGTCTTTTCTTCAAGATCTAAAATCTTGAGATTGTGGAAGAACATTTCTTGGTAAGTCCATCTTTCTCAAAAAGAGATTTGAACAGTTTGTCTCACACTTCGTATTTGTTCAAAGTGCAAGAGTGTCACTGCCCCAGGGCTCAGCTTCCATCTTCTTTCTCTTTCCTGGAACCCATGTATCCAACCAGAGTTCTCTCCAACAAGTTAGCTGTATTCACGACCAACATCAAAATTATTTGTAACAACAAAAGAGGTTTCTGATATGTCTCATCTGTCAGAAACAAGATGAGCGACAACCACAGCAGTAGTCACTAGAGGAATCACTCCAAAAGCCATCACTGAATCTGTTTTAAACTCACACACATATATACACACATATANCCAAATCAAACTCAAAACAAATCATTAAGCTTAAACATTCAAAACTAAGCAAGTAAAACAATCCTTAATCATGAATTAAATAATTAAATAATAGAATGAGAATGATCACTTATCAAGATGCTCTTTAGAGGCAATGGAGAGACACAGGCACATCCTGTGGAGGTTCATGCCATCCCTAAGAAAGGAATTGAAGCTAAATGGGATGACTTGCTTTCAGATGTCATGTTATTGAATTTAAAGACCAGAAATGTGTACCTTAGACCAGATGTCTGACTTTAAGACGGTGACAGCTAGGTGTCCAACCTTATTAACCATCATTACAGTTAATAACATTGATGGAAAACACTTCAGTTTTTTTCCATGAATGTAATTACAACATAACAGTCAGACACTGCTTATGGCAGCAGTGCTGAAGACATGTAGGTAATGGCAAAAAGTTTATCATGCCAACTACATGCAACTGTTTGGATGTGAATCTATCTGTATTGGTAAGCTCTGCATGTCTTTCATTGTCTCATTTTCAGCTTTTACATGCAGTAAAAGTAGAGTAGAATGTGACTTCTCCTGATGCACTGGGAAATCAGTCTTACCTAGCTGATTAAAAATAATATAAATAACAAAGAGGTGTTAAATGTTCTCTAATAAACTGGTTTTGAATCATCCAGTCAATGGCTGTTTGGAACTAGAAGAGAAAGATGTTTTTCTGATAGCAGAAGAAGCTTTCTTGTCCAGCACTGAAGTGCATCTTGGAACAGGACATTGCTCAGCACAGATTCAGATGCTAAAATTTCCACTGCTTTCTTTATCAGCATTCAGAAATGCAGACTTGTTTACTACCACGTTGCTGCAACACAGCACGAAAGAACTTCACAAGGACATGGTGATGAGCAAATCAGGAAAAAGCCTGAGTATATTTACAAAACTCAATTTTATACGTTTCCAAAGGTGCTTGTGAATTGGAGGATGAAATCCCACCTCGCAAACCACATTGGTCAAGACAACTGTCAATCAACTTTCTCCTCCTAC
>VYXD01002588.1:504628-538950 GCA_013397195.1 Hylia prasina
AAGCATTTTCTCACCCTTTTTATATTCCAGTCAGGAAAATTCGGCAGGGATGTATGTATTTTCCCTGAAGTTCATTTATTTCCAGCATTATCTGCAAATATTTATCTGTTGATTGCCTTGTCTTTTATCAAAGATGCTTTTGTGAAATTTGTCTTTTCTTCAAGATCTAAAATCTTGAGATTGTGGAAGAACATTTCTTGGTAAGTCCATCTTTCTCAAAAAGAGATTTGAACAGTTTGTCTCACACTTCGTATTTGTTCAAAGTGCAAGAGTGTCACTGCCCCAGGGCTCAGCTTCCATCTTCTTTCTCTTTCCTGGAACCCATGTATCCAACCAGAGTTCTCTCCAACAAGTTAGCTGTATTCACGACCAACATCAAAATTATTTGTAACAACAAAAGAGGTTTCTGATATGTCTCATCTGTCAGAAACAAGATGAGCGACAACCACAGCAGTAGTCACTAGAGGAATCACTCCAAAAGCCATCACTGAATCTGTTTTAAACTCACACACATATATACACACATATATATTCATAAAGTATTGAGTCATGATATTTAAGTTAATGTTTTTCCTATGTTCATAACTGAATATTTTTTCTTGTAAATATAAATTCCTTTCTTACTCCTTTAATTCAAATCACTTCTGTACTGGCTGTACCACTACATGAGAGAATATTGTCACTGGGTTGTACAAAGGCATCTTCATGGGGGAGGTCTTGGCAGTGGTGCAAAAGACCAAACTGTAGGCACAGAATTTTTAAATGCAGGGCAGGCCTAACACAAATAATACATTTTTATTTTTTTCTGAGTGACATATGGACTGGTGAAATTGAGAACCAATGAGATTTTCCTCAATCTGAGGTACAGTGAATTCCTACAGTGTTGTAGGTTTATCAGTATTCAAGCAAAGGAATAGTTGGCTGTAGTGGGCTGACCCTGGCTGGATGCCAGGCACCCGTCAAAGCCACTCTTGCACTCCTCTCTGCACCTGGACAAGGAAGAGAAGATATAATGAAGGCTTCATGGGTTGAGACAAGGACCAGGACAGATCACTCATCAAATACAGTTACAGGAGCAAAAAAGGCTTGAATTAGAGATATAAACTGAATTTATTGCTAACAAAATCAGAGCAGGATAATGAGAAGTAAAATAAACCTTTCAAAACACCTTCTCTCCACTCATCCCTCATTCCCAGCTCTATCTCCTTCCCCAGCGGCACAGGAAGAAGGTAATGGGGGTTATGACTTGTTTTTCCTGCTGCTCATGGAGGGGAGTCATTCCTCTGTTCCACTGTGGAGTACATCCCATGGAAGATAGTTCTCCATGGGCGGCTGCAACATGAGTCCATCCCATGGGCAGCAGTCCTTCCCGACTGCAGCAGCATGGGTCACTCTTCCACAGGGTGCAGTCCTGCAAGGAAAGGCTTCTCCAGCTGAGGATCCTCTCTCCATGGGCCTCCCACAGGGTGACAGGCTCCTCTCAGGCATCCACCTGCTCTGGTGTGGGTCTCCTTCATGGGCTGTGGGTGGATCTCTGCATCCCTGTGGATCTCCATGGGCTGCATGGTCTTCACCATGGTCTGTGAAGGAATCTCAGCTCCAGTGCCTGAAGCACCCCCTGCCCCTCCTTCTGCACTGACCTTGGTGTCTGCAGCATTGTTCCTCTCACAGGTTCTCACCCTGCTCTTCTCTAGCCACACCTACTACTGTGCAATAACCTTTTTCTTTTTTCTTAAATCTGTTATCACAGAGGTGTTATCACCATTTCTAATTGGCTCAGCCATGGCCAGTGGCACATCTGTCTTTGTAGCTGCTAGGGATTGCTGGACACGGAAGAAGCTTCTGGTAACTTCTCACAGAAGCCACCTCTTAGCCCACATGCTACCAAAACTTGGCTATGCAAACCCAATACAACAGCATATAATAAGCTACAGATATTATTGTAATACTAATCTTAATACCCTGAAACAAATTTAAAGGGATAGTCTATATAATTCATTCCTTTGAGGAAAATAATAAACTAACATGTCCTTTCAGATGTTGACTGAATGCCAAGACGTAACACAAAGCTGATGTCTGGTGCTCACATATATCAATCATTCAGTTAATTGTGACTATTCTGGAGGACTTTTGAATTTTAGTCTACACATTTTGATCTCATCAGGTCATGAGTCATCATTTTCTGTTACGGTGCTGTATTTTTTCAACTATTTTCCTTTCACCCTTGGCTCATTTGTATGACAAACTGGAAATGTGCATTCCACAGTGAGTGACAGCACTTGTCTTAATGGATGGAAATTGACTGTGGGCCACCCTTGCAAAATAGCACGTATGAACACTCCTGCATTTTTGGAGAATAAAATACTATCTAGTGTTGAAACAAATGGCAAAAGCAGCCCTTAAAGTAAAGCCGCAGGCTGTTCGGCTTCTAAATGCAAATGCTTGTTTTGGATCCTAAGTGATGTGCAGAACTGAGGAAGGAGCAACCATCCACAGGGCAGGAAAACAGACCTGCAGGGTGTCTGATCTTTTTAATGTCATAGATGTGAATGAGTAATTTCTAGTACATATTTTTTAAAAAAGAATCTTTGTGGTTTTGCCCATTCAAAGCAAGAACACTCGACTTTTGTAATAGGGGATATCAGTGTTCAGCCAGTCCTCAGATGCATGTCTAGTTTAGTACTTGGAGTTGGTGTTGGCTGGAGAATCTCCAAAATGGTCTACAGGGCTGTCTTAGTCAAAATGTTTTAACCCAAGTAAAGCCTCACAAATTCCAAACCACTGATTCAGACATTGTAGGTGCTCTAATTGGTGAAGGGTTGTACTTACTATAACCAGCAGTGTAGCAGTGTTGTCAGACTCTAACTATGCTGAGGGTAAATACTTCAAAATAGAAAACATTCCTCATGGTAAATTAAGGCAATTCAACACAACATTGACAATTCGCTTTACTAT
The DNA here is from genome assembly GCA_013397195.1 of Hylia prasina. Classification (NCBI taxonomy): domain Eukaryota; kingdom Metazoa; phylum Chordata; class Aves; order Passeriformes; family Sylviidae; genus Hylia; species Hylia prasina. The sequence goes on from VYXD01002588.1 coordinate 507,584, forward strand.
TCAGCAACCTGGCCATTGGCAATAAAAAGTCATATCATTAAATTAGATTTGGCATGCATATTTTGATATTTTGAAACATGTTCATACATATTTTTCCTTTCCAAAAAGAGGAGTGGACAAAATTACACCTCTATACAGACAGACCATATTAAGCATTCCTTTTCTTCAGGTAGTAGTAGCGGTATAGAAACTCACTTTCTTTTTTAACTAAACAAGATGATCCTAGAGTAAATGGGGAAAATATTTCCTTTGATGGAGGTTGGAATGAAATTATTTTGATTTAATAAAGAAATGTCATTTAATTGCTTGATCTAGGCTCTTCTCCCTCTATCATGTTAGATATGTTGTCCCAAATGTAATTAATTCTAACTGAAATAAAATGCTTTGATTTGAAATGTTCTTAATTGAACCTGCCAGCTAACCAAGCTTTTAAAACCATATAAAACAACCCATAAATTAAACAATAATTGACATGGAAGTAATTGATATTGCTCATTAGAATCCTACTGCCAAAAAAAATCTTTGGTTGGTTAATTTTAAGCGTTTTTAAGTAGATAAATGCAATGCAAAAAAAATCATGATGTCTCATTTAAGATTATGCTATTAAAAACTTTAGGTTTAATACTTTTACTGAAAGGAAGGAGGCAATCAAGTACTGCTGAAATGTTTGATGCAGGTTGTTGGGTCCAGTTTACAAACTCAAGCTGCATTGCCAAGGAAGAGGTACTTAAAATTGTGTATGTGATTTGTCTACATTTCTAAATGTTCATGAATATATCTGAATTGCAAGTTTCTCCCTATGATTCAATGGAAAAAATCCCTTAGTTGATACATGCAGTTATTATTTGCAGTGCTAGAAGAGAGTTAAAAGTGCAAGAAAAAGACTGTTATGAAGGATTTATGGCTTTTTATTCTGTCTTTGGTGAGTGAATTAAATCCAGTCTGTGATGTCAGCTTTCCATAAAAATGGACAGGACTGTGTCTGAGTATTAAAGAAGCACCAGCTGTGATGATGTACTCAATCCCTTAACCAAACCAGCAGTATTTTGTTACAAGCTCCAAAGGAGGTAAAGCTGTGTTCTGTAGCTCAGCCAAGAACCTCTCTAGAAAACCCACAGAGAAGTGGAGTAACACAGTGGATGTTGAAGATTTTGCATCTCTGGTCTCTGTGTAAATCATTCTAGCTTGATTATGACTTGATTTTCATTTGTATGTTTCTTCCATGTAGCAGGTAATGGAGTGAACCTTGCCCTCAGAATTTATGTCATGCTTTTGCAATGTGATCTTAAAACCAGTTTTGCTAATCTCTTTGAAAGTGGTTCTTTAAGTGATCTAGACCACTCACCTGATGCAATCTGGCACGGTGAGCAGGATCCTAAATCAGGACTCATTACACCAGCAGACATGGGCAATATAAATGAGGATGAGAAGGAAAATTCAAATTTGCAAGGCAGATCAATGCAACACTGCATGTAACTTCAACACTGTTGTTCCTGCTCCTGGAAATTAAGGTCACCATCTAACAAGCTCCAATAGTAATTGTTCCAGAAAACTTCAGAGGGAAGGTCTTTGGTTGCAGTCATATTTTCTAACTCTGAATGAAGTGCTTTTTTCTCCCAGGAGTAGCAAACATCAGAACAGATTAAAAGTTTGTTTTGATGTTCCTGTTCTTCTGCAAGCAACCTGGAAAATTATGGTGTTTTTCTTTGAGACCTCAAACTGAGGCAGCAGCATCAGGAGGCCAGATCTCAGACTGGTAAGCTAAAACTGCAGTCATACTGCAAACCAGGGCCTCACTTCTCCTTTCTATTTCAAACCTGTGCCATAATATTTAATACCACTGTCAAAATTATTAACTCCTTCAGATATTCATGCCTGCCTCCCCTAGCTCTCTTCCCTGGAGATCTGGAGGCTTTTCAGTCAGATAATTCTATTATTTTTTTATTCATAAACCATTAAGGAAATAGTTTTTTTTAATTCCCAAAAGTGCACTCTTTCTGTTATGAAATATGATGGGATTTGGACAGAGCTATTTAGCTGTCAGTTGTTTGTCATTCCAGGGTTGTCTTGTCTTTGTAGCTCATTACTGGAGTCTCTGCAGTTGGTCCATGTTTCTTGTGTACTGAGGAGGCAGGAACTGGACTGAGCACTATAGGTTTGGCCTCACCAGTGCTGTGTAGGAGGGAACAATCCCCTCCCTCAGCCTGCTAGCAGCGCTTCTGCTAATGAAGTCCAAGACACTTTAATCACCTTTTCAGAAACATTGCTGGCTCATGTTCAAATTGGTGTCCACTGTGACCCTCAAGTCCTTTACTGCAAAGCTGCTTTCCACCTGGGTGATAAGAACATCTTGCAGAAATCTAAATACTTCCTTAGCAAAAAGACTTGTCTGGCTTATATTATTTCAGGGGAAAATGCTGACAGCCCATTATTGTCTGCTCTCAGTGACAGTGCCCTCCTAGAAAGAACACCTTGCAGATGTCTGTGGCAGCAAGGCAGAGTGCCCTGAAGAGCTGTTTCAGGTCTCTGTGCAATACATTCCCATGAAAATAGCAATAAGGAAAACTTTTCCTGCTCATTAATGGTTACAGCCTTTTCTTACTGAGTGAGGGTTTCTCCTGGCCTGTTGGAAGGCCAGTAGCATCCCTTAGATCAGGCTAAACACACGTTTGCTTTTCCTTTTACCTCATGACGGCTTTAAGTGTCATCTGTTTCCTTAGTACAACCCCTATGCTTTTTCACCAACTCAGCTCACTTTTGCTATACCTCATGGTTACACCCAGTGTAACTCATAGAAATGAACGCTATTTTGCTTTAGATTTCTTTGAAGATGATAGAATTATCAAAGCCCTTTAAAGGTACCATGGACATATTTTTGTAAATTATTAGGTATATTTAAGCCTTCCATCATCATGATAACCTTCTTGTATTAGGCAAAAAAGGAAAGGATATAAAGGCCTTTTTTGCAGTTGATACTCAACTCTTACCCAGCACTTAGAACCTCTCCTGACTACATCTTCTCTTACCAGTCCTTCAGAGTACGGGTTTTTTTAATTTATGCATTCAGTGTCTAAATTTGTTCATGTTGTTGGCATCTAACAAACAGGACCACCACCCACATATTTAAATATATTTTACAGCTTGGCCTGTGTTTCCAGGATATCTACAAAATTCTTTTTGAAGGGGAGCAACCATTGCTGTTCATCCTTGTGCAATGCTGATATGCTGTTCTGCCTGCCTGATGACTTATTATCAAAATATATAGTGTTTACATGCATCAAAGAAGTAAAATCCTTACATAAGAATGAGAAAGCCATTCAGTGAGAACAAAAAAGAAAAATGGAAAGTTGAAAGATTTAAGAAAGAGCACATAACCACATGCAGGTTCAAAGGAAAAATACTGGATCCTATGCCTCATCATCTAAGAAGAGCTACAATTTTTGCCACTTTATTTAAATTGTATTTTGGAAAAGTCTTTGAAAAAATCATTTTAAGCTGCTTGGATATGTTTTTCAAACATGCAGAGAATTTCTAAGTTCTTTTACTCAAGCATCAGGCTTATGTGCAAAATAATCCCCCCAAGCCTGTCTGTCTTGGAGGCGAAACTCATGTGTTTCTTGCTCTGCCCCCAAACAAATGCTTTTGCATGAGTCATTTATTGTGGAACTATTAACCCTCATTGAAATGCACATCTAAACTGACACTTAACCCTGATTTTTTTTAGCAGCACATGAGGGTGTGGGTGATACTTATTTGGATCGCACCTTGCAGCCCGGAGGCTTTAAAAGTGTTTTATTTACATAATGTCTCATTTATTTTGCAAGAATTACTCTCTCCCCATCACTGCTGTGATCTTCTTTGGCATAGAAAATATCCAACAGCTGTTTATCAGCCTACAGAAATGCTGTGTAATAAGAAGTAAAAAGAGATTGTGCATCTAACTGAAATCATGGAGTGAGTCAAGAAGGAGCACCATCACGAGAAAAGAAGGAAAAAAAGCAATCACTGGTCTTCCAACTTTCATTTGTACAGTCCTGCAGGTCACCAGTACATAGAGAATCAGATGGAGGAAAAAAGCATTCATAATATTTCCACCCATGATTTGTACAGCCCTGCTGGTCACTGGCAGGCCCAGTGCACTAAGGCAGAGAAACCATCTTGGGCACAGTGTAGGGAGAAGTATTTTACATAACCTGAAAAAACAAATGCATAAGCCAAGATTTTGAGAAGTGACACATTCTTTGGCTGCAGAATAGAAGGTATTTTTAAATGGAGTGGAGCCTGTATGTTTTTTTCAGAAGCAGATACCTTTGAGGGAATGAACACTAATGTCACCACTAGTGCACCTAGTAACAAAAACAAGAGAGCCCAAGGAATAAATTGCAGGAGTTAAATCGCACAAAGCTTAAGAAATTTCACACCTGCTGAAGTAGTTTTAATTTTTTTAATTGTTTAAAATAGATTAGTATTCTTCTTCACCTTTGATTAGTATAACAGCACAGGAGAAACATCAAAAATTCATTAGCTGCACTGGCTGTGTGATCTTAAAGTTTAAGAATGTTAGATTGCCTCAGATGTATAGTGAGACAGATATTTATAGAACAATAGGAAAAAACACTGCTGGTATCTTACAGGTAGGAGACTATTTGTGTGTAGAGAAATAAGATAAAATTTTAATTCTGAAAATTGTAGCTCTTGCTAATTATAAGAGACATGATTTATGAAGTGTGGTATTAAATCCTGGGGGAATAATGGAAACTTTACTAAAAGCGAAGACGTTCAAGGTAACAGTGTAAGCAAACATGTTGAAAACCAAGTCATGGAAACTTGCCTTGACATTCAGAAACAAGTGAAAATCAACTGAGCAGACACTGGGATGGCAGGCTTTGTGGATTTGTCTCTTCAGAAAGAACATTTGGAAACAAGTACTTTGCCATTTATCATTATCAGCTTTAATTGAAACTGGGGCAACTCAACACTGTTCTGGAAGCATGAAAGCTGTGTCATCAGGTATTGGGCTAACACAACAGAGGGCCTTAATGTTCACTGACAAGAAAACTTTGGAATATTTAACACACTTCCTCATCAAAACTCTAGGTAGGTTATTAAATATGATGGTAGAATATCTGTGTAGAAAGATAAAGAGCCTTAGCCACAGATTTGGTATCTTTTTCAATAGTGCATCCCTTTCAAAGGTCTTCCAGGCGCTCTTGTCACAGATGCACACCAGTAGTTCTATTTTGGGATTCTAGCATTAGTCAGGCATATTCAACTGATTACAAGAGAATGATAGAATATCTAAATTCTAGAGTGCCAAATGAATTTAGCTGTTACACGTAGTGATTAAAGAAGATAGAGATACAATTTGTAAATTATTCTGGTTCTCCAGGATGAGGGTCTTTTGCTCAGTGGTTTGAAGAGTGGCTGCTCTCATCTATCTTTCTTGCCTGATGGCAGACTTGCAGGAGGACATGATGGCTTGCTGTGAGCCTACAGCCTGAAGAATATCAGCTCTTTTGCTGGCTTTCCATTATTTTGTTTCTACTAAATGCTTTTCACCTATCAGACTCTTCCCTAAATAAAGAGATAACTTACAAAGATAAAGAACAAGCAGTGCACATTAACTTCAGCAAATGATTTTGAAATTTAAGGATGGCATATCTGATGAAAAGGTGTTTAGTCAGTCACCAAGATCCCCTCTACAGATAAGGGAAAGAGTTCATACTGCAGGAGGGTCATGCCTTCCACCTAAAGACAGAGGTTTCAAGTACCTTTAAAGGTACCTGACTCTCTTCCATCAGCTGTAGAGAAGATCAGATTATGAGCTTTCACTATGTGCATTTGATTGCTAAAAATAAGAAAATTCCCCAGCTGAAATGAGACAATTCCCATCTTTGGAGTCCAGAACTGCTCTTGGTATGTTCCCTCCCAGTGAGAGGGAGAGTTTGGATATTTAGCTATGCTGAGGGAGGGGATTAATCCCAACCAATACTAAAGAAAGGTGTAGCATCTGTGGTTTTCTAATTTCAAGACACAGAAAGTTCCAGAGGATGAGACAAACCCTTTGGAAAGATGGGGTGGATTGTTCTGGGAAGATATTATCCTCATCATAAAGAAATATGTCCTTTGTAGTCAGACTTCTAAATGGTGAAAGTGAGCTGAATCTCATTAACATGACAGCTCAGATTGAAATGAGTCACTGTATTGGGTGTTAGTGTCAAAGTGGGGGGGCTGGAGAGGCCTCTGTGAGGGGAGATCAGGGGCTACACAGCCCATCCCAACAGACTCCAACAGACCCTCTGGCAAAATATGGCCAAGCTGTTGGTTTCTCTGGAAAAACATGTCTAAGAAAGGGCAGAACGCCACAGGGAGAGGAGGAGGGAGAAAAATTGTGAGAAAAAGCAGAGAGGACACAAAATATCGTATGAGCAGGAGGAGGAGGAGGAGATGCTTCAGGTGCCAGAGCAGATACCCCTTGCAGCCCATGAAGGATCCATACTGCAGCAAAGGAAAAATATGAGAAGGAGAGAACAGAGAGAACAACTGCTGTGTACTGACCAAAATAACCCAGCCCTGTGATGCTTGCAGCAATGGAGAGGAGGGTGGAGAGAACCTAAGTCTGAGGAAAGGGGAAGGAAAAGTGGTTTTTAAATGTTTGCATTTTTGTTTTCCTTTACTAGAATTAGCAATTACGGTTTGAGTGGTTTTTTGTTGTTGATGTTTTTGGTTTTGTTTTTGTTTTTTAATATTTTAATTAATTTTCCCAAAGCTGAATCTGTTTTGACAGTAACTGGTAAGTGAACTCCTTGTCTTTTAACTGATGAGCTTTTTTGCTCCTTTTCTTATTTTCTCCCCCACATCACCAAGGGGGTGGAGTGAGCCAGCATCTGGTGGGTGCTTGGGTGTTAGCCAAGACTAACCCACCAAAGGAACATTTACCCTTTATTATTATAAATTAACTTCATGTGCCTTTTCTAGGGAAAAAAAAAAAAAAAAAAAAAGCCTCCAAGTGTACCATGTTGCTTTGAAAAATATTGTAAAATTCCACATGTGGTATCTAATACATGGGAGAGAGCTAAAATTCAGATAATGGCAAGATTTCCTGTTCCCAGATATTTCATGAGGGAAGGTTAGAGTAGTCTATGACAAGGTGAAACAGCTTTGGCAATATCAAAATATTTCCAGATGTATGTGCAGAATATGTGAAAAGCTATGCTAATGTACTCACAAACTCAAGTGCCTGTCAGATTTGCATTGTAAGATGAATAATTGAATTGGCAATGTATTTTACATTCGAAATTCCAGTTTTCTGATTTTTCACTTGCTCTGAAGTAACAGCCTTTTCAAAAACTGTAATAAATCAAATGGATTTTTTTGTTTTGATTTGGGGAGACAAAACATTTCATTTCTGATTTCAGCTTTTCAAGAAAGTATCATTATAATAATTTTTACTTTAAAACAGCTTTTCAAAAGAAGTTAAAACTGGGCTTTTCTATATTATTGGATTTCTTTCCTAAATGAAAGGCTGTCAGTACTGACATGTATTAAAAACATGTAGGTGTGATATCACTTAATCAGGAAAAATGATTCTGATTAAAATGTTCTGACTGACAGACCATTTATCTCAGGCCATCCTTTTAATCCTCTTTGCCACTAAGGGCAGAGCAGGTTTTCTGTTCAGAAACAAGATGCAGTAGCCTTCTTGGTTGTTGTCACAGCAGTCACCACCTCTGTAGTCATGATGGTTACATGGCAAAAGCTGTAACTTCTCTTCAGCTGTGCCTATTCCACTTTCTACCAGGACTCGTGCCCATACTGACATGGCTGCATTCCTTGTGATTCTTTATACTTTTCTCACTGGGAATGAGCAAAACCCCTCATGCTGACTTTCTCTTAAGTGTTAACCATGGTGTGATGTTTTGAGAACAACAGAAAGTGTTCACAGATCACTGTCAGGTGCAAAGAAGGTATTTAGTGTGCTGGACTGGAGCTTAATAATGCAGTCTTGCAGGTGCTATGAGAACATAATATTCAAAACCTGATGTTCTTTAGGTTTAGTTGTAGCTGGGTACTCCTGGGAGAAGAAAGTAGTTCTTGTAGGCATTAGGACAGAGTAAAAATGGACAGAAGCATCTGAATAGGATACACAAGGTGATTGCACAAGACCCAGCTCAACAACCTGCTGTAAAGGTAAACAATCTGAAATCAGGCTTCTTTTAAAGTAAGCTTTTGGGTGGCTCTTTTACATTTCTGCCATGGTTTTTCATTCCTTGTTTTGGGCCAGGACCAGCACAGCTATTCTGAAGTGCCTCAGCAAACATATGGTGTGTGTGCTGTTTGCATCATTAACCAGCCAGGCGGCAGGGAACAGAGTGCCTGCTTGAAAATATTGTGGCAATGGGATTCCTCGTACTGGGAGTGCAGGCATCTATGACTGAGACTGTGGATGTGCCTCCTTGTCAGCTAATGTCTGGACAGAGCCAGAAATTGAGCATTATAAGGCTTAAGTATAATTTTGACACACATCACCTGTTGATTCTCCTCACAACTGGTTATATTTTCTCATGTTAGAGATACCTAATCACAGAAACAAGCATTCATACTGGATTTTTCCAACAGTGGTGCTGGTAGTACTGAGCTGACATGTTGTGTGCACCCCACCAGCTTGTTGATAAAAAGAAAAAAAACCATAATGTAGTACAGATGTCTGAATGCAAAAAGTATCAGCAACACTTCAGCCGTCTTCTTTCAGTCCTGTCAATCAAACACATCCTCTCCCCCTAATGAGTTAACATGCCCTGAAAGAATGCCTGTTTTGGACAGGCATGTGTGATTTTTTGTCTCTTTTTTTATTCTCTGTTCCTTTGGTGTATTCATATGTCTATTTGTTCAGAAGACTACAGCCCTCCTCATCCACTCTAGTGATGGATGCAGATGAAGTTTTGACCTCTCCCCCAGGGCTTTAAGATCTTGTGTGTAAATGAGTAATTTCAGCTGCACAGTGGATCAGTATGTACCTCTGAAATCAGTTTTATGTGTGAACATATCAGATAAGTATACTGGCATTTCTGAATTTTTTTTTTTGAAATTTGTTTATAATTGAAGAGATATAGTCTTCACAAGTTCCGACCTCACCTCTACCTTTTCCATTTTCCCTTCTTCTTGACCACACACCTTGACTATTTGTACTTTTCTTTCATCTCCTAGCGTCTGTAAAAGATTACATTTAAAGTTGTATATGAATCTGCCATTGAATAGATACTATACCTTGGTATAGTATCTATTCAATGTGGTGTCTTGAACAGGAAATTGGTGTGGGAATGCACATTATGTGGATCAACAGCAGTTTAGCTTTTTTTCACCCTACTTTTGTTACTTCCATATAGATAATTTTTATTCGCTCATTCATATACTTTAAAATAGGAAAAGAAATATGTCTGGAGAATACCTGATGATGTGAGTTTCTAGCTGGTGAGATTTCTCTAGTACTAATTTCTGAATTCAATATAGCAAATCCTGACTAGGCACCTGTCAGTGGTTAAATAACACATTTATGAGACTTGCAATCGAGTTTCTCATTTACAATGTTTTTCAAAAAAGGAACTGGCAAAGGGAGTCATCTATATTTTGACCTTGCGTATATTGAATGTTTATAACTACAGGGAATTTGAGATCTTCCTGATGAGCAGGAAGATTTATTATCTGTTCAGTGAGAATTCTTAGGCTGAGCTCCCTCTGCCAATAAACCTTGATATTCATCTTGCCTAATTCTTTGTGAAATTAATGCAGAAAATTCTTAAGGCAAAAAAGATAGTTTGAGTCACTGTGAGTTTATAATGAGTGACATAGGATGAAGTAATTCGAAAGGGGGAAGAAACCATTCTGGTTTTCCTGGATTCCATGACAAAGGAGTGAAGTAGCATGGTGGGCCCAGGATAGGTACATGGTTTTGGCAAGGGCCAAGGAAGTTTTCATTCTGCTTCAGACAAAGCCGATGTGAGCATCAGATGGTCCTGATGTGAAATTTTATTTTTCAGCAATGTATTTCAACATGAACAGCAGTGCTAAAAATATAGCCACTGTTTAAAATATAGACACTGTTGTGTGCAGGAGCCCCATTAGGACAAAATTTAGTAAGTTAAGTCTGTCTGGGGAGGAGTCCAAGAGACTCTCTGGACCCCATAGGACTGTCCAGAACAAGGAACCATAAACCTGTCTTAAAAAAGATACATCTGAAAAAGAGAAATACAAGACAAAGATATAACTGGCACTGGAAACCATGGCAACAGGTGGGGAAATCTCAAAAGAACAGAGAATCTAGGAGCATGTTTTAAGACTAAAATGTATTATTCTCTTTTCTATGAACTCCCTGTCATCTAGGGAACTGTCCTTCTGCAGCCTGTAAAACTTCACATTGTAGAACGTTTTGGAAACATGTTAATTCTTTGAAAGATTGCAGATATGTAATTATGAGGAGGTATCTACATGGAGTAACTGCACTGGCGTGTAGATATGCAGACGGGAAATGTGCCCCAAAAGCTCCATCCTAATAAATCATAAGAATACCAGTAGTGTCCCTGAAATGAGAATTCAGAATCCTCTAGGGTTAGGTAGCCCTCTCTCTCAGTCAGCTGAGGTCTGGCAACTGTCCACACCAGGTTGGTGTGTGACAGGACACGTGGTCACCCAGTTTGTGCACACCTTGGTTTCTCTGCACTGCCCATGACTCCAGGAGCAGTTGCCGCTTGGTGGAAATTTAAGTGCCTGCCTGAGATTTCTCAAGTTTAAGGAAATTGATTCTTAATCATGCACTCAATTCTACTCATCTTCCTCATCATTCTAGCAGGGCAAAATTATCATGTTTTAATTTATGGAGATGTGAGTAACATTTGTCAGTGTCTTGCTACGTTTTACTCTCAGAAATAGGACACCACAATCTTATTTGCTGGTATTATTTTGAAACCATGTTACAAATCAGAACTAAGCATAAAGTCTCTGTACTTCTTAGTGACATACATAATCTCTCATGGATTTTTTTGACAAAGACAATGACACATGTTCCTGAAAACATCTGAACACCATAATGCTAAATCTGTGGTTTATATGCTTTTTGAAAGATTTAGAATGACATTGAAAACACAAGCATTTAAAAGAGAAGGAAGCAAAGTCAATATATGCACTTGTACATAATTGTCATTTTTTCACCTAAATTACAGAAAAACTCCAATATTATTAGGAAATTGTTTAACTCCCTAAAATGTTTAAGAATTATAGATTGATGGTTGAAAAGTCCAAATATTTGGACAGAAAAATTTTCACGCAGAGTCTGAGAAATCATAGACCTTAAATACAAAGCAAAGGGTGTATTGCTGGTTTTCTTTTTTCTTGTAATATTCAAGCTGATAGATCATCCAAAGATTTTACTCAATTTAGGAGGCCCAGAAAGCCATGTTTTTACTCAAGACATCATAAGTACATTGTGGCATTTAAGCTTCCCTTTGGAATTTGTTCCTGATCCATGTAGATTCCTAAATACCTCAGCGACTCCATCCAGAAACCTGTGTTCATCCAAAAGAATAACTGATACCCTGTTGCTGATCCACCATCATTCTGGAAGAATTGCTGTCCTCCAGACTATCTGAACATATTCAGAACTGAGCAACTTTAAATTCTTTGCAATATGGATGCTTTCAGACAATTTTCAATTAGAGAGATTATTAATGTGCTTTTATATTTTTCAGGTTTTTTGTTTGCTTCTTCTCACCGAAGAGATCTGACTGGAGGTTTTATGAACAGGTTGCCATTCTTGTTCACTGTATGTGTGTGTTCCTAGAGATCTTTGTAATGCTGCTGTCTCCCTCCAACCTAGCTTTCTTTCTTTACACAGATATGTCCTTTGTCTTTGTGCTGATGGCAGCAAAATGTCTATCAAGTAAAATCCTTTCCCTTACCATTTAATTATCTTTGGATTTGTGTTGTGATCATCAATTGTTCCATTGACTGCCTCCTCTAAGACTGACTGAGAAAATGAAATGTCCTAGTTGAGAGCCTATTTTCCAAAAATAACAACATGAAAAAGCATGAAAGGCTTGTCCTAAACTGTGCTAAGAAGTCCTGATCAGCCTGCAGTTTAATAGAAATTCTGTCATGGGACATCTGTGAGCTCAGTTAAATATTTTTAAAACAGCAAGAAGCCAGTAGTTTTTTCTGGTAAGTTTTGATGAAATAACAGGTAAAATATTGGCTCCTTTTGAAATAATTGGGAGGTTCACCATAGAGATCAGTGCTAGATTTCATTCAAGGGAAAACTTAATATTGACTGTTATGCCTTGTGTCTTCAGGACAGAACTGATCCATGCTGTGGATCACTCATGGTCACTTTATTTATTTCAGGGACTTGTCCACCTGCAAAATACTCACTTTGGCTCATGAGACAAATTCTGAACATAGACCACTAATTTGATCTTCTCCTGACTCTCCTAAGTCAGGAGATTTGTTTGTTATTGTGGCCACAGCAAGTTCCAGTAGCTGAGTTGTGTGGGTGGGTGCCAGCAGGCAGAGTGTGTCTGTGGAGACCCAGCTCCTGGGACTAGCCCAGGGCACAGATGCCACAGCCCTCCCAGCATTGCCAGGAGCCCATAGCATCAGGCTTCAGAGAAGAGTTTCTGCCATCAGCATGCTGCAGGATTGCTGGAAAACATACCCGGCATCTGACTCATTTATAAAACCTACTATAACTGATCAGGTGACCAATCCAATGCCAAAAAAAAAAAAAAAAAAAAAAAAAAAAAAANAATTGGGAGAAAATTCTTAAAATAGAAACTATGAGCACATGTCTGCATATAGCTCGACAGATGGCATCTCTTTAAACAGGGTTGGTCCATATGGCAAGCAAGTAGATTGAATCTGAATGCTGTATAGGATCCCCATGGAGCAAAAACTGATTTTTTTTTTACTTGAAGAATGTACTTTCTATATCTCACTTATGCTTCATATGACAACATAAGCAGATTTATGACTTCAGCTTCTGGTTGTAGCTGCAAATAATCAGAGAGAGGGGGAAGAGATGAAAAAACACCAGCTTATCAGCACATTAGGGAACTCTCTGAGTGAAATAAAGAATAGGAAGAAAGAGACATGCAAAACCCAGTAAAGAAGTTCTCATAAACAGTTTAATAATTTAATAGCTGAATAAGAGAAAATGCCATAACTGAAGCTGCTAGACCACCCAGTCATTAGCACTGACACACAGCAGGGTCCTGCAGTACCAAAACGTCCATGTCAGTTCAAAAAGGCTGCTGAGGACATGCGATTTCTTTAATATAGTAGGTATGTGCCCAGGTAGAGAAGGTTTCTGAATCAGGGTCAGAACATCTCTTGTCTATTTATCCCTCACAAGAGCTTCAGCATTCAGCTCACGCGATGATTACTGCTCCTCAGCTGCATACTCTTCTCAGCAGAGATACTCCAGGCATAAAGGAAAGGTTGTAGCCAAGAATGTGTTTCCTGCTGTGGCACAGGGATTACACTGCTTACACAGGAGGAAGCCAACCTGGCAGCCTTAAGGTGCAGGAGAACTGGGAAGAAGCCAATTTTATCTATGGAGAAAACTTTAAACATAGTTACACCATTAATTTTAAACGAGAAAGTTTCCATTCCCTTTGAAAGGAAGCATAGCAAAGCTACAATGTTTGAAAACACAGCAAATGTATCAATATGAAATATCTTTATTTTAATGGAAATTTAATTTCTGACAAGTTCAATAAACCTCACTTACTTGTGACATACAAAGTATTGAAAAATATTTCTCTTTTTTAACAAAAAAAGTAATAATAGAAAGAATTCAGTTTAAATATTTCTTAGCTGAATAAATATGTGTCTGCACATTTGCTGAAATGGCAAATGAAATATAAATAGTTTATATATTAAACATCCTGCAGTTACCCACATTTTCAATTCAGTTTAACAAACACTTATTGTCCTCTTTTACAGACAATATCATCTTTGGAACCAGGAAAAGAGAAAAGGTTGTGTATGATACTAAGGAACCCACTCTGGGAGAAAATATACCTCAACTCACCTGTTAAAAAAAAAACAAAACAGGTTAATGTCAAACTGTTGTGCTTTTACTGCTACATTTCATTACTGAATATACAAGATAAAGCAAGACTGGACTATCAAAGAAATTGAGAACTGAATTTTATTTTCAGGCTTAAATTTTTCCTTTCAAATGAAACATGATATCTGAGCACATTTCTGATTATTTGCAACCACCTTGTGCCTGCAATAAAACCTGAATACACAGACTGCAGTACCTGCATACTATCTTGAAGACTTGGGAGGCATCTTGAGGACAATAAGGTATCTATGCAAATTATGATGGAAAACATAATGGTGGAGGCCTGTCTCCAAAATGTCATTAAATTATTTCTGAGTCTCTTGTTTCTGAGTCCCATACAAGGCTAGAATGCATGCCATGAATGAGAATTCAGTCATTTGCCATCCAGCTACCAAATCCCATAAAGTCTGATGAATTCCAGGTTCCACTCATCCCAATTTTTAACATTCTCCACAAGTAAATGAGGATTTTTGAGGCATAATTTTATGTTCTCTAGAAAGATGCACCCAAGAACAATTAAGAGGCCAGTGAAAAACCTTGCCAAGCCACTTTCAATCAATTACCACCATTGGTTAAATGGATAAGTCCCAGTTGACTGGAAAATGGCAACTGTGATGCTCACCTACAAGAAGGGTCAGAAGAACAACCTGAGGAGCTACAGGCCTGTCAACCTGACCTTGGTACCAAGGAAGGTCATGGAGCTGGTCATCCTGAATGTCATTGTGTGGCATATGCAGGACAACCAGGAGATCAGTTCCAGCCAACATGAGTTTACAAAAGGCAGGCCCTGCTTGACCAATCTGATCTCCTTCTATGACAAAGTGACCTGCTTATGAGATGAAGGAAAGGCTGTGGATGTTGTCTGACTAAACTTCATGAAGGCCTGAAACTGTCGCCCACAATATTTTCCTGGAGAAATTGGAAGCTCAAGGCATGGACAGGTGTACCCTTTGCTGGGCGAAAAACTGGCTAGATGGCCAGGCCCAGAGAGTGGTAATGAATGGAACTAAATCTGGTTGAAGATCAGTCAGCAGTTGGGTTCCCCAAGGCTCAGTATTGGGGCCAGTCCTGTTTAATACATCAACTGGATGAGGGGATTGAGGGCACCCTCAGTCAGTTTGCAGCGCAGACACTATGTAGGAGTGTTGTTCTGATGGATGGTGGGAAGGCTCTGCAGAATGATCTGGACAGACTGGATTGACAGGCTTGTCCAGCCCAGGACAATTGTATGAGGGTCAACAAGGTGAAGTGCCGGATCCTGCACTTGGGTTGCAGCAACCCCATGCAGCACCACAGGCTGGGGACAGAGTGGCTGGAAAGCTGCCTGAGGAAAAAGACCTGGAGGTGCTGTTTTACAGCTGGCTGCAAATGAGCTGTCAGTGTGCCCAGGTGTCCAAGAAGGCCAGTGGCATCCTGGCCTGTATCAAGAGTACTGCAGCCAGCAGGACCAGGGCAGGGATTGTCCCTCATGACTTTGTGGCACTGGTGAGGCCACAACTCAAATTCTGTGTTCAAGTGTGGGCCCCTCACTTCAGAAAGAACATTGAGGTGCTGGAGCATGTCCAAAGAAGAGCAATGAAGCTGATGAAGGGTCTAGATCACTAATCTTCTTAGGAGAGGCTGGGGGAGCTGGGGTTGTTCAGCCTGGACATGAGGAGGCTTGGGAGAACCTCTGCTCTCTACAACTACTATAAAGGAGGTAGTAGTGAGGTGGGCAAAATCTATTTTGTCATGTCTCCAATGAAAGCATGAGAGAAAATGGCCTTAAGTTGCACCAGTGGAGGTTCAGATTAGATATTAGGAAATATTTTTTCACTGAAATAATATTTAGACATTGTCATATGTTGCCCAGGGAGGTGGTGGAGTCGGAAGGCACTGGAAGTGTTCAAGAAGTGTCTGGATGTGGCTCTAGGAAATATGGTTTAGGGGTGATTATGGTGGTGCTGGGCTGATGGCTGGACTAAAGGATCTTGATGTTCTCTTCCAATCTTGATGATTCTGTGATTCTGTGAAGAATGGGGGCTATTTCTAACTGTAACTACCATTAATTAATAAAACTAGACATCAGCGTATTTTTACGGTTTTCCCAAATCTTTCTTGTTCACCAGACACAGAAAGGATATTTGACCTTTCAGGGTAGAGAATGAGGCTCAGGAAACTGTTCATCTTTTCAGCACAAAGAAGGCTGAAGATTAGTAATTCTATCCTTCCCTCCTTTATTGTCTATAGAAAGAGGATGTAAACTTGGGAATGTATATCAGGCTGGTGAGTCATGCTGATTAACAGATATTTAGCCAGGCTCATTTGCTTAATGATAATGCTTGTCACATGTCTTGCTACAAATTTCACTGTGCATTACAAAGGATTTGACATCATAGAAGTAATTATTCCAAAATGATCCTGATAGATTAAAAAAAAAGGTAATTTGGTCCTAAACCCAACATTCTCTAATGACAATGTTTCTGGGTCTGCAAATCCATAGTCATGTTTTATTTATAGCCTGCCTATGATTCATCATTAGAGTTTCTTTCAGATTTTGAAACAAAAATTGTTCTTCCATGCACGAGTGTTTTTAGATAACCACAGCTGCTCCTCACTAGCTGCTGTTTCAATAGCAGAAAGCCTAACACTAGTATTCTTATGCATCCTTACTCCTATCTGCTCAAATTCAAACATATTTCAAACCACACAATCAATCCCATTGTAAGAAATTCAGGCAGCAGCCATTGCAGCCAGCATTTGGCTTGTCAGCAAAACCCTTTTTTGTTCCAAAGAAGAACAGCTGATGGAATGAAACTTTGCTCTTGGCTAGAAAGCTTTGAAAGGATTGCGCTGTCCCAGCTCTGCCCTGGCTGTGCAAAAATGCCTCTGAAGGTATTTAAGGCAATTGTTAGAAACTCTGCTGGATAGGCAGCAAAGACACTGCTTAGCCCTTCTGTCACTTTGGCACTGAGGGCTGCAATTTGGATTTTTCTCTGTATTGCTTGCTGGGTGGTAAAAAGATGCATGGTCTAAAGTGATTTGTCATTGAGAAAATTATTTCTGGAGGTTTTGTGGTTGCAGTTAACATTTCTGCCGTCTTGATTTAAAAGCCTTCTCTGCACTGGACGAGTTTACAGGTTGCTTAAGAAGCAGAGCTGGAGCTTCTGGTAATTGTGTCTCGAAAATAAATTTTGGTCAGCTCTGCACATGCATTTCTCCCTATATATACCTAGTGAGATTTGTTTCCACTGGGATAAAACCCTGTTGAACCTTCTGGGTTACAGGGATACTGTTTACTGATAGTTGCTCTTGCACTTTCAGACACCATACCAGGTTATTATTATGCTCATATGTGCTCTTTGAGGATCTAATCAGACTTGAGAGAGACTCTGAGTTTATGACCAGCTCTCCTACTCTGGCATTTCTTACTGTGTGCCTCTGCAGACAACTCTGGAGAAGTGAGACTACAAATTCACACATATGACTGGCACAGCCACATCAAATGGAACTGGTTTGCTGTCTCCCCTTTGTTCATCTTGATGTTAGAGCTGGGTACAAATAAAACTGATTGATGCCAGTAAGGATGCAGAGGTGATGGAGTGGCAATGCTCTTACTGCACTTGTGGCCCTTTGTGTGTTGAAAACAATTGAAGCATTGTGACTGTAATCAGCACATCTGGGGAACTCATAGGATGAGTTTGTAATCTTGGCCTAAGGTTGTAACACGAATGCTCTTGTCACTTATACTACTGGCAGCTTACTGCTGTCTGGCAGCTTGGAGGAGGCAGAAAAAGCTGTAGGGAGTAGTTAAGTGGATGACTTTTGACTCTCTGTAAATAGAAAAGGAAAATTTGAGGTTTTTGAGCAGTCCTATGACTCCAGTATTTGCAAGTCTGCTATTTCATTCCTGTGAGCTGCCAGAAGACTTGCCTCTTTCAAGAGTATGTTCGTCTTTCAAGAGTATTGTGATCATTTGGACCTACAGAGCAAAGCATCTCATACTGCATGAGTATGAGCAGCCATGTTTAGCTCTGAGTATGTGCACCACTTGCATGACTTCTACTGTGTGACAGCATATATCCAGGGTTTCATGGAAAGCTCTGATCAGGATTTGGTTTACAGTGATATACAGGGGTTTACAGTGATACACAGGGGTTTACAGCCAGGGTAACTGGGTAATCTCACCTGAAAATTTATGACTTTTAAGGAAAGCTGGGTTAGGTAACTTGTTCTCATTGCATGAGGAAGACTTACAGTAATCTTAAACTTAGATGAATAAGAGGAATGATGAAACAGGGATCAGTTTCATATGAAGAAATGGACTGCTTGGAAGAGAAGGAAAAGTTGAAGGATAGAGAGGCAAAGAATTGCTGATTGATCACCCAATCATGATAGAAAAACAGGAAAGAAAAAAAATTAGAAGAAAGGAGTGACAGTCCCTGTGGAGGGAATAGCAAATCTGAAAGAGAGAGAAAGACCAAAGGAAAAAGGTATAAGGCTTCTGACTGCTTTTTTGATAGTGGTAGTTCTTTTGTTAAAGCAATCAATAAAATAAATCTACTTATCTAGCATCTGTGGTGATTTAAAACCTTACTATCTGGGGGCTGCTTTTTACCATCTTCTGTTGGAGGTTGCCCAGCCCAGCTGCCCCAGCAGAGCAGAGCAAACACCAATGGGCTCCCTTCATCCCTTTGGCCATCTGGCAGTCTGGGTTTGATGGCCAGGAGTGACAAACTTGAGTTTACCTGCATGACTTCTCAATAAAGCAGGTGGGATCCATCCACATAGTGAGTAAAGCAAAAATGGTTCATACACATGAAGAATAAAACAGACAGGGTCCATGCACCATCACTAAGCCTCCAGGTCCAGCAGATAAGGTCCATGTGCACAGTCACACCAGATGGCACAGTGGGAACCTCTAGCAGCAGATTGAAAGGTGGTAAACTGTTTTTGCAGCCACAACAATTAAGGCTTTAGAGGGAGTCATATGTCTGTTAGGTGAGGTGAGGTATTCCAGTCAAATAAATAAAGTGTTTCTTCACTGGGAGCAGTCTTTAGATGATGCCATACTTTGTATCCATTTATTAAGAGAGAATTGAAAAAATACATAGTTCTTTTATCCTCAGTTTGTGAAGCATGGGAGAACCAAATGAAAATTGCACTGCAGCACAGCTAACTCATTTACAGAAGGCTATCCCTGTTTCAAGGTCTTTATATGAAATCTCTGTGAAGCCGCACGGGTGAAGAAGAGGGCCTCAACAATTCAGTTAGATTATTGTATTAAAAATATTCTCTGAACTATAATACAATTAAGTCACTAGAGCAAAAATAAAAGATGCATTAGACCAAGAACATGATTATGACTGTACCATAATTCTTGGGAAAAATAAATCATAACCATATATTTCCTGTTTGAAAGCCAATGGATATAACGTCTCTGCCTGGAGCTCTAGTCTTGCATTCTACAGAAAATAAACTAAACTTTTCTGAAGTTAAAACCTAGGAAAATAAACTTTTGCATGCTGGATGTTCTTCCTTAATATAACCAGCGTATATGGTTAATTTGAATGCACTGGTTTGAAAGCTCCAGCTATTTTAAAAAGTCATAAAAAAGATACAGGCAATCATTTGAGAACAAAATATAATTTCATCATTTGTTCATAATATTCTAATTTTTTTCTCAAAATTTTTGCTGAAAGTGATGGAAAATGAACTGGTATTGAATATTAGGGTCAAAATTTTCAAATTTGAGCACCTAAAATTAGATCTCTAACTCCATATTTAAATAGCTAAATATAAGTAGCCTGATTTTCAGAGCTGCTGAGCAATCCCAGCTGCCACTGAAATCAGTGGAAGCTTTAGGTAAATACAAGATTGCCTATTTAGGCTCATTATCTTGTAAAGACTAAATAGGGATTGATACACTTTAGCCAGTGTTATTAAAGAAGGTTGTGGTAGGACAGGGATCTGTAAAAAGGGACAGAAAACTCTCAGTGAGTTTCAGGGGCCAAGATGCTGCTCATGTGGGCACAAACCCTTCCTAAGCCATCTTGCCCATGAACTCAAACCATAACAAAGGGCCCCATGCCACTTTTGAATGGTCTCTGGGAACTGGGCTGCAATTGCTGTCCTAAAAAAATTATTGTACCAATATCTTTAACAGTTTAAAGTCTTTTCTTGATGTATACGCTTAACCAAACCTTTTCAGCTTCCTTCCATTCCATTCCATTCCATTCCATTCCATTCCATTCCATTCCATTCCATTCCATTCCATTCCATTCCATTCCATTCCATTCCATTCCATTCCATTCTTTCCAATGCAAGGTGGCTATTTCACTTACTCCTATCCTGTTCCTGATGTCTGTCCTACAGCAGGACCATCCAGCTGTGCATGAGCTCCAGCACGACTCCCCAGCTGGCTGCCTGTGGCTGCTGCCCACCGCTCCCATGCAAGAGGAAAGAGCTGGCGTGTGGCTCCATGCACTTCCTGGGTGTAGCACCCTCCCGCCAGGTATTCATGGCTCTGGGTAAAGGCAGCTCTGGGTAAAATGCTTCTTGCATTTCTTGCATTTTTTTCCATGCAATGTGGTCTGAGATAATAGCACAGGTCCCACACTGCCTTGCGCCCTGGGATAAGAGAGGCTTTCTTGCACAGGTGCTGTGCTGGGACCTGCACTCTCAGACTACATTTTGTGAAGTACTCCCGTCTGATGTTGTTGGTTCTCCATGATGTCCTCAAGCCTCTTTCCCTACAATAACAGTTGTATGATGTTTATCTTTACTCCTCATGGCTTTGGCAGCCTCAAAATCTTCTCTGAGCCCTCTGCAGAGCCCAGGAGGAGCAGGTGCCCAGCTGTTGGCCTTGCTCTCTCTCTCTCTATTCCGCCCCGCAGCAACTGGATTCTGCTGATTATGGAACAAAACAAAAGAGAAGCAGCTTCAATTGAACAAGCAATTGATGCAAAGATCAAAGAGGAAGCAAACAAAACACAACTTGAAAGAGAACAACTCAAAGCATCAAGCAGATGCTTTATTTTCCCTACCTTGTGGTACAGATGCAGAGAAAAGCCTCAAGTCACTGAAGTCAACATCCAATCTGACAGGAGCCAGGATTCCACATCCAGTGTTTCATTCCCTGGTTTATGCCCCTGGTTTATTCTTCACATTTTGATTTTTTTTGATTTGGGTTTTTTTGTCTTGTTCCACTTTATTTTCACAGCCAGGGGAACTCTGGTTTTTAACACAGTTCCCAGCCTTTCCTAGGAGTAGGATGGATATTCTGTGTGTAAATCCTGGTTTCATCAGGCTTGTAACCTTCAAGGGTTATATTTCTGTTTAGCTTCTGGAAGCTCACTTAGCTGTCATAGTCTTAACTGATGCTGCAAGAGGATCTGTCAAAATTTAATTTATGCTTTAAGTTTCTAATGTTCTGTTTGATGGTTAATAATTTCACTGGGCATTAGTTTGTAATCAAGTCTTCCATACAAAATACCTTCTTTAAAAAAATAAAGAAGACACTTATTAGTTAACCTTTTTGGTAAAAATACAGAGAAGGACTCCAAATATTTTATAAGGGGAAAAAAAGCCAAAAAAATTTTTGGCTTTGTTTATGTTAAGAAAAAAATGAATTGGCATTCATATAAATGAAAAGTTTAAATGCATCCATACCTGGGAGTAGGTGATCCTTGGGAGAAGTGGGAAGATCAGACTCCTATTTTGGTATCAGTATAACTTTGTGTGCTGAAAGGAAGTAAAATTTGTACTCAAAGTCAGTGGACAAATTACTTGACTTAAAGACACTGAATACAAAGAAAAGAGAACAGAATGTTTTCAAAGGCATTTATAATCATTACAGCATAAATATTGATGGAAAAAGATGAGGACATTAGGTTTTTTGAAGTGCCTGAGTGAATTATAAGCCTGAGAATCACTGAATTTGAATGATGATTTGAGACACCTGCCTGGTGTGATGTAACACTGGGCAGTCACCCTTGTGCTCCTCACAGTCGGCCCTAAGGTATTTTGACAGGCAACTACTACAGAGAGTTCACACTGAATGGAATAACGTGGAT
Organism: Hylia prasina; assembly: GCA_013397195.1. Taxonomy (NCBI): domain Eukaryota; kingdom Metazoa; phylum Chordata; class Aves; order Passeriformes; family Sylviidae; genus Hylia; species Hylia prasina. The sequence goes on from VYXD01002588.1 coordinate 529,757, forward strand.
TTCTGACAATAAGGAAGGGGCAATTTTTAGAATTTCATGAGACACTCAGAGAGAAAAAAGGTCTGGAAGGCAGAAAATAGGGAGTCGATAAAAGAGGCTATACCAATAGTCAGTAGCAAGAAAGCTTTCCATTCTTTTTGTAGGTAAACATCTCTGAAGACATGTTTTTGTGTCATGTGTCAGATATTCAGTGTGAATTGCCTTCTACTCTTATTTCTAATGATGGTGATAGGCATTATATTTTGATGCAGTAGGTTATGAGCAAGTATTTTGTCTGACAAGTATTACTTCTTATAGTTTTCATTGACAGAATTTCCATCATGGCTGCTAGATGGTATTGCCTCCCTCTCATACTTCTCCACCATGCTTTACAAAATTGGGTCATATTAGAGTTTCTGCCTCTCCCCATCCTTTTGCCCATCCCCCACCATTCATTTCCCCTTTCCAGCCACAGCCTGTCTCCAGTTCTGAGGTCTGTGGATTATTATCTGCCTCTCATCTCTTCAGTCCCTGCTATTTCAAGCTCTCTTCCCTCCTTTATTTTTGTTCTCATTATCTCAGCCTCACCTTCAACTCTGTTGGCTCCTGTCCCACTGCCTACAAGCATGCTCTTGCATATTCTAGGTCAAAATAAGGCTTCTTTATCCAACTTGCCCAGTTACAATCCTATCTCTTTCCTCACCTTTGTTTTCAGCACTCTACGGCCCAGATCCAAGGATCTATTTAGGCTCCTAACTTGTCCTTGAATGCCTAAAAGTATTCTGAATGCAGTATTGCCTCAGTTTTCTTTTCTTAGCTCTCATGATGACCTTTTAAATGTCCCTTGTACCTTGTGACAGCTGAATTACTTTTTTGGGAAACAAAGTTTATATGCTTTGGTTCTTTATGGAAGAGACACTGTAACAGTTAGCTTGTGCTTGTGCTCCTACAGCCCCAGCATCACTCACCTGATCTTAGCTACTTCCAAGATAGAGCTGACAGGAAACTTCTTACTACGTTCAGATTGGACTAGTCATCACAAATTAGTTCACAGAAATAAAAGGAGAAATGAAGAATAATTCCCATGTTCATTTTATTCTCTCTCCATCAACAAGAAATCTTCCCATACTTTAACAAGACATATGGGCTATTCAACCCTTCTATAAATCTGCAGTCAAATAGGCTCCGAAGCTGAACTAACTAATAAGACAGTGACATACATGACTTGTCACAATAAGCACATCTTAAGCTTTCTAATAAGTTTTATTCTGTGGAAGCAGTGTTGAGGACAGAGAGGAGATGGGAGCAGCTCGACACAAAGAACAGAGACAAGTGGAAGGAATGCAGCCAGCAAGCATGGAGAGAAAGACATTCCTTCACAGGGATTTTGGATTGCATGGGTAGAGCTGTTGAACCACTTGAAGGCTGTAACACAAATTTCAGAGAATCCATAGAGAGGACCTGGGTATTGCAAGGTGTCATATCACAGCATCTTTTAACATTGCAACCACCTAGCAGTACTCACAATACAGCACTTAAAAAACCCAACTGTGAGGGTCCATGAACTGGGATTCACAAAATACCAGCTGCTGGAGAAGGAAACTGGGGAGTGCTGTGGACATGTCAGAGCATTTGAATGCTTTTCTTGCTTGTTAGTCTTTGAAGTCACAGGCACTTACAGGAAATTATCCCATCTTATTCATTCCTTTGGGACTAATGGTGCTGAACTGTTAGCTGGAGTAAAAAAAGAAAAGATAAATCCAAGTCATTAGTTGAAAAAAAAAAAGGACAAAGAATTAGTTTTGCTTCCTAAAGCTGGCTGTGAGGAACATGAAGACCCTTAGAAACACCAAGTAATTAGTGTTTTCCTTATTAACTCCCTGGTTTGTCAGAAGCTGGCAGAGGTGCTATAAAGATCTGAGTTCTGTGTACACCTCTGAGGTCAGCCAGCCAAGGTTCCTTCTTTGGATTCAGCTCACAGATGTTATTCTCTTAGTTGTGCCTGAAAGTACTTTATGTTTCTTAGCTTTGCATATGAATGGTTAACGGCCTGGAACAAACTTTGGAAGGACACCCAAAACAGAGCAAAACTGTAGAATGATGACTGCTCTTGGTACAGGCAGAAAGAGCCTGATTTTCTCATCTGGGCTTCAGGAGCTAAAATGTCCCCAGTAGTGTCTTCTTGTGCTGCCCATTGCAATGCTGTACACAGAGGTTAAAGCAAATCTACCAGGACCTTTACAGTGTCCTGTCTCTAAGCTGACCTCATGAGTATAAGCTTAGTTTGAGTGTTTCATCTTTGACTCCGCAGCTGGTTGGAAATGACTTACTGTACAAGTGGGGTAATCAGAAACCCTCATTGCTTTAATACCAATCTATATAGAGTGGTTGATGATCATATGTTGGAGTTTACATTTTAGGGGAACAGAAAGCAGAGCTAACTTTCTTCAGTAGAGCATAAAAATATCTTCCTCTCATAGAAATGAAACATAGTAACAGATGTAGGTGATGTCAATAGCTACATTTCCCTTTTAATAATTTAGACAACATAATATGATTTACTTAGCTAGATCACTTACTGCCTGTGTATCATCTCAGATCAACCACAGAAGACCAGAATTTATTAATACAACAGAATAACATAAAATACAATTTGCTTCTTAAAAAATCCATTATAGTATCATTGGTTCAGCTGACTTTGAGCATGTGAACATATTTGAACTCTGCTATCAAAGTCATGATCAGTTACTGAAATCCAGCGGTATACAGAGTAGGGATGGAAGAAGGGGCATCCCACTGTGATGTGACCTAAGACAGAGTGGTCACAACAGAGGGCATGCTTGGACCTTTTATAAGGTCCAAAGACAGCACTGAAGTTTTCATCCACAATCTTCAGCAAAAATCAATTAAATTTTATTGAGCTGTGCTCACTTATTCCAGAAACCTGAACCATCAGCCTTTCAGTGATGTAGCAATAAATGCTGTCCATCTTGCATGTCATAGAAATTTAGTCTGGGAAGTAAAAAGAAGAGAGGGAAAAATGAGAAATAGATCTGAGATGAAAGAATGAAAATTCATTCTTTTTTTCCTTTCTTGCCTTCCCTCCTGAAGTGTCTCAAGGACCCACAGAAGGTGGTTGTCTGGTGTCACACTTCACCCTATAGAAGCTGGGATTGCAGCTGCCCTGGAAACATCCCTCTTGATGCAGGGTGAGGAGTGCTGGGCTTACTGCCAGTGAGAACTGTTTGCTGTGATTGTGCATTTGTTTGAATTATGGGCTCAGTCCTTCCCTATGTTTGGCTGCTGGGTAGGGCCCATGTGCAGATACTTGGCATCTCTCTGCCCCTCTCCAGAGCTGTTCAGGAATGCTGAAGAAACTGGTAGCTTCACAGATGTGCTGGGATTCCCACTGTGGTATGGACAGCAAGTCAATGATCAGCTGGGCAGTTGTGAAAAACTGCCAGGTGTCTGGCAATACTTACACTCTCCATTGATCTGAACAAGTTTTCACTGTTTTCATGAATATTTAGTAAACCAATTTAGGTAAAATCTGGAGACCAAAATAGTCCAATGAGACATGTTTACTTAATCTGGCACAGAACCCTCCTGATTATTGGATGGACAGGGAATGTTCTTCAGACCAAGCATAATTTCTTCTGTTTCTAAATACTGGCTGATGTATAGTACTCAAGGTGATTGTGTGCATTTATTACTTGAACATTAACAATGTAATTATATATACAAATATAAAAATATATCTCTGTATATATCTTTGTATCTCTTCATTCATTAATGTACTTAAGTTAGGAAAAAAAATGCCTTTTAAAATAATATTCTACATTTTTTTCCAGATGTTTTCTCCTCTCCTAAATTCACATAACAAACAATAATAAAAAGCTGAATGTAATACAAAAGTGATGGACAGTTAGGTCATTGAAAGAAAACAGAATTTTGTCCTTTGATATGATATAAAAAAAAAAAAATCTCAAAATCTTGGGGTTTTTTGCTTTCTTTTGTGATGGGAGATGATAAGTATCAATGATCTTTCAAAAACCCACTACATTCATTGGAGAAAATAATGTGAAAACTCTCTGTAAAATAAAAAATTTGGAAAGTTATTTATTCTTAGGATTGAAGTCTTAAGCTTCAGGGGTAGCAGCACTTAAGGTTCTCACTTTGCTTATTTTCCCTGAAAATGGAAAGTAAATAACTCTGTGGTTAATCCTTTTTCATCTCCATTTAAAATACTAAAATAAAGGCTTTTAGATGCAAACCAGTTTCTCTACAGTAGCAAGCTCCCACTAGCACTTACTATAGCCTCAAACCTTTTATGCCACACCCCTAATAAATAAGAGGTAATGTACCTCCTTTCCTGACAAGAAATTCCCTTACAGTTGAGGCAGTAGTGTCAATACTCTGAAGTACCTGAATTTTTTAAGTGATGAAATATCTGGGGGTCTGGGATCTATGCCCGAGAGCTCTATCCATTAAGAAGAATGGATAAGACAATACCTTTTATTGCAGCATATTTATTTTAGTCACTTGGCCTTGCATCAGCACCTGTTGTCCCTCAGAACCGGAGTGTGGCTGTAGAGCTCCCAGGCTGCGGAGGAGCAGAGGGGAGCCACAACAGGACTAAAGATTTTCATTAGCCAGAAAGGAGGAAAAGTGTGAAGAGAATTGGATCTAAGTATAATATATGAGCCTTTATTCTAGCACTTCACTCAGGATTCATAGGACATCATGTAATGAGGTTCCTAGGCCTTTTTCTGGTGATGCCTCTATAGGAACTAATAGGTCAGGCATGACAGTAGGATGCAGGAGATTGAATTAACATTAGTTTTTTTCTTTCTGCTTTAGTATTTACTTTCATGATTATCGCCTTCCAAAATCATGATATAAACAGCAGCATTATAACCCCCCTCTCCTGCTTACATGCATGGATGCAAAAAAACAAGGAGCACAGTTCTTTATACCTGTGGGTGGGGCACTCATTTGGAAGTGATGAAACCTCGATTCAGTTGCCTACTCTTGCCAATGTTTATGATCTTTATATTTAGTCACCACTGAATATAAAGTGCTCCACAGACAAAATCATCTAGCACTGAGTTGCTCCTAGGAATGCTTAGACCTTTGCACACCTAAGTATTACTTTTCTTTTTTTTTTTTTGGAAAAGATAGTCTAGAGTTCCCAAGTGCCTTTTTGGTGAGGAGCAATGTTTTTGCTTTTGTGGATGAGCTTTGAGGTGCTGTCCCAAAAACAGAACTTGGATTTCTTGCAGATGACAATCTCTTTAATATTTATATATTTTCCAGCTGGAGAAAACCAAATAAATAAATACAGACAAAATAACTTTCAAGCAGCAGGAACTCTACTATGGTACTGTTATTCAGTGCATTTTCTGGGTACTGGATCAGAAGAAAAAGATCATTTATAGAGGAAGTCAGAAAAACTCTTAGCTGAGTTCAGTCCTTGATAAATGCCATCTCTGATTTGGGACGTGCTATTTTTGGTACTTTGTTATGCTATTTGATGCACATAGCTAGTAAAGTACTTGAAAAAGGTGAAGTTTTCACAGAAGTACTCCCAGTCCTGTAGCATCCAAGGTCACAGGGCTCTCACAAATAGGAGAGTGCAGATAAAGAGAAGCTGGCATGTGTCCTGGAAAGATCCCGATAGTCGACCAAAAGAACAGACTGAATCTCTAAGCAGTCTTTTTTCATAGTTCAGAAATTAGGGGTAAACTGAGACTTGTGTTGTTTTTTGGGGTTTTTTTGTGGGGTTTTGTTTGTTTATTTGTTTGTTGGTTTGTTTATTTGTTTGTTTTAATAGTTAAGACAGTAATAAATAATGAAATAGAGATGCTATCCTGTGTATCCAGTGGAGATGTATGATGATGGAAAAATGAGAAAGAATAGTATTACTCTGTTTTTTGCTCCCCACATTCTTAAGTCTGCAGACCTGATCCTTCTCCTGGCCATCTCTGGGACCAGAGCAGCAGAACATAACACGAGTGTTGCAGTGTGTTAGCCAGGTTATCCTAGGTTTCCAGGGTAGGTTTCTCTTGGGTTTCCTCTCCCCCGACCCCAGGACTCCTGCCAACCCCAAGGGACTTGATTTTAATATAAGGGGTTTCTCAGGCACCCCTGGAAGAATTCCAGGGATACCTGTTGAAGGGATTGGCTGTAACAGAAGAAACCCTCCCCTCCCCAAAGGGGATTTGACCCTTAGACTGTCTGTCTGTCCCCGGGTCACTGCCCCCCACCCCGGGATTGGTGGGACAGAACATTTTCCCTTGCCCGTCCCCCGGATAAAAGGGGAGGACATAATATGCTTGGGTTCTGCTGGATAAATGGCAGTTAGGTAACATCTATCTGGAGCCCCTGAAGGGGTAATTAGACCAATGGACTGAGCACCCAGCAGAAATGGTTTCTTGTCTTCACTCCTTCATCCTGCCTCTCTTAGTGGGTCATGAGGAATTGCCCTGCTACAACCAGCGCCGCTGCTCCAGGTCTGCTACCACCTGGGGTTTCAGGACAAGTTGGGACTGGCCCTCTGAGCGAGCTCACATCCTGTGCCAAGGAAAGTACCTCTGTGGGAAAAGCCACAGAAGCAGCTGAGTTTCCCGGCTCGGTTATCCTGTCCTGGGCTGGGATTGGCTCCATTTTACACAAGGATTAGCACCAAAACCAGTTTGTGTACAGAGAGGGGCAGAACCTGCAACGTGTGCGCTACTCCCAGATTGCTACTATGGAAACCAAATTCACTGACTCATGGCTGTGACTGTTGGGGAAAACAGCAGCTGGAGCACCCTGGAGTGTTGCGGTCTGGCCTGGTGGTAGAGGTGCCGTGACCTTCCTTGTCAGAAGCATCTTTAAAAAGACACCCTGTGGAACAGAGGCACAGGCACTCCCAGATGTTGCATGATTCCCTCTTTCGTGAGGCTGCCTGAGCAGCAGATACACACTTGCCACTTTGGGTGATGCAGGAATGAGGCAGAGAGATGGGGTATTCTAACCTTCCAAAGTCTTCTTCACTCCAGGAGATCCAAAGGGGAAGAACTGAATAGCTCATTATATAGGATAGCCAGGGGGTGGGGTTTTACAACTTGGCCAATGGGGAAAGGAATTAGGAAAGGGGCCAATCAGAGAGAGGATCCAAAAAGAACCAATCAACAGGGATAACACGCAGGAACTGAGGAACTAACCAATAAGAAGTTACAGATTAACATAACATTGCAAAAGCTCATGTTTTTGACACACTTTGGTCACCGTGAGCTAAAAAGAAGTCTGTTAGGGAGACTTCCCAGGGGAAAGCACTGCAAACTGAATCAGCTTAAAGGCTGCACACTTTCCATGGGGGAGCCATGTCTTCTGTGGATGGCTTAGGACCTGTGTCAGTGGTGGTGTTCTGGCTGTGGGTGCTGCAGTCTGTCTTTCTCGAAGGCATCCAATGCAAGTTGTTAGGAACCTGAAAATCTCCATGGATAATCTGGACCCATGGTTTTTAAATTTTCTTACACATTGTCATAAATGAACCTCTAAGAAAGGATTTGTGAAGGCACATTCTGCCTGAAATACAGGAAATAAAGACTGTAGCAGAGAGATTCTCCAGTGCCCAGGTCTGAGTGAGATTTTCATATGAGGAGTCTGAATACTAGCCGAGGGAGAAAGTATTCCCCATTTTAGTAAAGGGAAGATTAAGAAGAATGTTTGGGTGTGTTAAAGTCCTTTCAAACAGAGAGCTTTACACATTGCAAATCACCTGAAAAGGCCTTTAGTGTGCTTGTGGAGGCTGTTGTCCATTGTGAATAAATCAAAACCACCCAGTGTTTGAAGCATAACTGTAATTGCATCAGGCATCAAATTTCATAGCTGTTCTGTACAACAGCAGACTTCAAGCTCTCCTGCAGTGGTGGGAGGGATACACTGTACAATGAAACTGTTCATTTCTGCTGATACCAATGCTTTAGCAATTACTTGCTCCATTTCATTTTAATCACCTTAGTTTAACCTAGAATGATGTAGAAGGAGTAATGAAGGAATCCAATGACTACAGCTCTATGCAGGAAAAAATAGAAATAAAAAAGAAATAGAATTCTGAGCATGTGTGGGTTTTTAAAATAGTATTGTGATGACCTGCCTAAACTAGAAACAGTTATGACTGACTCTGGCTGTATTCCTATTAGAAAAAAAGCTGCTCAGAATGAGTACACATAACCTGGTATTAATTTTGGAGAATAGTTTATTTTTACCAACCATTTAATTGTGCTAATATTTTAATATCATTATGGAAAAGAATGCGAGTAAGTTGCTTGCTTTCTCTGCATCAAAACTGATAATGGTTTAAATTCTTTTCACAATTCAAGCAAAAAACACTGAATGAATACATCCAGAAGTGAGTTAAAATGCATTCTGCTTCTTACAAAAGACAGTACTTTCAAAAATTGTATTATGATGCCAGCAAAACATGTTTTTCTAAAGAAAGTCCAAGAACCAAAAATGGTGTCAACTTCAAAGCTTAAGAGATAATAGTTAATTAGAACTGAAATCACTGCTAAAAAGAAATTAATGTCCTAAGTCCTGTGCATCCTGACGCCATGAGCAAAAAACCACAAACATAAAGTGAACTCCAATAGAATCAATACTGTCAATATTTGTGTTTAGTAGTGAGGGTGTAAACTGTCCATTAGTGCCCAGTCTCACTCTGCTGTTTACCAGACTCAGGACTTAAGGCTCCTTCTAGCTGCCCCATAAATGTGCCAGGACTCCACACTTGCGTCTCTGTTTTGCAGCTGGAGTTTCATTTTAGATGGGCCTGCATCCTTCACTGTTCTGAGTCTCTGTGAACAGCAGGAAAGATCCTCTTGTTTTCACATTCTTATGAGGGTACATACTCAGTTTCTGAGCCAGCGAAAAATTCAGGTTTGCTATCTTCTTTTCTTGCAGCAGTTCTTTGATACTTTTGAGTTCAGTTCTGCAAGTGCTGAAGGTATAAATAACTTGGTTGCTGACTTGGAGGTACTGGTATTGCCTACCTGGGCTTCTCACTTTGCAGTCCCAAGGATACAAGGTATTTCATTAGGGGAATGATGAAGGAGACCAAACTGTAACCATATAGTAAAGCAAAACAGAATAAGCTGGTGTGAGGGGTTTAGTGTTTGCAATTTTATATATGACTAGGACAATTCGAAAAGCAAAACAGACTTACCTTA
>VYXD01002598.1:1873-16708 GCA_013397195.1 Hylia prasina
GGGTTTTTTTGGATTTTTTGGGTTCTTTTGTATGTGGGTTTTTTTGTGTGTGTGCTTTGGGGGGTTTTTTGTGGGTTTTTTTGGGTGTGTGCTTTGGGGGGTTTTTTGTGGGTTTTTTTGGGTGTGTGCTTTGGGGGGTTTTTTGTGGGTTTTTTTGGGTGTGTGCTTTGGGGGGTTTTTTGTGGGTTTTTTTGGGTTTTTTTGTTTTTTTTCTTCTTTTTTGTTTTTGTTTTTTGGTTTTGGTTTCTTCAGGGCTTCCTTTGAGACTATGAACTGGATAATCTTGAGCAAGCAGACCCATGAATAAGATGAAGAGAACTACCCTACAGTTAATACATATATTTCTGACCAAATGTGACCATTGGAAATAGAGAAGAAGATGGAACTTTTATTTCTGAAATCCTAAGGGACTTTCCTTAGGATTACAGGGGACTTCTACCCTTCACTCAGGATTTAGAGCCACAACACCCTCCTAAAAGTATATTCTTCATAAATGAAAGGTGAGTGAAGTAGACGCATGGCCTGCAGGGAAGCTCCAAGTAGGTCAAAAGACTGGGAGACTCAAATTTACTTACTTTTTGCTCCAAGGATTCAAGCCAATCTTATTAAGTACAAGTAAGCCTAAAGACCAGTTCTGTGGATTTCTTTGAGGGGGTAAAAAACTCACTCAGAAGACTGGGCTTTAAATACGGGAAGAAAAATATCTGGCTTCAATCACCCCTTCATGATCTTCACTTTTTTTTTTTGCATGAAATACTGGTGGTTGCTGTATAAATTACCTTCATGGCTTGAAAAGAGCATTCCCATAAAATACTCAGACCACAAATTCTTGACAGAATCTCAGAGTGTTCTCCAAACGTATCTCCAAGACTGACCTGCAAGCACTATGTGGTGGGAAGCAATGTTTTCTTTTACAACACAGCAGTGGGATGCGAAGGACAGTTTTACCTCTTTGGCACATGGCCTTGAATTCATGTGCCTTCTTGGGAGATAATTCTAACTGTTGTGTTATTGGGTATTCTTGGGTACATATTCTTTGAGTTTCTTTCTTGAAGTTATTCCACTTCGGAAGATAAAATGAAATATTCATCAAGCCAGACAGAAAGAATGAATAAGCAAGATTCTTTTGTCTATTGGGCTGGGTAGTCATGTGGGAGATGAACACATGGGTTCTGGTCACTGCTCCAATAAATACTTAATACATATCAATGTATAACTCTGGGAGCAAGTCCTTCACACAAGACAGGCAGAGACATGCATGTTTTGTGAATCTCAGGAGAGTTTAAACATAAAATAGATATCTCACTCTGTCAAGACCAGACTTCTTGGCATGCTCAGAGTAGAACTTTAGATACCAAGGGAACTTCTCTGTCAGAAATACTCATAAGTTTGCAGTTCAGTAGCTTTGAAAACCTGAACTTTAAAAATGTGAATCTGAGCTTTTACTGGGCTTAATTCTAGGTGGTTTAATTTTTCTGCTGTTTTTATTAATTTTATTTCCTCATAAGACATAAAGGGTTTGAAGGGCTGGACTTCCAGCTATTGATCAAAAGCATGGTAGAATACACAAGCCTTCCCTAGTTAGGTGTACAAAGCATGTAACTGTAAGGAGGAACAATTACATTACTATATTATTACAAGAAATTTGCCATGTTCCACTGCCTAGGAAGTCCCCATTACAGTCAGAGATGGAACCTGTCTACACAGCTGAATGTCCAGGGCTTTGCTATTGTAGTTACAGCCATATACACATGAGATGATGGCCAATTGCCTATCTGTTTGCAGCAGATATTTAATGGTTTTGCTACCTAACATCACAGAAGGTCAGCAGGGAGATGGATGGTGATAAAATAACAAGCAAAATTGTTCTAACAAAGCACCTGTGAGCAACGGCTTGATCAAAATGACAGACATCAATCAGAATAATAACTTCAAATATGAGATTTTCAATTAGAGAGGGAACATAAATAAATGCATCTGGAAAATAAGCATAAGGGATTTGGGAAGGAGACAGCACATACATAACAAAAGAAAGAGAGAGAGGCAGCAGGAAGAGAAGAGGACTGATATATAAAAAGGTATGTGCAGAGAAGCAGAGTTACAAACAGGTCTGCTGGGAGATGCACAGATAAACAGAAGTATTACAAATATTGTCTCTGGCTTGCATACAGGAAATTCTTGCTAGAGTTTTAGTAAAGATCTTAAACTGCACTTTACATTTGAAGGTAAAAATAAAACAAACAAACAAACAAAAAAAAAAACCCAAACCAAAACCACCTTCTGCTATATACTGCCTTCCCTTCCAAAATTTTCCCTAACATGACACTGTTTGTAGGACATATTTTGCACTGGTAAGGCTGCACCTTGAATATGGTTTTCAATTTTGGGCCCCTCATGATAAGAAAGATATGGAGGTGCTGAAGCATATCAGAGAATGGTAAATGAAGCAGGGGGAGGCTCTGGAACATCAGTTTGATGAGGACTGGCTGCGGGAGCTGGGGGTGCTCAGCCTAGAGGAAAGGAGTCTCAGGAGGAATTTCTGTCTCTGCACAGCTCGCTGACAGGAGGGGGCAGCCATGGGGATTGGGGTCTACTTGCAGGGAAGAGGGGACAGCACAAGACGACAGAAACTCAAGCTTTGGCAGAGCAGGTTCAGGGTGGATTATAAGATTTTTTTTTCGCTGAGAGGGTGGACAGGCTCTATATCAGGCTAGCCATGGATGCATTGGAATCATCATCCCCAGAAGTATTCAAAAACATGCAAATGCAGCACTTGAGAAAATTGGTAAATGGTAAATTCATGATGCTGGGTTAATGGTTGGACTTGATCTTAAAGCTCTTTTCCTACCTTAATAATTTCATTATTCTATATGCTTAGCAGAAGTGCAATCACAGCAATGAGCACGTTCAGACTGAGTGCCTCTTTTGTCTTTTTCTTACTTCTCAGGTTGTCATTTGCATTAGTAAAAAATGTAGCCTGATCAAAATGACAACATTTTACTTCTGCTTTGCATAGGATTATGGGCAAAGAGGTCTCCAAAAAAAGAAAAAAAGACCACCTCCATCTCAGGAAAATCTTGATGTGCAGGTTGTTGAAAGGTGCAGCATATGCCAGGGAAGTCATACAACTTACAGACTTGGTCCTTTTACTCCCATCAGAGCTAATGCAATTGTGCTGGATACTAAGACAATTGAAGTTTTCATCTAGTATGTCATGGTGACTCTAATGTTTCCACGAAAAATTTGAACTAGTGTGTGGGCCTCAAGGATGCTGGTGAATAAGATATGGCCTCTTCAAAACTTCTCTACTATGACCTTGTTTTGTATGGTTTCATAAATTTCCAAATGCTGAGTGTTCCTCTGAAATGCACCAATATATTTAGGGATGATTATAAAAGAGGTGAAAATCAAAAGCCTGGAAAAGAATATGGGAGAAAATCAGGATTCTAGTTCCTGTTAAAAAACAAAAAACAAAAAAAAACAGACAAAAGCACCCAAAACAATCCCTTCCTGAAAAACTCACAGAAGGACTCATTTAATGATCTCCCTTGTATGATTCAAGCCCTGCTTGTTCGTGTTCTAGCAGGAGCATAATTAAAATATCATTGTGGAGAGGTGGATGGGAAGGGAAAGCATCACTGTTATCTATGGTCATGTTTTCAGGGAGAGGTAAGATTTCTTTGTGAAAGTCATACTTATTTCAGAAACAACAGTGATGGTGTCCTGATTCAGACAAGGACACTAGTTATTATCAATGTCTTAAGACAAAGACACACGAAATTTTTGACAGGTTAGGTGAAGAAGGAGTTCCTCTGTGTCTCATTCAGGATTTGAAGAGCCTTTAATTTACAAAAGAAATTCTGATGGAGGTAAATTTAGACCACATATGTCCTCAGGTGATTCTATACGCAGAATTTTCTGTCATAAATATCGCTGAATACCAGTGCATTAAGTAAAGGGTTTGGAAAATTAAAATGTTTTATGTTATAGACCACCTACAAAGCTAAGTAAAGTGGACAGAGATGGTGAAAACTAAAATACCTGGTCTTTGTATTTTATCTTATGTCTTCTAAACAACCATTTCTTCAGATTTAGCAGACAGAATAGAGACAAAATCCAAATCCAAGAATAAGGGACCTTGGAGAGTCCTGAGGAGGTAGAGATATAAGGTCTGACAGCAGAGAAATACATCCAAGAAAAGAAAAGAAAAGAAAAGAANAAAAAAAAAAAAAAAAAAAAAAAAAAAAAAAAAAAAAAAAAAAAAAAAAAAAAAAAGAGAGAGAAAGAAAGAAAGAGGCCTGTCAGCAGGATATTGTAAAAAAAAAGGTTAAAATACAAGCAGTACGTCATTAACAGATGCTGATGAAGAAAGAGGGTAGATTTAGATTATCCTGATCTGATTCTGAAAGAGGGGAGGTTTAGATTAGGTACTGGGAAGTAATTATTTACTGTGAGGGTGGTGAGGCCCTGGCACACATTGCCCAGAGAAGCTGTGTCTGCCCCATCCCTGAAAGTGATCAAGGTCAGGCTGGGTGGGCCTTGGAGTAACCTGGGATGGTGGAAGGTGTCTCTGTCCATAGAATAGGGTTGGAAACAAATTATCTTTAATGTCCCTTTCAACCCAAATCACTGCATGATTTTATGATCTGTTTAATGTCAGCTTATATGAAATTAACTGCTATTGGTCAATCATGTAATGGACAGGTCCACATAAAGTCAGTGAAACTACCAGAAACTCATATGACCAGATAAACAAATCGACACTGTACCTCAGAAACTAATAGGTTTCATAAGTATAATGTGTCACTTAGCACTGTTCCACAGTCCTTACAAAGAAGGCAAAATGCAGCAGCTATGACCAGATTTATGTACTTCATTGTCATTGACTCATATAGTGTTGAGTGAATCTCCCATCATTTAAGAATTATGGAAGTAATTTTGTCCTTGTTAATTCTTTTAGGTGCCCCTGACAGGTCAAGGAAAATATTTGGTCCACCATTTTGTCTTATCTAGTTCTATTTGTAATTATGGTTTTCATTTCTCTGCGGTGGGGCGCTCACCCTGTTTTATGCTAATTATCTGTCAAAGTGTCTCACAGCTCCAGAACTTGGTTTCCCCTTGAGCAACTCCCACATTTATTAGTTTGACCTTATCAAGCTTCTTTTAAGGCAACTCAATGTCAGTCCAAAGTTACAACTGCCCTTCATTCTTATTTTCACAATTACAGCCCTTCCCAACTCCTCACTGTTAACCCTGAAGACTGAGTCTCTTACTTAAAGCATCTCTCAAAATACGAGGCACTTGTGGCATAGAAGGAAGTGGTAATGAAGGAAGTGAAGGCGTGAACATGTGGGGAAATCAGAACTTGTCTCTCACAGGTTTTACTCTTGGCTTCCTTCTGTCACTTACCTCAATCAGGCACACCAAATAAGTGTTTCCCCCCCAAATATGGACTTGCCAATCTCAGAGGGAAAGCAGCCAGTGGCCTGCACAATCACCCATCTTATGCTTTTTTTGTTTGAAAGATATTTTCAAACCCTTTCTTTTTTTTTTGGCTGTAGCAACAGCTGTTCTTGCAGCAGAAACTGTGGATGAAGGGAAATTTCCTGAATCCCAAGACCTCACCTCAGTTCTTTGATAATATTTATATATATGCATGTATGGGCATAAAGACACACACACATAAATGTTGATGAAATTTATTGTGTCCAAATGGTCATGCTTTTTTCATATTATCACATTATTGTCTCTTTTTTCACATTATCTGTGTTGAAAAAAGAAAATTAAGTAAAAACATCATGTACTTTAGTTGCACAAAACTTATTTGAATAACATTCTCTACCTCAGGATAATGATCGGGGTCTTCTGAATCATAACGGACAGCATGAAAAATCTCCACTTTTGTACATGTTTGTTACCCAGGCCAGGAGCTTTCTTCAAGACCTTAGATTTTTTGCAATCCCACTGTACTCTGTTTTAAGATCTTCCTGTCCCATAACTCCTTGTTGTGTAACACCGTGTTTTTTCTAACTTAGGGTGATCATTTCAAATAAATATTTGGTTTTGTAGCTTACCCTGAAAGCATCTCAGAAGTTCCCTTTCATTGTATGTCCTTAGAAATCTACACATATAAATTAAAGAACCCATTTCTGTATTCTCAAAGAAAGTTTCCCTATTAGTTTGCTTTAGCCAAGCAATGCAGATTTATTCCTTTTCATCTTTCCTCATGACTCATTGCTTACAACTCCTTGACCATTTTTTTTACATTGCCCTGCAATGTATCAAATTTTGTATATCATATGCAGCCCTTCCCTTCCCTTCCCTTCCCTTCCCTTCCCTTNCTGGACTTCACTGAACTTCCATGAACTTCCCTAACCGGAACCTCCCTGAAATTCCCTGAACATCCCTGAACTTCCCCTCCCTGAACTTCCCTTCTTAAACTTCCCTTCCCTTCCCTGAACATCCCTTCCCATCCCGGAACTTCCCATGCCTGTACTTCCCTGAACTTCCCTTCTCTTCCCTGAATTTCTCTTACCTGAACTTCCCAAACTTCCATGAACTTCCCTGAACTGCACTTCCCTTCCCTGAACTTCCACTTCTGTTCCCTGAACTTCCCCTCCCTGAACTTCCCTTCTCTTCCCTGAACTTCCATTCCCTTCCCTGAATTTCTCTCCCCTGAACTTCCCATTGTTTGCCATCCCTGCAGTTCCCTGAACTTCCCTTCCCTGAACTTCCTTGAAATTCCCTGAACATCCCTTTCCTGATCGCCCCTTCCCTAAACCCCCTTTCCCTGAACTTCCCTGAACTTCCCTGAACTTCCCTTCCCTGAACTTCCGTGAACTTCCCTTCCCTTCTTCCTTTCTTTCCTCCATAGCAATCTATAAAATGGAAGGACAACATTTTACCTTCTTGTACACTACTTTTATGTCTATATTTTTCAGCTGTTTTGTCTTATTTCTCTGTCCGTTCCATCAAATTACTCCACTTTAATGCCATTTCCCCTGTTCAATCATATCTATCCCTTCATTTTCCTTAAAAAGCAAAATAATAGGGTCACCTACTACCAATGATGCTGTGGCATTAAACTGTAGATAAAAATTTACAGACAAAATGGGACCCAGGTGTCTAGAGGTCAGCAGGAGACAGCAGTGACCAAGAAGTTTTCTGTTTTCTTCTGGGCTTTAGCTTGATTGTCTATGTTTATGATGATGGATACAGACTCCAGTGAGTTGGGATTTTCAAAGGCTAACGACTTGTCATATTTAGCAACTGAAGTATGGCAGAGTTTTCTAAACTGTGACCATTCATTAAAAAAAAAAAGGTTGAAGTTCAAGTTTTATGTGATAGCATTATAGCTCTTCCGTAATAAATGTATAATTAGACAACTATAGGAAGATTGTATATACAGCAGATACTAATCCATTTAATATGTTGACTGTCTATACTTAACTATGATAATCTCAATGTGCTGTTAAATAGGCAAGCAGGACAAAAGCCTCTCTTAGAGATTTGTCAGTAGTGTTTTAAGAGATGATATAGTTTACCTATAATCCTCCACTAACTCATTAAAGTCCAGGAATAAGACTGTCCAGGAATAAGACTTTTTTTTGTTCTATTTTCTGTTCTAATCAGTCCTTATTTCCTTTTTTTTTTCACTTCACATACTGAAATACAAGCTTGTGTTTCTCCAGGACAAAAAAAAACCCCATAACCTTTATTACCGACATTAATGAGTGATTTTCATACCTATCCCGGGCTGAAGAGTTCTCTGAATTTGATGTAGAATACTAAAACTATGGCTTGTGTCTTCATCTTCATTGGTTCTAAGAAAGTACCTAGAGGAAAAAAAACAAAATAACAAATAAAAGTCAAAAAGAATAGTTAGCAATCCATAGGAGAGCCATTACCATTCATAAATGAGGGTTACACACTCAATCTCTTTCTCTTTTTAGTATGAAGTGAAATAAATAGAACTATCACACATTTTTTTCCTCCAGCCACTTTGATTATTGTTCACTCTTGTCAGCTTTGCCAGTGATCAAAGGTTTATTCCACATATTCCCAAGCGATAGTAGAGCAAAAAGTATACCTAATGTGGCTGTCCAATGCATTGACATTCATATTTAGTCTCTAAAGTCTAGTCATTTCAGAGGAAAGGGGAGTACAATTTGCTATGTAATGCACTGAGACAATCCTATATCTCTGACTGTGTTTCATGACAGATCTTATAAAAGATCGTAAATTACTATCTGTTGAAATATATGAATTTAATGGATTTCATTAATGCACACACCTGCACATAAAAGATTTTGCAAGCCAGAAGATATGATCAAACAGCTTTAATAGTTATTAATTATAGTTGCTCACTATTTATTTCTCACTAATGTAGAAATGTTAAGGTATTTTAATACCCATGCTCTTGGATGGCATGCATAAAACAGGGAAACATTCTTTTTCTCCTGTGCAATCAATCGGCCTATTACCCAATGCTTTAAACTCTCTGTTAGGCGTTTTCTGAGGCAAGACCCTTATTTTTCACCATATGCTTCAGAAAAACACAGACAGATATCTGCACAAAGATTGCTGCTTTCTGCTTTCTGCTTCTGAGTCATTTAGCTTGAATCCAGAAAACTTCAGTTTGGATTTAACTTTGTAAAGTGTTTCAATATTTGTTTCAGTATTTACTACATTTCCTAGAAGCACAGAATGGTTAAGGCTGAAAATAACTTTTGGAGATTAATTTATCCAATCCTAAAGCAGACTGACTGAGAGCTGGTTCCAAAGAATTGTGTCCAGTTGAGTTTTGAGTAACTCTAGAGAAGGCTCCACAACCTCTCTGTTAGTATTGTCTGATAGAATACTAAAACACAACTTGTTTTAGTATTCTAACACCCTCACATTAAAGAAGTTCTTCACTCTCAGATGAAATTTTCTGTGTTTCATTTTGTTCCCACTGCCTCTTTTCCTGGCATCTGGCCTCATTCTTTGGACAACCCCATTGAGATACTTACACACATTCAGGAGGTTCCCTCTCAGTCAACCCTTCTTGAGTTTCCTCAGCTTTTCCTTGCAGGGAGATGCTGCACATCCTTCACCATCTTGTAGCTCTCTGTTAGACCCACTCTAACAGCTCCTTGTCTTTGTTGAGCTAGGGAGCCCAGCCCGGGACACAGCTGTCCAGATGTGACTCACCAGTACACAGCGCAGAGGCAAGATCATCTCTCCTGGCCTGCTGGCCTGACTTTTACAAATGTGCCCCAGGATGTCATTGACCTTCTTGGTCCTCGGGGCACCCTGCTGGCTCATGGACAGCCTGTTGTCCACAAGAACACCTCTTAGTGCTTCTCCATAGAGCTGCTTTCCAACAGGTCACCCCCAGACCCTGCTGGTGCTCAGGGCAATTTCTAACCAGGCAGAGCACCTGCACTTGCTTTTGCAAAACTTCATAAAGTTCTTCTCTGTCCAGCTATCCTTTCAGTCCAAGTATTGCTGTCCAGTCACATGAGATGCTCTAAAAAATAAATCTACATTGATTTTGCCCCATAAAATGATTTGCTCTGGTCCTAAAACACACAAACAAACAAACAAACAAAACACCAAAACCCACAAAACAACAACAAAAGAGGAAAACTTCAAAACTCAGGGGTTGAAATCAATAAGAGAAGCCAAGTTAGACACAGCAGATAGAGTAAAAATTTACAAACCTGAGGCACTCCACAACAGTGCCAAATTCAATTAAAAAGGTATCAAAAGTGCCAGACCAAGAATGCTATCAGCCACACAAGGATGTACTGTAAAACATCCCAGTGACTCTGGCCTCTGGAGTTTGAAATGAACACTATGAAGCAAATGAATAAACTCATGCAGTCAACTGAGAAAGATTTAAAGTATTCTCCTACCTCATATTCTGTGATTACCTGTAACAAAACCAAACAGGACTTCACTGAGAGACAGTGTAGCTGCAGTGATAGCACATTGGTTCCTGGAAGAAAGGGATCTGCCCCTGAGTTCCAACTTTGTTTTCTAAAGTGTAAAAGAGATTATTTTCATGTAGTCATGAGTTTTAAAGGGCTTTGAAATATACTGTCATAAAAAGAAAGGCACTGATAGTAATTGCAGACCATGGAGCTTCTTAACCCGTTGGAAAATCTACATTTTTCTGAATTTTCCATGTTGCATATGAAAATGCAAATATAAGGTAAAAAAAAAGAATAAGCTTGAAGTAGAAATCTCTTTATTTGGTTCAAAAGATACAATGATCTAAGTTAGTGAAACAATGAAGCAATGTAACATTTTGCATATTACATACATACCTGGCAAAATTAGACATAGATCATTAGATCAGCACATCAGTTACTCTTCTATTGTCTACCTACATATTATTACTTGAGAGTATATATGAAGTAACAACCTCCACCTCCCAAGAACACAAAACTATTATGTGTATTAAATGGTGCTAAACTTGGAAAGAAAGCACTTATTGAAATTATTATTCTGACTGACATTTGTTATTTGTACTGTGCCCTTTCATCCAAAATTGAATTATACATTACTCAGTTTGCTTGTGGTTCATTCTTTTGTTGGATTTCTTTGTATGGGATTTTTTATTATTATTATTTTTTTTTAACCTTGTATCTTTATTAAATAAATAGATGTTGAATATATTGTTGGACATAGATATATTTTCACACAATCTACTACTTATTAGTTGTTATCATAGTTATGGGGTTTTTGCTCTTTTATACTACTGTCTTAAAGAATGTCAATATATGCACTTAACTTCTGACCCACATGGCATGCAGTGAAGGTAATGGTCACAATGTTGGCTTTCACCAAGTTTGAGCTTTTGACCTGTACCTTAGATGTGAAGCACCCACAACACTCCATTTCTCTATGAATTATTGCTCAGACCTTCTGAAATTAAGGAAGAAATAGACATCGCTGAACACAGTCAAAATGGGCATTTCCAAAATTAGATATCGGTTGGAAAATTCAAGCACCATTGTGCGGGCCAGCCTGAATTACTAACTTGTCAAAGCGCAAGGAGGTGGAAAGAAATGGGTCTTTTAACTTCTGGGATTACACTCATGACATTTGACCATGGAGACTGTTAGCTATGGACAGCAGCAATGGTGATAAAAGAAATCCTTACTTATGATTAGGATCCCTAACCAAAAATAAATTCTATTTTTTAAGGTGTTGGTAAGTTTTATTTTTTTTAAGATTATTGAACTTTAAACAAGTACCTGCATGGCCTCTGCTAGGAAGCCTCTGAGTGTCTGGGCCTTTCAAAACTTTAAGAAGAGACTGATACAAAAACTTTAATAACATCAAATCACAAAAAGTACCTGAGTAGATGGCTCAAAGACCATTGTTAGAGCTAAAGTTAGCTATTCTGCAGTGCAGCTATTCACTCTATGTCCTTGCTTCATAATGGTTGGTATAAAATGCTCCTTTTATTTGGAGTGAAGAGAATTTTTAACTCAGGAAAATACGGTTCCCTGAACAGGAAAAGATAGGGTTTGCCCTACATTATTACATGTTATGTTATGTTGTGTTATGTTGTATGTTATGTTACATGCTATGTTTTCTTATGCTCCATTACATTATATTGCACTACTCCATGTTAAGTTTTAAGAGTTTTGTGCCGTGTTTTCTTTCTGAAACCTTGGTAGAATTTGGTGTTCTAGTGCAAAAGAGATCTTGAGAAGTACTTGAAATGAAATTACATTTCAGTTAAATCAGATATATTTATAGGTAAGTATAGCCTTTCACACTTTCCTGAATGTCAGTCTGGATCTCTAACATTATTTCCTGACAATAGGAATGATTCAGAAACAGAGCTGTATATCTCATTAATACTGAGAGGTGGAAACACCGCCTAAAAGTACTTCTTATTTTGTCTATTTTGGTGATAAATTGATCATGTCACTCTAGAGCAAGACTTTCTACATTGTTACGACAATCTGGGAAGAATTTTATTCATCAGATCATGGAAGACAGTTACAAGGAGAAACCATGATGGTGAGGAGACCTGGCAGGATGGCAATATTTGCATGATTTTCTAGCACAAACTACAAGATTAGTCTGTACAATGAAAATCTAAATAGCTATACATGGTGAGATTGTTCTTTTAAAAAATCAGTAATCAAACTGGTTATCAGTAGGGTTAAAACACTCTTGGAAGAAATGATCTCATTGAAAAATCTCATTTTGCTGATTTGTCCACCTTACCACTTTCATTTTAAACGGTCATTAGCAGCATATTTCTCCATTCTTCGGTAACAAATTTCAAAAAATCTAGTCATCTTTTATGCACAAAATTAGTCTAATTCTTTTCAACAGAAGAAAATGTGGAGCTGCTCTGCAGCAAGCATAAACTGACATAGTCTCATTAAATGTAATTAATCTAGTCCAATTATTGTTATCTGAAGTTCAAGACCTCCAATTGAAATAATGTTTTCATTGATCTATTAAATGAAAAAGAAATGTGTCCATGTGTCCTGTCTATGTGTCCAGCTGTGTAGCTATCTGTATAACACTCTGTTTACACAGACAAAGTTTTTCATTAAATATTTGGTCAGAGGCTGTTGTATTTTCAATAAATTTTTTATCCCCATGAATCCTGCCCATTTTTAGACAACACTGGAAGTAAACATATCTTTTAATCATGGAGGGTGTGAAGGGAAGACAAAAAAGTCAGTATTTTATGTTCGAGTCTTAGTAAGAATATGCTTTACTTTCTGATCAGCTTGTTGATAGTACAAGGTTAAGAGTGATGAAAAAGAAAAAGCATGGGAAAATTCTCCTTTAATTTCAAAGTTTCTCTCTTCACTTAGCTTAATTAACAAAGGAGAAAGTTTTTCATGGTTATTTGGAAACATTGCTGAAATTATTGTTACTGATTTTCTTCTGGGGAATAGGGAGGAGAAAGAGAGACTAGAGAAACAGTGAACAAAATTATAATGCTTGATATAGGCAGATTCATATCTACATATTGTCAACTGAACAGGTACAGCACTGTGAGAAGAATCATCACAAAAATTCTATTTCATCTAAATCCCACATACATCCTTAAATTAGTTAAGAGAGCACATAACTTAGAGCTTAGCCCTCCCATTCCCCTGTATTCCTTACTTACAGTGCTAATAAATACTTTAACAGAATAGCTAAGATTAGAGCAGAGTGACAGTATATAGTGGCTGCAGTCTGAGATTGTTTAGGAGTTTGGCTACATAAATTATGTATAATGTCAGAATTTTATACACATTACTGGAAATTTCCTTGTTTTCCACATTTAGACAAGAACCCAGGGATAGCCAACAAAAGATTTGTTACGGTTACTAATTTCATTGGAGGAAATTAGTGTATTGCAGAAAAAAGTTTGTGTTGGGATATGGCCCTGGCATGTAACCAGCTCTAGATGTCAGGAAGTTTGGACCAGATGATCTCCAGAGACACCTGCAAATCTCAGCCTTTTAATGATCTGTGAAAACTCAACTCATGATGTCTTTTTTGAACCCTTTCATTGTTGATTTTTTGTCTTTTGCTGAAACTTGAAAGGATAGTGGCCCTTCTGGTGAAGACATTTTGCTTTTATATATTTTACATATTTATTTACTGTAAAGGAAACTGTTTTTCAGTGCATGCCATCAGCAGGTGTGTTGGAAAAGTCCTCTTTTTATTTGTAGAGTGATGAGGACAACCAGCCTTTTAACAGTTTATTTTCAGCGGGAAAAAGCTTATGACATTAGATTTCTATTTCATAATGCTCAGATTTATGATGGGCTGTAAAATCATACAGTGAGTCTTAATGTAATTGTTATTTAATGACAACAGAGTTATCAGGCACCATGTACTATGGTATTCACAAAGCTAACATTGCAACTCTCAACAGTGTGGGATTTTTATCACTGTGTTTTGTAAGACTCTGCTGTACATATACTTTTCCACAGATAGATTAAAAAACAAAACAAAACAAACAAACAAACAAAAAACCACATGGAAACTGTATCAACAGAATAAAACATTCTACCTGAAGTGTCAGTTGCAACCCTTCAGTTGAAGGGTGGCTAGGATATTTCTACCCAAATTAAGATAAGAGAAGGTAAAGTCATTAGACCCTTCTCTGAACACATATAAAGGAAAGGAAAGAGCTTCAGTTTCAATTCCAACATGATGAATGCAGAAGGTTTTATAGAGTACATGTTTACATGCATTTATTTCAACATAAGATTTAAATTAAATTAAAATCAAGTTTTAAGTCCTAAAGCTGCACGAAATCAAGGTTTCTACCAATTTTAATTGCAATTAGCTGCTCATATATTTATATGGTGTTCTTTAGAAGTATTTATCTGTTGTGTACTGACTGCTCCTCTAGCGCTGAGAAGTTTGTCTGGTCCAGAAATCAAAGAAAATATTCAATTGGTGGTGCGCTCAAGAGTTTCTGAATCCTTATCGTAACATATGCCAGGAAATTCATGCAAATACTGGATTTCTATGCCGAGATCTGGTCACTGCATATGTCAAATGGATAGTCAGTGAAGCACCTACCTGGATCAGATCATATTATACGCTCTCCAAGGCTTGGACTATATATGTATATTTCGTCTTGCACAATACTGAGCAGATGGAACTTGATTGTCAAAAGCTCTCAGTAGCCAATATTGTGAGTGTTTTATAAAGCTTTTCCTGTGGCTGAAAAGGAAAAAAAAAGAGTAAAGAGAGTATTTTACTGTCTCAATTACAGTCCACTCTTAATGAGCTCCCATCTAGACAATGCACTGCCCAGTCTTTGAAAGGGAAAAAAAAAAAAGCAAAAAAACCCCAAAAAAG
>VYXD01002598.1:16733-35680 GCA_013397195.1 Hylia prasina
AAAAAAAAAAAACAAACAAACACACACACACACACACACACACACACACACACACCACAAAAAACCCACAAACAAACAAACAAACAAACAAAAAACAACAACCCCAACACCACTTGTGTTTCTTTCTGGTTTATAAGATCTGTCAATAACCTAGTTAGGCATCATTTCTTCCTATGGGCAATTTATATAAATGAAAATATAAAATAGACATATATGTCTATGTCAATACATATGTATTTGTGTGTGCTTGTGTAGGTACATATTCCATCTGTGTATATTTTTCAATATGCAAACAGAATCCTTTTCACTCTCTCAGTAGAAGTTAGAAACAGCTTCCCATAGCAACAACTCACAGATAAAGATTCTCACATCAAACCAAATTGTACATCAAGGACACTGCTCAGTGTTATGCCAGCATTATAGGTCTGATTTAAACCCACAGAATTAAGGAGTTTCCCAGTGCAAGTCTAAGCTCAGCTCACCAGGCTGTGATAGTCACACATATGACAAATAATATCATGTCTTCTTTTTGACATAGAGAAATGAGTTAGAGTGAATGGCAGGTTTTATGTCAAATTTTCTAACTTTTGTGGGTAAAATATTCCCCCAAATATTATTTTATGGAAACTACTGTTTTTATATTTGAAGAGACATCCAGTCCTTCTGGATACAGTTACATTCTGTTTCTCTTGCTTTGGGGGAATTTCTTCTCCTGAATGGTCTGTTCAATTGAATAGCATAAAATAGAAAGTAATTTCCTTCTGGCAGGACAGGTGGAAATTTTATGCTCCAGGACTGTTCAGTAATGATCTTTGGCTGCATTCATAAACACAGACACAGCAGCTAGCTATTAATGTAGAGACATGCAACATGGAAAATATAATTCATGACTCTCCATCTTTTCACACACAATCTTCATTAACAGAAACTCTTCTATGCTGTCAGAACTGCACAGCACGTGTTTTCTACCTCAACTTTCAACCCCTAAAAAGAAATAAAGTTAAAGCCATATTTCATCATCTGAAACAAGCAGATACAGGACAGCACAATTTTCGACACTGAAGTTCATAGCCAATCCAGGAGAAAATACTCACAATTTCACTACAGTGATATTTGGTTTTTTATATGCTTTTGTCAATTTCACAGTTCACACTTATGCAATAAGATTGCATTCCTATCTAGGATGCCATCTTTTTAGTTTTCAGATTTTGTTTGTTTGTTTGTTTGTTTTTTGTAATTGCAGTGTTAATTTCCAGGCTGTTTTGTTTTGTTTTAGTTTTAGTTTTAGTTTTACTTTTATCCTTTTATTGTTATTGTTTCTGGGTTTTGTTGTCACTTTTACAAGCTGAATGAATAATTTAGAGCTGAAAAGTTCACTGATGGTTCAGTTCTTTGTTGGGACTGGGATAATAGAAAGGATATGTACAAGTAAGGTAAAATAACCTTTTCTCCTTTCAAAATCTCTCAGAAATACATCAAATATTTTCTCAGGAACAGTAAAGAAATACATTAAAGAACAAACAAAACCAGAATATTTTTATTTTCCTTCATTAAAAAGGTTAAATAATTAACTTTAGAGTACTTCATTTTCATTTGAATTAAAAGTTTGTATCGTGAATCATATGAAATAATAATACTGAAATATCCCTCGTAATGCTTTATATTTCTTATAATGTAAAAGTCATTAAGTTATTTGAAGAAAAAAGTTTCAGGAGATAATAGATTTCACATATGCATTTTAATGTATGTACACAATTTTTTTCCTACGACAATCACTCCAGTGGCTTTATTTTTTCCAAACTACAACCTGTAGTGGTTTTATGTTCACCTCTGTTTCTGTTGGCTAAATTTACTGTAGTGGTCTAAATGTTTTTTGCTGTGAAATATGATTAAGGAGAAAAGGCAAAACAGGCCTAACTTAAAAGTTACAAAGATAGTTTATTTACAAACACTAAAAAAAATAAGAGGGAAAAGAATGAAACCTTTAAAACACTCATCCTCCCTCCACAAACTGTTTGTTTTTTTTCACAAACATCATAAAGAGACAATTTGTGATTTTCAGTCAGTTTTACCATTTGCAAACAGTCTTTCATCAATTCTTTAGGAGGGGAGTCTCTCTTAGATCTTAGTCATGGATCCCACTGACAACTTAGAACCGTTCTCTTGTGGGTTTTAACTGTCACAAAAACAGCCACCTTGGGAAACTTGGTTTGCGACCCCTCCCATTAGCAGTTTCCCAAGCTGCTTATGGGCCATGAATTCAAACACACTGGGGTGTTACTTTTTAAAGATTATTAGCTCTAAAGGCAAAGGTTTCCTCCTCTCAGGGAACAGAGGTATCTTCTCACTTCTTCGTTGGAGTAAGGGACTTCTCATGTCTCTCTGTGTTCAAGCATCTCATAAGAACAATATCACTAGCTATCACAAACACCTTTGCACTATAATCCACACACAAAATTTCAGCATCTCCCCAGATGCATATTTTTCCCATGGTTTAAATGATAATCTACATATAAAGCTCATTTCCATGCCTCAGTGAGAGACATTTAGCTTGAAATAGCAATCTCCTCCAACTCTCCTCCCAGAAGTCTTTTTACTCTTTCTCTCTCTCTTGACTTCATGCTCTGTCCTCTTTACGTCCACCCAGTCTCTCTTCTTCTTACTCAAAAGGAGGATTAGAGTTCTAAAAAGTCTCATCTGTGTCGGGAAAGAGTTAAATCTGGCCCAAGTCGTCTCTCTCTCTGCTGCTAGCTCAAGGTGTCAAGGCTATGCAGATGGGGGAGGAACTTTTGCCGAAGAGATGGGAGCTCAGAGTGGCTGAGGCAGTCAGGAATCTCAGCAGCCAGGAATGCAGATGGCTCCTGCCCACTCATGGGGAGCCCAGCTCAGAGCTCCATATCAGAGGCTCCAGCCTCTCCTCCCGCTTGTTGGTCGCTGGGGGAAGAAACGGAGTGTTTTGCAGTCACTGGAGACCTGATTCTGGCCGGGAAGGGGCAAATTCTCCTCCTCTCCCCTGGCCTGGCAGTTTCCAGTCCCAGGAAAAGCCTGGCCCGGGCAGCAGCCGACTGGGTCCGGCCCCCTGGGAGAGAGCTGGGGCCAGCTTACCTCTTCCAATACAGGGAAGGAAGAGGCCAGCTTCCCTAGATCCCTGTGAATTTAAGCTGTGTGTGACCAGAGGTATACACCTATATTTAATTGGCTAATCTAGTTGTCAGTTTCAAAGTCAATCACTAATTGGTTTTTACTATCCATGCTAAACCAACACAACCCTCCAAAAATATATTGAAAATTACTTTTTTAAATATAAAAGAAAAAAACCACAAAAAACTGAAAAACCAGAAATAACTGGTTTTTGGACCTTGAAAATATATTTATATTTGAGTATTTTATTGTCAGCTACAATTATGTTACAAATATATAGTAAGTATACAATTTCTTTCTTTCTTTCCTATTTGAATTCAGGACCTCTAATTAAAAAAAAAAACAAAACAAACCAAACAAACAAACAAAAAAAAACCAAACAAACAAAAAAAACAAACAAAAAAAACCCCCTTGAAATTCAGAATGTAAGCTTGATCTTAACTTCAACAAGGTTTTAGTCATCAGATCCAGGAAATGGAGGATTCAAGCCTCATAGTATTCATCTCATTCCTCCAGTTTGAATTCAAACTTTGTGTTTTAATCTTTAAAGTCAGTGCCCCAGTTTACTCCCACATGGGATATTGATGGATTTGGATTATTAAGACTACTTAAAACCAGATTCCCTTGTCCAAGTCAGATGGTCCTTCTGTGCGCCTGTTCATATTTCACTGAGTGAAACTTCCTCTCTAAAGCAGTGAAATTTTGCTCCAGACTGAATCCTGAGAGCAAAGCCAGGACCTGCAAACAGTCCATGGAATATAATGTGGACAAAATTGACCTGTCCATCTGACACAGATGATGCATTGCATGGCCTTGAGTGAATAATTTTCTACTTTTGGTCTTTCTCTTCTGTAAAACAGGAATAATGATACTTCCACACTTCCATTGTAAAGACATAATATAAAAATAGGTAAACAGGTCACACACAGGTTCAGTTGTTTCAGTGTCTCGTCTCCCACACTGCCAGTATTAGGTCTGGATAGATGAGAAGAACAAGACAACCAATAATAATATCTCCCTTTGCTATCCCTACTCAGGTTCTGACAGGAGGGAAGACAGAATTCTTACAATTTTCACAGCCAAGTTTTGAATCTATACTATTCTGCTTAACATTTTTGAATGGACTTTTCCTTGATTCTGCAAATGACTTTACCTGAAAGCAATTTAACTCACTTGCATTGTTGGCTATGTTTTGTGGTAGTAAGTCCCACAACTGGGTTACCTGTTCTGATAAAACATGACTTAGTAAGCAAAACAAAACAATTGTCTTTTTCTTGCCTTCACCTGCATGCCTAATAGATAAAAGGAGTGAAAACAGTTGAATAAATGATAAATATTAGCAAAGCCTTATATTGAGTTAAAATATCAGTCTATACCTTTGTTAATATCATTTTTTTAGCAATGTAACTAGCACATCAAAAATACATATGAAATACAGAATTCAAAGTATGCACTTACATCAGAATTTAGGAGGGAGAAAATTAGAAGACCTTTCTATTTTCTTCGCATATCATCAACAATATTATATCGCAAATTCAAAGAGTTTTCCTTTACACAGAAGAAACTACCCAATCAGAAATTAATTTTAAACTTAAAGAAGCATTTTTGCTTGCCCAGACTGCGCAGTGGTCAAAACTCTTGTCTGTGAATTCACTTTGGAGGGGCATGGAAACATCATAAAATGAACGATATCTGCAGACTCCTGCATTTATTCTCAGGGCAGCTGATCCTTGTTTTGCAGACTGTTTAGGGCAGTGCACCTCTGTTTCAGTGATATCAGTAGCAATTGAAGACACAAGACAATAAAAGTTATTAAATAAATAAAAAAGTCTTTCTTTGTATTTAAATAGGCTTAAGATGGGATCTGGACTAGGGTAATGGCTTTAGCTGAGTGCTGCAGCGTAATGCACATCAGAAGTCTCCTGCACATCTGTAGCATACCTGAGAAATCAGGGACAGCTCAGGGGGCAAGGTGCTTTTTGGAAGCTTCTCTTGTTTTTGTTGTTTGCAAGGGGTATGAACTGGTTTAGGCAGTTGGTTCTGAATGACCCCTACATCTTCCCAGTTTTGTTTTCTGTATGTCTTGAATCCATCCACACTAACTTGGTGACTCAGGAGCAACTTTTTGAATCTGTCCCTCTGACTCTTTACCACTCTCTCCTCTTCCTTTCCCACATCCTCCCTCAATTCACCCTGTTCCAAGGGAAGATTTGCTCACGAAGAAAATAGGAGATTAGGTATTTAAACTATGTGACATATTATCTTATTTTTCAAAAGACAATTTTTGAGATACGTAACTGAAATAATTTCATGCTCTCAACTTATTCATATGACAATTCAGTTATGCCCCTCTCTTCCTCATAAAGACCCTTAATATTTCAGTTTATTGGGGTTTTTGTTATTGTCTATATAATTTACTAGCACCCAAATTGTATGTAGCTATGCCTGACTTTGCTGGGACCTCACACCTTCATGCCCTGGCTCCACTACTGGGTCATTTGGTAGAGACTAGAGGCTGTGGTCACTTTCCATGCTCACAATGGGATTTGTCTTCCTTGCCTTTGATGTCAAACATTTAGATGTTTAAATATGACTATATCAGACTATCCTTCTTGTGGGTATATTCAAGAGGAGATTTGTTTAACCATAGGAGAGGAGAGAGAAAGTATAAATGATGAGGTTGGACTTGATGATCATTGTGGGTTCCTTCCAGCTGACGATATTCTATGGTTCTAGTCTGTGATTTGCCCTATGAACACGTCAGTAAAATCTCTGCTTACCTCTGTCATTGCATTCATCCAGTTTGGTAAGTCTCACATTTCTACTTCTGAGGAAATCAGCAACGATTAGATGGCTAAAAAGCTGTAAACCAGTAGTTCTTCATAGATGTGTGCAGCACACAGCCAAGTGGGGTCCTCATTTCCAACCCTTCTAGGCAGTGCTGTTACCCCAGTAGGAACATGGTTATTACATGGACAGAAGCCATTCCTGGCCTGTTTTCAGGAAGGCTCATGATGCCCTTACTCTTTTTTTATACTTGTTCTCAAGTCCAGCAAAAACAAAGAAAGGCTAAAGGGCCATCTCAAGATGTGCCCCAGTTCTTTGCAAAATTTATTTTACATTTAGATTTTAATTTCCAGTGCAAGATAGAAAGTCTGCTTAAAGCTTAATATATATATGGTCATTTAGGTTTAACTCAACAATTCCTTGTCTACACTGCTTATGGAGCACAAGCAAAAATTTCCTACATGGGCCTCAGAAAGGCAGGGTAGGAATGTCCTACACTAGCAAGAGCTGATTGCTTTTCATTTTTTTTTTTTTTAATTTATCTTTTGTTTGTTTGCTCACNTATGTTTTCTTTTGTTTGTTTGCTCACAAACAGCCTAAATAGCAGCTGTTTAGCCTTCCTCTTCCTTGCTCATGAAACAAACAATAAAGCTAGTCTTCCAGCCACCAGAAATTGACATTTCAAAGGATTTTTAGCATCTTGACAGCTGAGTGGTCCGCTATCATGAAAAAAGTAGTGTGAGGAACAAGTGCAGCCTGTAATTTGACTTCAAATCCTGACCTTTCTAATAGTCAGCTACTCCAGAAATAATGGAAAAAGAGAATTGCTATTAGTAACTCAGCTGGCAATTAGATCTGTTATTTCATTGTTTTTAAAATATTATTATTTAAATATATTTCTGTTCCAAAAATCATATTGTACTAATAAGCTGTTTTATTAAGGAAAATTTCTCATGAAATGAAAAAGTTATGCTTTTTGTTGCAGAACTAATAGAATAAAGTTTCCTCTTCTTAAAATCTTTGATTTCATTTTAAATAACTTTTTACTGAACACACTGAGTTAGATTAAAAAAAGAAAATTACATCCAAGTGATCTTTTTTCTGATCCATTTTTGAGCCTCAATTTTGTTTTTCTCATGCCTTTAACTAATCTCAGGTGGAATCTGAGAAAACATTTACACAGGTAGAAAATACTATAAAGTTAATTACTGCTTCAGGATTTTTAAACTCATTCAGCACACAAAAGTATTGGTCTAAACTTTGGATAAGAACTACAATGTATACATCAACAGAGCAAAAGGTCTGAACCTTTGAAATTTCCCCTTTGATTTTTAATTCTATCTAAAATAGAGGATATAGTATGTCCTGTGCTGAGGAAAATAGGGACTTTTGTCAGAGGAGACAAGAAATAATCCACAGACTTTTTCACTAATGAATCTGATGCCTGCTCTAAAAAGTTAATGAAAAGCCTCTCCATTGAATTCCATGGGCTTTGGAGCAAACCCAGATAAGCTGTTCAGTGAGAGCAAGTAAAATAAATTGGGAAAAGGTTCTTTGCTTTACAACGTCATTTTAAGGGAGGTAATGGAACAGCTGTTGCATAGATAAAACACACATGTCCCTTCAGAAATGCAGTTGGGCAGAGCCTTGCTGCACAGCACGACTCGTGAGCATCGCCCAGCAGCTTCTCTGGCTGAACAGACCACTAGCCCGAGCGCTGACCTCTCAACGATTCCCCAAATCCCTCAGGCCCCTTAAAGGGAAAAACAGCTTCATTAGTTCCTCACATAAACAGCAAGAACATAAACACAACATGCTCCATTAAAATGGTCAAATTAAGCAAGTGTAGAACCTTTCCTATATTGTGTCAGCTTTAGTGGTTT
The DNA here is from genome assembly GCA_013397195.1 of Hylia prasina. Taxonomy (NCBI): domain Eukaryota; kingdom Metazoa; phylum Chordata; class Aves; order Passeriformes; family Sylviidae; genus Hylia; species Hylia prasina. The sequence continues at coordinate 24,545 of VYXD01002598.1, forward strand.
CATTTTGGTTTTTGTTTTCCTTTTTTTTTNCAGATATTTAGACAGAATTAACTTTATTTTGTGTAGCTTATTGAAGCTGTGTTTTGATGGCTTTTTTTCTTTCTCCTGCCTGAATTTTAAAATGAGCATCTGGAAACTAAAATTGGTGCATCAGAGAGCACATATAAATTATTGGTGATCTTGAAGGGTTGTGGTGAGAGAGCCCTTCTCTTTGTCAACTCTCTTGTCCCACTCACTTATACTGCATTAAAAATATTTTTTTTCTTTGTTTTCCCTTTAATCTTTGATGTTTAAACTTATTGGAAAGCTCCTTTCAAATTATTATACAGGGAAGAGATTTTTTTCTTTTTTCTTTTAAGATTTTCTCTTATTGAAGAATTCAAGTTAAAGTAAGGATAGAAATGCAAAATAAACACATAGATTTGAGTTAATTATCATTTTAATTTAGTCATCGTATTCCTTGTTTCTTATTTAAAGGTGGAAAAGTCAAGGTGTGGAACACTTGTAAGAAAAGAAAGGAAATATTTCTGACAGTCATAGTAATAGTATTAGTAATTACAATGACAAAAACAAAAGCAACAACAATAACAGTATTAAATTCATTAAAAACATTTAACAATTATTTATTGAAAATTCTTAAAAGGTTAAACATTTAACCTGCAAATAAAATGTGTTATCTAACACAATGCAATTATGCTATGAGGATTTATCTTTATATAACATCTAACTTAAAAAATAATTACAGAGCACTTCCTATTAAAAAGTTATATTCATTCTTATCCAAAGTTTATCAATAAATTAAGCTGAATATATATTATGGTCCATTAACTGAAAATGAATGGGCTTTACTCTTTCTGTTCATGTCATAAAAACACCATTCTTTCAATGCACGGAAACTTCTGTGTAGAACTAAAATAATTATTGAATTGAAACATCATGTGAGTGAAAGGTAGGAAATGAAAGTATGGCCAACATGACCTTAGGGGTTATCCTTGCCTTTTCACAACAGGCCACAGCTTTCTCTGAAGAGCTGGTCTGAAATAGCAAAGGAGTGACCTTGTGGTCACCTGTGATGGGGTGGCGGCATCAGTGGGCAAGGGAAGGGCTACAGCTGTAAACTGTATGGAATGCTGTAATGCCTTTGGACATGGTGCACCACAACCTCCTTCTCTCTAAACCAGAAAGACACAGATTTGATATATGCAGAGTTTTTTTGGATGAGCAGTTGGTTGGATAGTCATGTCCAGAGGGAAGCGGTCATGAAAAGGGATAGAGGTCTATGAAAAGAGGTGATCCTTTGGGCTGTCTGTTAGGATCAGCAGTGTTTAATGTCTTCATTAATGCCCTAGACAATGGAATTGCTAGTAAATTTTACAGTAAGTTTGCAGATGACACCAGCTAGAGCAGTGCTGTTGACACACTTGAAGGTTGGTATTTGTTCCAGGGGTACCTGGACAAGCTGGAGAAGTTGCCCATGGGGATCTCATGAGGTTTAACAAAGCCAAACACAAGGTGCTGCACTGGAGTCAGGGCATGAATCCAGGCTGAGGGATGAACAGCAGCCCTGCCCAGAAGGACTTGGGGATACTGGTGGGGGAGAGGCTGGACATGCCCCGGCCATGGCACTCACAGCCCAGAGAGCCAAATGTGTCCTGGGCTGCACCCAAAGCCCCGTGGTCAGTAGGGGAGGGAGGGGATTCTGCCCCTCTGCTCTGCACTGCTCTGCTCTGCTCTGGTGAGACCCACCTGGAGCACCCAGCTCTGGGGTCCCAGCATGGGAAGGACAGGGGCCTGCTGGGGAAGGTTCTAAGGAAGCCATTGAAATGATTGGAGGAATGGAGCACCTCTCCTATGAGGAAAGGCTGAGACAATTATCATTGTTCAGTTTGGAGAAGAGACTTTGGGGAAATTTTAGAACTGCCCTTCAGCATTGAAATGAAGCTTATAAGAAAGATAGGGGCAAATTTTTATTATGGCTTATTGCATTTGGGAAAGGAGTAAAGATTTTAAAATAAAAAGGGGTAAATTCAGATGAGCTATAAGAAGATTTTTATGGTGAGGACATTGAGATGATGGAACAGGTTATCCAGAAAGATGATGGATACCCTATTCCTGGAAACACTCAAGGTTGCTCTGAACGTCCTGGTCTAGTTGAAGCTGGCCTGGCTTACTGCAGGGAGGACTGAACAGGATGACCTTTAAAGATCCCTCCCAGCCAAAGTTTTCTATGATTCTATGCCTCTATAACAGGCAATCTGAGAAAACACAGCCTTTCATACAGGTTAAAATGGTTAAAACTTTTCACAGGTGAAAAGTGACCTGTTGTAAAGAGAAATATGACACACCTATGGACACAGTGTTCCTGCCTCGTATCAAGTTTTCTGACTGTCTTCTTCACTGTCATCTGGTGTTCTCATAGAAATATTCACTTATTGAAATTTTAGACTATTGTCTTCTTTGAGGTGAAGCACCTCAAAGAAGACAATAATTGCTATAGGTTCCTGTCTAAAATTGTGTTTCTGTTACTATTGATTCTGTTACTCTATCATTCTCCTGAGAAAAGGAAGATGATTAAGAGCCTGATGCAAGTGTCAAACTAATGCTAAAATCAGTCTGGACCTTTGTCAAACCATGTCAATAAATCATGACTAAGCAAATGTGAGCTTTTAAGAGATATGATGCAAACATGCATGCTGTTCATCAAATCTGATTTTGTCTCCATTATAATTTTCTGGGGTATGAAATCTTTGTATAGATGTTACCTGCTATATAGAGAGAAAAGTGAGATTGTATATAGTGATTTCCTTTTACTTCATTTTTGCCTTTGCACATAAGGTGTTCTTAATGTGTGTTGCAGAAGGTCTTCCATCCCTGTTGTGATTGATGGCTAGCAAACTGCTGGGGACAATTCCATTTGGTGGGTAAAAAACACTATCTCATTTATCTTTATATCATATCTGTTGCAAATTAAACTAAAAACATAGAGTTTGCACACTAAAGTTGTTACACTGCGGAGCAATGTGCCTATAAAACAGCATGTTAACAAGCACAACATGATAAATGAAATGCAATAAACTTCTGTAATTTCAGATTCTCCCAGAGGCAGATGACAAGGCTATCACCTGTTGAGCCTTGCTTGGTGACAGCATAACAGTATATCCACGGAAATTCTGGCTGGGCTGGCTTTACAAGAAGTGAGTGTCTACTTGTGCACACTCAGTGAACTTCACACATGCTGCATCTAAGATAAGATTCGTAATTCAAGCAACCAAATGCAGAGGCAGAGGTGCTCTGTTTGCTGGATTACTGGTGCTCCTGAACTGGAATGTCCTGTTTTCTTCAGTAGGTGGCAGCAGCACTGACGCACGATGAAAGGTGCATTCCAAAAGCATTTTGTAAAATAAAGCTGCTATTTTTTTCTTCTCCCCCCTCACCCCCATCACCATTATAACTGGTCATAACACCTGAGCTTCTACCAGTCAGATATTAAACCTTATTGCCAGCTTCAACAGTGAAGTGATTTACAGATGTGCAACTTTGCCTAAAAACAAAGAAGAAATCAAACCAAAACTAATAATAATAATAATAATAATAATAATAATAATAATAATAAATCATTAAAAACTCAAGGAAAGTTGCCTTATTTTTATGTGCCAGTAAACATTTATTAGCATTAACTCTCTAGCCATACGTGCAGATATATTTTTCCTCATAAGTTGTCCCATGGCACTACCCAATCGGTTTTTAACCAACATTATGACTCTCTTCAGGAAGATATCAGTAGAGCACAGGTTTGGGAACAGAAAAAAAAGCAAAGAATGTCTCAAGGATTTATCTGTCATTCATAAAATGTGTCTATTTCCTACCACACAACTGAACACTATTTTAATTCAAATATGCATGTTTCAACTGAGTATTTTAAATATCAAAAATATTAAAATAGTCCCTTCAGGGTTCCTGATTTATTTTTTTTTTATTTATTTTTGAAGGAGGGGGAGACAAAAAGAGAAGTGTAAGGACACTCAGAAAGGAATCATAAAACTGAAGGCTTCTGTACAAGAAACCTGGGTTGAAATTCTTGTACCTGGTTCAGCTTGGCAAAAGATATCTGCTTCTCCTTCTGTGAGTGCTCTAGCCCCAGGGCTATGAGAATATAGTTGTGTATTCAATCTGGCCCAGTAAATACTTCATTACTTATACATAGAGGTTGAATGCAGGGATTGCATCATTCACCTTAGATGCAGGTGAAAAGCAATGGGAGGGTCCCCACATGAAAATCCTGAAAATTAGAACCTTCATTATATAACTTCTGTATTCCCTAAAAATATCCTGAGGCATTCAGAGTCTCTTGAACGTAAAATTTCTGACCTTTACACTCATCACATGAAATAGGATAGTAGATCTCTAAACCAAAAATTTCATGTTTCTCAGGGGAAAGCAAAGACAAAAAAAAATTACCAATTTGATGGATAAATTGCATGCATTATTATTANTTATTTTAAACTATCATTATTATTATTATTATTATTATTATTATTATTATTATTATTATTGAAAATACACTCTGCTAGTATTTACTTATGTGACAGACTTGTGGCTCTGTGAGATGGAGAATTTCCTGAGTATGAAAAAACAAATATTACTCTAACAAAGCTAAAATGTGTCTGATTAGAGAAGGTAAATAGTTCAGAGGTTCAAATGCCATGGCATACTTTGAATATTACTGAAAATGTTCCTGAAATTTGTACCTGAGCTTTTTACCTCTGCATTTTTTCCACCAATGCTTGGGTATTGTAAGTGCTTTTGTCTTTCTTTGATACGCTTCACATGACTAGTTTATGCCTAAACTCATCTTCCACAATCTACAGTAACAAAAACTTTTAACAAAATTTGCGTTAGGATTGAATAATCATAACTACTGGCCTAATTATAAAAAAAAATAGAGTTCCCTTGGTGACAGCTTATAAATAAATTTTCCCTTCAAGCAACTATAGGTAAGGACAGAAGAAAAAAAATCATCTTAACATCTCATATTGATTGCTGGGTCAGTGCTGTTCTTGAAACTGTAAAATATGAATGAGCAGCCTTTGAACAGAGTAAGATACTAGATGTCTTTGATCAAATCTGGAATGCATTTCTGCACTGCTACTCACTAAAAAAGAACAAATAGAGGATAACCTTCAGATGATCAACCCTGGATCCACAAGGCCTTCTTCTGTGTAGCTCAAAACCGAAATATATATTGACCAAATGACATGTTTCAGAAGATAGGGTTTGTTTGTGAGACATTCAAGGAAGTAAACAATAGAAAAGGACAAGTTTTATTTTGATAATTCCAAAGGAGCTGATTTACAATTAATGGCATTAAATTAAACATGGAAATCTGTAGACTGAACATTAGCCTACATATATTTAATTACAGAGGGGTCTTTCCAACTAGTGAAAGATTCTGTAAGAAGAAACAGTAGAAATCACATTGTTTTCAGAAAACTGCATGCAGTAGTATGTTGATAAGTACAATAAACTGATAAGGTATGGTGGATAGAGGAAATTCCTAAAGAAAATAGAATTTTCAATTTTAGATAATAATATTAAAAATAAATAAGCAGGAGAGAAAACAAAACAGAAATTTTAGCTATAGCATCTCAGAGAATTATGTATATCTTGGGACTCCACTTGCACTTTTAGGTTTTTAACTACCTATGTTTGCTATCGTATATGTCTTCTCATTCTGTGACACCATGAAGACAGAATGGAATACAACTGACCAAACCATGACTCAGTAAAAGTGGCATTACTGATGTGACAAGTTCATGAAGATGCACAGAGGCACAAAGCCGGTGAATTACAACCTGTGCTCTACATTTCCCAAATAATATATTTTTTCAAGTGTATTTCCTCAAGGGGACTTGAAAGTGTTTTAGAGGTTTGTGATGATTGCTTAGTATGGTGTTATTTTTTGTTATTGTTGTTGTTGTTGTTGTTGTTTGTTGTTGTTGTTGTTGTTGTTTTTAATTAGTTGGTTGGGATTTTTTTAAAAAAAGTTTGAAACTGTATTTTATACAGCTCATTTTTTTTCTGGTCTTATACTTAACTTTCCTTTGTTATTCTGGGTTCTGCAGTCCATAACATCACTTTTTCCTGAGAAGAAGGATGGGAAAGAAAGAGAAAACTCACAATAGCTCTTCCATGTCCCAAAACTTCCACTGGGAGGAACACACTGCTGGTAGGCAGTGTTTTCTTTGACTCTGATCTTGGATCCACTTGGTGCAAATATATCTTTTATACATTTTCTCACACATAGTCTACGTTTTTCCATTTGTATCCAGCTAAAATTTGAATGTTGCACACTAATCTTCCCCAGCTTATTAGCAAAAAGAATATAATTTTATGCTCAGTGACTATAGAGATTTCTTAGATTTCTATTGCATATGGTATGCTCAAACCTAAACCAAAACAATCCAGGTAATAGCCACTTGAACAAAACACAAAAAATATCAGGGTTAAAGCAACCTATAACCTCCTCAAGTCAGTAGAAGACTGGATGAGATCTGAGATCCTGCATTGTCACCTGCCCTTACAGTGTCTGCGGCCTTCTCCTGAGCTAAAGATGGGGTGCAATATTTTCCTTACAAACTTTCCTTCAACACTAAATCTGTATAGTTTAATATAAGCAGGTAATGTATACACAAACAAACGGTGTATGAATTTCTCCAAGAGGTCAGAACTCATACATATCACACAATTAGCAATGGCAGAATTCCAGAAAGTGGAAAGTTAAGAAAAGGGAAGAGCGTGAGATCATTAGAAGGGACATATTACTGATAGACTTCAAAATTATTTAGGTCCAGTAGTATTTTCTGTCTGTTGCTTACATTACTAAATCTTTTCTGGGGGAAGTCCACACAAGCTCAGTAATTTATTTTTAGCCAACTTACTCTCCCTTGAGACATCTGAAAGGTGTGGGAAGGGATATCTTCTGTCCTTTTAGAAATGAAGATCAATTTAATCCCTTTGGGTCGAGCTTGAGTCACTTCAGTTTAATACATATTACTATTTGGAACTCCAGAAAATATGATAGAATTAATATCCACTATATTTTTTTCCTCATCTGATTATATAATTCACAGAAGGAGAATGGTAAAGGAGGAGTAGTAGTAGTAGTAGTAGTTGTTTTAAAATCCTTTCCAAGAAGAAATTTCTACAATCTATTAATTTAGGAGATCAGGCAACAGTGTGTCTGTAAGTCAGTTTGAGCCTGTTCCAGTTTTTCCTCAAAAGAGGAAGACTGGGTTCCTAACTCTGGCATCAGGAATAAATTAAAGCAATATCTCATCTCCTGTGGTTACTTTGAAAGATCAGTGATTTTTTTTAAAAAATATTTTAATGAAAAAAATAATGATTCTGGACAAGGAAAGGAGCTTTATCTGCCTATTAGGTTGAAGAGAAATATAACCTGCAGAAGAGTTCCAAACCACACTTTTGCATTTCTACGCTAAACGAAATTTACATTCTCCTCTTGGCAAGGCAAGAATCCAGACAGATTGATAGGAAAACAGGTTTTCTGGCTAATTGTTAAAGATGTTTCTTTGATTTGTGCAGAGCAGCATGAAGACAACTCAAGATAAGTAATGCAACAATATATTTACAAGGAAATGTAAAAACACTATTTCAGAGCTCACATAGGATCACTCTCAGTAGGTATTCAAGCTACATTTTAATTTCCTTAAAACAGATTTATCATTGGAAAAAAAGGGGAAACAAGGAGAAAACAACCAGCAAACCTACAGTCAGACCTAAATTACAGAACAGTTCTCTCTTTTTTCCACATCTGAAAACAATGACGGTTTCTTTTGATTCGATAGCTATTCATCCAACAGAATGGTAAAATAGCATCCCAGGAGGGATCACGTCTTCAGTCTGAGCTTGACAACTGGTCTCCTTCTATAGCCAGCTGTGGGGGATTGGCGCCTCTGGAGGGCAATTGAGCTCATTTTATGATGGGTGTTTAAGGAGATCTAGAGAAAACGATTCATCTTGGCTATATTTCTCCATTAACTATGGACACTCTAAGGGAATAGCTTAAATTGGACACTTACTTTGAGACAGCTAAAAGTAGGGGTAAGTCCCAGCTCTTGTCACCATGCAATATAAGCCCTCATCACTCACAGTGGTTATGTTCCTTTGCACACAAGGATTTCTGGGTGACTGTATTGCCTTCTGTTGCACAATCCTTCCCACGAAACTTATGTGTTTCAAGGACCTGGACTACTGAACTCACTCGGACTTTTCAATTCATTGCATGATTTAAAAATTCACAGCTTTTACAAAGTTGTGGATAAAGGGTATTCTGGTCAAACCCCAATGCCAGAAATAAAATTTTGCCTTACAAGTTACAGCGTTTTATCAGGTGTTCTTGGTATTCTTTTCTCACCCTTTAGCCAATATCAATGTTAAAAAGCCTTTGCTCAGAGTATTCAGAAAGAAAATATTCAGTATGAGTGCAGAATTCAGGTTCCCTATTCAGCAAAGAGAGACATAAGAAAATACTTGTAAAATAGTGCAGGTAACAGAGGGCTGTGAACTACTTAGACTGCAAAATTCTAAATTATTTTTCTTGGCATGTCTAACCAAAATCTTAGCCAACAGAGAACACGTACTTATAAAGTCAATGACAAAGTTGAAATGGAGGCAACTGGAAACACAGAATCAATTACTGCCCAACTGTCTTTGTTTAAGCTGCCATTTACTTATGAGCATTTGGATCTTATTATTTCTGCGAAATTTGTATTTTACTGAAGCTGGGAAAACGAGACTAAACAAATCTCTATTCTTGAATGTGAAACAGCTGGGCTCTAGTGAAGGTGACTCTGAGTTCCCAAGCAAGTAAGAATCAGTGTTCACATAGAAACTGCTTTTATTGTTAGGCTGTTAGGAGTCATGCATCCATTTCCTGAAGGGAGAAGAGAAATAAGCTTTGTATAATTACTTAGGGATGTGGATCTATGATTGTGCTGCAATGCTGAATTGGAAATTAATTTCTTGCCATGCAAATCAATTTGTTCATTGGAATGATCTCCAAATTTTTGCTAGATTCAAAGCCATTTGAGACTTCGATTTCCTCAAGGACTGCTTAAACAACCATTCTACTGAATGTGTGGATGATGATGCACTCATAAAATAGTACAATAACTTAGGCTGTAAGTGACCTCTGGAGGTCATCTCTTGAGATACTCGCTCAGAGGTGTTAGGGAGAATCAATGTCAAAGTTAGAGCTAAGGCAGGTTTTTAATATAAATTCATATTTTTCCCCCTAATTTTCCTACTGCTGTAGGAAGATGGCCCCAAATACTCACTAAAGATAAGTTAAAGTATTTCCACTGCTCTCCATTATCTACCAAGCCAGTCCTCTCAGTTCGAGACCATTAGGTATAACTTTGCTGTTGTAAATCCAGGCTGGGTCAGCTCAGATTCTTAAAACTTCCATACCTGGACAAGGCTCAAAGAAGATTCGCTTCATAGTCTTTCCAGTCTTACACTAAAAATAGTGTTGTGGTCAAAATGGATAACATTGAACAAGTGCTGATAAGAATGTACTGTTATTTTAGCTCAAACCTAGTCTTATCAAAATACAGCGGTTGTTATTATTCTAATGATATTGACTGATACACTTCCATTTCATAAGGAATTTAAGATGGATACACACAAACATTACAGTTTCTAGCCCATTCCTTAGTTTATACTCAAATATTCTTGTAAAATCAACCATTTTACTAACTAATATGAGTTTATGGGGTTGCCAATTAATAAAATTCTTAATAAAAGAGTAAACCCTAATGAAGAATTTTATTTCATTTTGTGTTTTCTTTTGTAAGTTTTCTGTTTCCTTCTTTCTTTTTATTTGTTACTACAAAATTTATATCACCTTAGATTGATTATTAGCTGAAGTTATTCACTAACGTTCCTCAGCACCAATTAACATAAAGGATTAATATTTGTTTCTTAGTGATTTCAGAGGTTGTCAGAACTTCACATTGTGAAGTATTAAAACAGCTAAGCTGAAACAATTTAGGCAGTAACCACTTACCAAAAGACTTTTTAAAATAGGAAAATCATGCTGAGATCATGTGTAGTCAGTTCAAAGTGAAATAGTCCTGAGACCCTGGGTGACCAGGTCAGCATTAAGCCTGTACCTCCTACAGCAGAAATCTTATATGTTGGGCTGTATGCACAGCTCAGAACACAACTGGGTTGGAAAGCTGTACATCCTCACATTTTTAAAAATTAAACACACCAGCCTTTACATGGGCATAAGAGAAATATAGTTTTCTCCATTAAAATTATTTCCTTTTGTATAAAAAATTTTCATTTATACAGAGGCCAGAACTTGGTTAGGCTCTATTCCTATTTTAAGTCATGGAAGTACTGAATCATCTTTTCATACTTACTTATTTTCCTAATGAACATAAATTAGAGGAACAGGATTAAAACAAAGGGGTGGAGAGAGAAATATTTCTGTCCTTGTTTTGTCATCAGGGCTTTTAAATTCCAATATCTAAGGCATTTTCTCTAATTACATAGAATATCTACCAGAGCCAATAAATAAATTGAAGTTTCCTGAGTGTTACCTCAGTAACTTAATTACAAAACTGTTTTTGTCTGAGTGTCTCAAAACTGATGAAAAAAAGTCTAGAAAAATCAAGATTTTTTTAAGGTTTGAATATGGTACAAACCATTTTCCCCTATTCATGCATATTTTGAGGATTTTGATTGTTTCTAATTAATCCTTTTTATATAATTCATCCTTTATTATTTTTCTATTCCCTTATGTACATGCTGTACATGTTGTGGTTGCTGTTCATTGACATGCAATTTAATTCTCCTTTTACCAGTTAGATTCTTCATTCTAAGTTCTCTTCTCTCAGCCTTTAGAAGATTCCCTGTTTTCAGTAATACAAAGTTGCTACGTGGTTAAAAAAGATGTCTGAATCTTCTTACACTATGCCAGCGGTGTGATGAATGCAAGCACCACTAACTAGCAAGTTGAAATTAAAAGAAAACCAAGCCAGTCTTGCTGAGTGATGTGTGAAGGGTAGTTGAGCAGAATATAATTCTAAAAGCAATTTTTTTTTTTTT